>JALAZF010000168.1:11552500-11922429 GCA_022829125.1 Lathyrus tuberosus
GAAGTTTCAAATGAAAAACTTTTCAACATCAAAGTTGTTCCTTTCCATGCCCTCTTTAATGTTGATGTTGGACAAATTTTAATTTGAGCAAGTTATGATGGAGGTATATTGGTCCAAAGTTGGTATGTTCATGCTGAAATTCCATGCACCAAGTTGCCTTGCCAACCAACCACTTGCCACGCCCACAAACCAGTCCCACACCTTGATGTTCCAAGCTATTTTTCACCAACTTCCAAGCCTTATTTCAATCCAAAATCAACATCAATCATGTTCTATGATGTTCCATCTTTCCATAGCCACTAATATCTCATCAAACCATCCACAAATCATGGAGATATTCCTTCACAAAATTTCATGTTTTAAGCTTCCAAAATTAAAAGGAAATGAATTGTTATTGTTGTTGTCATGTTTCAATCCACACGCATACAAACCAATACATTCCTTTCCACTTACAGCCAAACCATAATCCTTACACACTCCTTGCCATGCTGTTATTATACATAAGAAAGGAAAGGAATAAAAGCTTGCACAATAAGCTTCTGCTACATTAGAACCACATCCCCACCACTCTTTTCCATTGACCTCACCATAACTTCATGGAATGCACCCACACCATAGCACAACCAAAGCCAACTCGCCCTAACTAACTTGGCTCAGTTAGTTAGAGGCCACTAATTTAACCTCACATTAACTCATTTAACTGACTCAGTTAACCACTAGTTAACACATTTTAATGACACATATAAATCTAAATCTCACTCACATTTTTCATTTTCAACTCTCATTTCTCGCTCTCCCTCTCAAACACTTCAAGTTTTCTCTCAAAAAACTCTCTCTGAGTTTTCCTTTCTCTCTCTGATCTCACACGAAATTTTCTATCACATTTCATCTCCATCATCATCATTGTTCCATTTCGGATCAAGAACAAGAGTGGACAAATCCAGCTAATCAAGTTCAGCTTCAAGACAGTTGAATTTTCAGTTGGATTCTCTTCACGATTTCAAGCTCCAAAGCCTTTATTTGGCCAATTGAAGCTAAAGGAAGAAGCAAGCTCTCTGGTATTCTTGTAGATCCAAAAGTTTCATCGCATTTCAGGTTCCCTTTCTCAACCTTTTTCTACTAAATTCAGCTTGTTTTCGTGGTGTTTGTGGCTTATTAGAAGCTGCGTGCGTTTCTGGCTAGTTGATAGACCTCTTAGAGGTGTAGATCATTTTCTAGGGCAATGTGTTTTGATTCGGTTTGTTGCATGTACGCATGATTCGTGGAAAATAATTGTATATTCATGATCTACATGAGTTCTTCTTCATTTTGGTACCATTTTTGTGCATTCCTGGAAGTATGAAAGTTTGCAGGTGGCGGAGCTTCGCCAGAGAAGACGACCGGAGGTCCTTCTCCGGCTGGTGAGTGATTGTTAGGGTTTTAGGTCCAGTTTGAATCCTGGCCATTTGATCTGTGCATCGTGTGGTCCTAATATTGCCAACACATTAAATTGGCGCGTGATTTGCATGTGATATCTTTTCTGATTTTAGTTGATCTTGTGTGTGCGTGCATGTTACTTGTGATGGACTTTCATTCTAATACGTCTGATGTGTGATCATCTCATCATGTTTTAATCATGTGGCTATCAAGTTGCCAACACATTAATGAAGGTGCAGCATAACACACGTGTTCCTTTGACTTCTGAATTGATTGCATGTACGCGTATGTATGGAAAGTATCATGTGCGTGCATTTTCATGTGGCTGATCATAATGATTGCTAGCTTGGTTATTGACTTTTTCATCCTATGGCCATGATTGATTGCGCATGTTAACTGCATGTACACTATCACACACGATCACAAGTGTAATTGAATTGGACCTTAATTGTTACTTGCATCCCTCCACTGAGCCCATTTTTGTTTTTAAACGTGGAAATTATTTTGTCTGCACCCCTCCTCATTTCTTTTCCTTTTTTTATTTCTTTTTATATACTTGTTTGATTTCCCATTTTTAAAAATACCAAAACATCATGAAAAATTCTACAAAAATTCATGTGATATCTTAACATGTTAAAATATTTTTTTTTATTTTTAATTTTGATTTTGTGAATATTTGCATATCCTTCCATATTTTCCTTTTATTTCTTTTGAAACTTGTTTCTACTTTCATATCTTCGTTTCAAAGATTTATTTCTCATAGCTCCTTAAACATTTTTGCATCAATCTTTTTGAATCCATTCAGTAACATCCAAAACCTCATAAAAATATTTTTGTTTCATTTTTAAAACCTTTTTTTGTTGCATTTAGGTCCCCATCTTTGCACTTTGGTTCATGATTCATATGCACTTTGGTTCATGATTCATAAGTGACTATTGCTTGATTGTTTGAGGTCCTTCCTCTTTGAATTTTTGTATGAGATTTTGATGTGTGATTAGTCCCTGGTTGAGGTCATTTGTATTCTAATTCCATAATTTTTTAATGCACTTTGACATATGTTTGTGTGCTTATGTTTGAAGGAAGTTTTGCTTGAAATTTATGTGCCTTTCTTTAACCTTCATTGCATGAGGCATTTATGCCATCATTTGAGGTCTTTTGTTTGGATTTAGGTAACATGTTTAGACTCTTAGAAGCTTTTTTTGATCATTGTTAAGTCCATTTGGCATGTGTTGATCCTTTGTTTTACATGATGCATCTTATGGGACTTTTTGACCTAATTTCTCTTATGTCTTCATCTTATGCTTTTCATGTTTGGTTGTGTGCTTCTAATATGATCATATTATCATCTCATTTGCATTTTGATCCATGATTTGCTACTGACCTATCCATAAGCATTCATACTTGTAATACCATTTTGCACCTTTTTCTTTTCTTTTCAATTATGAGGCATTCATTCTTTTATATGACTTCTTCTTACATGTTTGCTAAGTTGTATGGACTTGATTGCTATATGCTTTTGCCATGATCATTTGTGCATCTTTAACATGTCATATCACTTCTGACTTTGATACTTGAGTTTCATCTTGAACTTTTTTAGGTTTGACTCATGCCTTAAGTAACTTCTTTCCATGTTAAATTCATGTTCATATCTTCTCACTTCTTCTCGTAATCATTCTTAATGCTTGGATGCTTGATTACTTGCCTTATGTGACATTTAGACATCATGTTTAGGCACATGTTTAGGTCATCCACATTCTGACTTTGACATTACTTGAAGTATTATTTCATGATCACCTTGCATATCCACTCATTCTTCATCTATTTCTTCCATGATTCACTTCTTTGGTGTTTAAGATCTTTAGTTGTGCATAGTTTGTTCTTGATTGATCAATTAACATTAGAGAACAGCCTTAGAGCCTAGATTCTGGCCTTGATTGAGTTTCATCTCTTAGGATCTTTATCCTTTAACTCTTAACTTGTTTGTTCACCACTTGTTATTCCTTTTCTTATTGCACTACTTGTAAATTGTTTTGAACTAACATTTTCATGTAGGTGCTAAAGGTAAGTAAGTGTGTGGACTTAGTTCCACATACATTTCTCTCTTTCATCTTCTCTTATTTCATTTAATCATTCAAATTTGTGTTTGATAAGCATTTACATGCTTTCCTTGAATAACTTCTTATTCATCCCTCTTTAAGATCAACTTAACTTCCATCTTGGAAGTAAGTTGCTTCTTTTGATCTTCTTCTTTCTTCTAGAAGTAGGTTTGTTAAACCACATTAACCATAGGATCTCCAAGCATGCTAACATTAAGATTGAGTCTTAGTCTCCCTTATTTTTCACCTTTGCCTCTTTTGAGTCTCTTCTCTCATCTTATAATAAAGGTAAAAAAACACTTAATAAAGGCATAACACCTATTGTATTTAGGCCTTTCATGTGGGAACAAGGAAGTGTGGGGTCTTCTCTCACTTTCTTAGAATGTTTAGCATACGTCCTGTCTTGGGTCGATATGCGAGGCATTCGATCCTACATGAGAGACTCAAATACAATACGAGTTACAAAACAAAAAAACAATCAAAACACTTCTTTCCTAAAAGACAAAAACAAACAAATAATTTCTCTTCTCCTCTCTTCACTCCTTCCTTAAGGATGCGTCATTTCCGTTCTACCACAAACAGGTAACGCCTAAGTCTCCCTACAGCGAGCTGCAACACCTAACTGCTGGAACGCGAACGTCGACGTTTCCACTAAAAAACGTAAACAACTTTTCCCTTAGTGAGGGGAACTACGTCGCTCTGATTCTCATGCTCCCGATGAGATATGTAGGCAGTGGGGTAGGGCCCATTCGAGCACTTATTTTATTTTCCCTACATTTGTTTCTCATTCCCTTTCCATTCTTTTCCAGTATCTTTTCTATCACCCTTTGATCGAGACAAGCAAGCGTGGATCCCATCGGGTACGATGGACGCGTGGGGGTGTTAATACCTTCCCTTCGCGTAACCGACTCTCGAACCCAGTTCTCTTGGTCGCAAGACCATGCTCTTTCCTTTCCCTCAGGTTTACGCAGTGTTTCCTTTCCCTCTCTTGGGATAAATACACATTGCTGGCGACTCTGTTTCGTGCCACTTTCGCGTTTGTACTTGGATGAAAATCCTGGGAGCGCCAGCTGGCGACTCTGCTGGGGATCGAACCCAGAATCTCTGGTTTCCTTAGCGAGTCAATCCTAGCGTTTGTTTTTCTTTCATTGAGTGTTTACTTTTTTGTTGTATTTACTGTTGTACTATATTGCTATTTACTGTTACTACTTTACTGTATATTACTGTATTTACCGCATTTTAGCATTTTCATTTCATCTGCTATATTATGCTATACTGGACTGTGCTGTGCTGGTTTTCTGTTTGGCGGGATGGGCATTCTGAGAGATAAGCCCATTACACAGGCTTGAGTACATACGTAGGACTAGAGTGGACGGTAGTGTGGCCTATGTAGCATCTTGTTATGTATGGTTTATACGAAATCCACAACCAGACGAGGTTTTCTTGGGAGATGTTCTGATTTGCGCGTCTTGTGCATTTCGGGGTGTTGACCTAGGAAGTTGTCAACTCTGGTGACCATTCCCGAGGACTCAGTTGCGGCACTCCTCCCGAGACATGACAGTGGCAGACCATATTATGTGGCAAACCCATTACACACTCTCGATCCGAGGACCCAATGCTGAGAACTTGCTATAGGATGACATTATTTTTGGGGAATCAGTTGACGACCTTTTTGTTTGGCGATAACATTGTATCCTACGGGCTGAATGTGTTATTGCTTCTCAAATAGAGAATTCGAAACTGAGGAACCACTGTTCTAGTACCCACATGTGAGGATGGGCGGGTGTTTACAGGTTTGCAGGTAACCATGCCTCCTACATACCCTGATACTCTGATATTTTCAAAGATAGTTGGTGTAAATTGTTACAGTCAGTGGGTTTCTATCTGCAGTATTATTCTTAAACTTGTATAGACATTGTGCACACAGTCCAACACATACACAGAGCACGCTGATCACATGCCCTTTTGCATTGCATTATCATAACATAACATTCATGTTTGTCATTTCCAGGTGCTTATTTTACTTCTGATTACAATCCATGGGTTCGACGGAGGCAAATGCTAAGAGGAAGAATAATGTTGCTTACAAATTTCCAGAGCAGACATTGGATCTACTTCACAAAATGATAGCCATAGCCGACCCAGGTGTTCTCATCACTTTCCAGAAGAAATATGGGAGATTGGAGAAAATGGTCCATAACATTACAAAGTATGAGCATGATGCCCTCCACACTCTACTGCAGTTCTATGAGCCTTCACTAAGATGCTTTGTCTTTCCGGAGTATATCTTGATGCCTACATTGGAGGAGCTTTCATTCATCTTAGGTATTTCAGTCAAATCAAATGTGTCGTTCTTTTCTGGAGATCACCCCAGCTTAGAAGAAATTGCAATGGCCCTACAGGTGGAACAGTCAGTGCTGAAGAGAAATGTTGCCAGTAAAAGCGGAGTCAAAGGTTTTCACTTGGAATTTCTTGCTGATCAAGCTCAGGAATGTGCCAACGCCAAGAATTGGATGGTCTATAATGCTATCCTGGCCTTGTGCATCTATGGCATCGTTTTATTTCCTAACCAACATCACTTTGTGGATATGCACGCTGTGAGGGTTTTTATCCAGAAAAATTCTGTTCCCACTCTGTTGGGTGATTTCTACCACTCGGTGCATTTCAAAAACGAGAAAAGAATAGGAGGTCCTGTCAACTGCTGTACTCCGCTTTTGTCTGATTGGTTTCTGAAACATTTGCCTCAATCTGGTGCGTTTGTGGACACTAGGGATTCTCTAAAGTGGTCTAAACGGATAATGGGGTTGACTTCTGACAATATTGTTTGGTTTGACCGTCAGTTGCAAGGAATAGAGATTATTACCAGCTGCGGAAACTTCCCGAATGTGCCTCTGATAGGCAAGAAAGGGGGAATTAACTATAACCCAATCCTGGCTATCAGACAATTCGGGTATGCCTCAAGGAACCCTCCTGAAGACCAACATGTAGAAGAGTCTTTGTTCTTTAATGGCGATGAAGATACAGAAGTGTTAAGAAGGGTTGTGCATGCTTGGGGGCACCTCCACAAGACTGGGAAGACTGTCTTTGGAAAAGGTGATTGTAGAGCCTATCCACAGTATACAGAATGGATTCAGAGAAAGGTTGAAGAGGTTCTTTTGCCCTTTTCAAGAGAGTCACCTCTATATCCAGCAATCTCGGAACAACCTACCACCGTTCCCATGGAGGAGTTTAACAAGCTGCAAGCTACAATGAAGGAGCTTCGGGTGGAGAATTCGGACTTGAGTAGTCTTCTTCAAAATGCTTTGCACGCCAACAAGGAATTGGAGCATAGAGCCCAATATGCCGAAAGAATCTTAGCTGCAAAAGAAAAGGATTTCGCCGAAAGAGCTCAGCATTTTCAGAAAATTAGCAAAGGTGTTGATGCTGCCACTCAAGCTCACAAGAAGACCAAACAGGTCTTAGCGCAGAACAAAGAGAAGTTAGCCAAGTTTCAGCAAGCCTGGGATGAGGTCAGGCTCGAGAATGCAGAGTTACAGGAACAGTTAAAAGCCAAAGACGATGAGCTGCTTAGAGCGCATGAACAACACAGAAAGCATCGGGAAGACTTTGCAAAGAGCCAGGAGCAGCTGGAGAAGGTTAATGATGAATTGAAGAGGTCCAAGGCAAAGCTTGAGGATGCCATGGTGGAAATGGGAAGACTCAAGATACAAGCTGAGGTGAAAAGGTTTAAGGAAGTAAGTGCTGATGAAGCTCTCTTGATGCATGCAGATTCATTAACTGAAGCTCTGAATAGGAGAGACATTTTGATCAAGGAGTTGGTCAAAAAGCCGGGTCATCGACGCACTAGAATCCTTTTGGAAGAAATCAAGCATTCTAGCGAGAAATTGAAAGATTTGGAGTTAGATGTTTGATATTACTTTCCCATCTTTTTTTCAATGTAATTTTGTTGATGTATTGTTGGCTACCATCAGGCTTGTTGATGGAGTCATTTCCTTGATGTATTTCCCATTTACGAACTCATTTCGGCACTTATTAGCTTTCTGTTCAATGAATGGTTTATTCAAAGGGGTTTCTTCGGCATCACGTTATTCACCAGCACATTATCATGGCATAGTTCTTCGCAATATTTTCTCCCTCAATATTATGTGACTATCCTTGAGATTCTTGTGATTAAGACTGGAATCAGGGTGTGAAATGCCCTGGAAGTGATAAACATGGCATTTGCATTGCATGGCATATCATTTTGCATTCTGTGGCTTGTTTTTCAAGTACTCGTTACAGGGTCTCTAACCTTTATTTGGTTTCAGGCATTATAGCTAAGAATCATATTCATCGATACTCAACTCGGAGAAATTAAGCAAGGATTATGGATCAAATACATAATGATTTGGCTGAAATGAGGGCACGCATGGACCAGTTCATGACTCTCATGACTGGTATGGCACAGGCTCAGGAAAGATTGAGGCTTCTGGTCGAGCGTCCAGAAACTACGCCTGAAGGTAATCAAGTGGACAATTTGCAGACAAGGGTCACTCCTCCTCCTGGTGGTAATCCTCCTCCTGGTGGTAATCTGGGTAATGGAAATGGCAGAAATGTTGGTGGTATTCAAGAAGATGTTTTGGAAGACCAATTCACCCTGCTAGACGCTGATATGGGTAATCCTGGTGACCGAAGGTATGATGAGTTGGCTGAGAAGATCCGGGCTATAGAATGCAAGAATTCTATGGGTATTGATGTTACTAGTTTGGGGCTGGTACCAGGAGTCAGAATTCCTCAAAAGTTCAAGCAGCCCACTTTTGACAAATATCATGGCAATACGTGTCCCCGGACACATATTCAGGCCTACTTTGGGAGGATTTCAGCCCATACAGATGATGATAAGTTATGGATGCATTATTTTCAAGACAGTCTGGCTGGAGCTTCTTTGACCTGGTATATGAAATTGAACAGAGCTGCTGTGAGAAGTTGGAAGGATCTGGTAGAAGCATTCCTAAAGCAGTACCAGTACAATATCGACATGGCGCCCAATCGCACTCAACTGCAAGGGTTGTCACAGAATGCTAAGGAAAGTTTCAAGGAATACGCTCAAAGGTGGAGAGAGATGGTTGCACAGGTTCAACCTCCTTTGCTGGATAGAGAAATGGCAGATATGTTTATGGGCACTCTGTAAGGGACATTTCTTGAAAGATTGGCTGCGTGTCCATAACCAGATTCGCTGATATAGTGATTGCTGGAGAAAGGATAGAGAGTTTGTTGAAACTTGGGAAAATCCAAGATGTAAGTGGGGCTGGACCATCTGGAACGAAGAAACCATTTGCTAGTGGCCAGAAAAGAAGAGAAGGTGATACCAATGCTGTATATATAGGACGAGGGAGAGGACATTCTCAAGCCTATCACCAGGTAGGTGCAGTGACAATCCCAGCACCATCTGTTCAGCAGCAACAACCACAACAACAAGCTCAGCAGTAACAACAGCAACCTCCTTTCCAATAGAGATCTAGGCAGAGGGACTGTAAGATTGACCCTCTCCCTATGACTTATTCAGCGTTGCTACCTCAGTTACTCAAATTAAAGTTGGTTGAGCTTCGTACTATGAGGCCTCCTGCCGCTGGCAACTTTCCACCTAATTTTGATGTTAACGCTCGCTGTGAGTTCCACTCAGGTGCTCAGGGGCATACCACTGAGAAGTGTTGGGCATTTCAGAATAAAGTGCAAGACTTGATTGATGCTAAGGCAATCAATTTCTCATTACCTCCTAATGTTCTCCAGAACCCCATGCCTGATCATGGTGTGGCAGATGTGCGTGCTATTGAAGACGGAAAGAGGTTAAATTTGGTAACAGACATCAGTCAGGTGAAGACTTCCTTGTTGGTTGTAAAAGATCATTTGTTGAAGGGACAAGTGTTCCCGGGATGTGATCAAAATTGTTCTGAGTGTATGGGCCAAGAGAATGGCTGTGATAAGTTGAGAATTGATTGGCAGAGTCTGATTGACGAAGGCCGTCTACTCTTTGACCGGGTTGTGAAGGATACTGATGAGGTGTCAACTGTGACCATCTATTACACTCCCGCTGAGATTCAGGTGCCTGCAAGTACAGCTCCTGTAGCAAGTGTTGTGCCAGAAAGATCCAGTCCTGTTACCATCACGGTGCCAGGACCAGTTCCGTTTACATCTACGAAGGCAATCCCATGGCACTATGGGGCAGACGTGTATTATGAAGGGAAAAAGCAGGAAGTCGAGACATCAGCCAGTTCAAATATTGATAATGTGGGTGGTGTAGGTGGCTTTACTCGGAGCGGAAGGTTGTTTGCTCCCCAAACTTTGCGAAGTGATAAAGAAGTTGAGGCCGCGACAAAAGCTAAAGGAAAACAGGTGGTTGAGAGTGTGCCTGTGCCTGAAACAGAGACATAGATTACCTTTGACAACGAGGTGGAAGAGTTCATGAGGATAATAAAGAAAAATGATTATAAGATTGTCTTTCAACTGAACCAGACGCCCTCGAAAATCTCAATTTTATCATTGTTGATGTGTTCTGACGCGCACCGGGAGGCTTTATTGAAGGTGTTGAAGAGAGCATATGTGCCACAGGAAATCACTGTTAATCAGCTTGAGGGTGTAATTTCTAACGTCAATGTCAGCCATGGATTGGGTTTCACAAGTAGGGATTTGACTTCTGAAGGAAGAAACCACAACAAAGCTTTGCACATTACAATGGAGTGCAGGGGTACAGTGTTGTCTCACGTACTGGTAGACACTGGTTCCTCGCTCAATGTCTTGCCTAAAAAGGCGCTGATGAAGCTAGAAGTTGATGGTTCGATTTTAAGGCCAAGTGATTTGGTTGTCCGAGCGTTTGACGGAACGAAAAGATCTGTGTTTGGTAAAGTGGAATTACCCATGCAAATTGGACTGCAAGTGTTCAAATCTACATTCCATGTGATGGATATACAGCCTGCGTATAGCTGCTTATTAGGTCGCCCTTGGATTCATGCGGTCGGGGCTGTTACATCCACCTTACACCAGAAGCTGAAATACGAGTTTGAGGGACAAGTTGTGACAGTGTGTGGTGAGGAAGACATTTTTTTTAGTCATTTGTCCACGTTCAAGTATATTGAGATGGATAGGGAAATTCACGAAATGCTTTGCCAGTCGTTTGAAGCGGTAAATATTGATAACGTGCCTGAATCATCCCTTGCACCAGATAGAGCCGGTACATCCATTTCGTCCTATAAACAAGCTGTCGAGGTTGTCAGAGCAGGCAATGCCCAAGGCTGGGGCAAGCTGGTAGAGACACCAATGAAGGAGGACAAGTTTGGTATTGGTTATCATCCTTCTATGACTTCAGTTACAGAGAACAGTGGACCCATCACTTTCAGCAGTGGAGGAATCATTTACCCAGATCAGTCTTGTGCAGCTACAGAAGATGGTGTTGACAATGACTGTGACTTGGACAACTGGGTACGCACACGCGCTCCGGGACAACCATTGCAGAATTGGTCTGTTGAAGAAGTCATTCGAGTTACTCTTCAAACAGAGTAATTTTCTTTGTTTTTCTAACCATAATGCATGTTAAAATCTTGCACTATGCCCAAGGCGTATAGATTCATTTGTAGGGCCGCCCTGTTTGCATTTGCAATTTTAATCATCAATAAAGGACGTTTTGCACTCAAATTTTGTTCCTTGTCTGTCTTTTTTATTTTTGCACAAAATAATAAAATGGCAATGTTTCGTTTCTTTTTGTTTTAAAATAAATTCTAAAATAAAGCGTGAACCCGTTCGTGCAGACTTGAGCCTTCGGATTCCATTGATAACGGTTATGCTATGGCTATGTATGACTTTGAAAACCTGATTTATCAAGCCGAAGAAGGGGATGAGAAAGGCTGTGAACTCCCTGAGGAATTAGCCAGATTGTTAAAACAAGAGGAAAGGACCATCCAGCCTCATTAAGAGACCATAAAGATCATCAATATTGGTACCGAGGATGCTAAGAAAGAGATCAAGATTGGCGCCATCCTGAAAGCAGATGTGAAGAAAGCTTTGACTGAGATGTTGTGTGAATATGTTGATATCTTCGCCTGGTCGTATCAAGACATGCCAGGGCTGGATACTGATATTGTTGTGCACAGGTTGCCATTGAGAGAAGAATGCCTTCCAGTCAAGCAGAAACTTTGTCGGACTCATCCCGATATGGCTATAAAGATCAAAGAATAAGTTCAGAAGCAGTGGGACACTGGGTTTCTTGCTGTGACCAATTATCCTCCCTGGGTTGCCAACATCGTACCGGTACCAAAAAAGACGGAAAGGTGAGAATGTGTGTGGATTATCGAGATCTTAACAAAGCTAGCCCAAAAGATGATTTTCCACTGCCCCACATTGATGTGCTGGTCGACAATTCAACTCAGTTTTCAGTGTTCTCATTTATGGATGGTTTCTCCGGGTACAACCAGATTAAGATGGCACCTGAGGATATGGAGAAGACCATATTCATTACCCCATGGGGTACATATTGTTATAAGGTGATGCCTTTTGGGTTGAAAAACGCAGGGGCAACGTACCAGCGGGCAATGGTAACATTATTCCATGACTTGATTCACAAAGAGATTGAATGTTATGTGGACGACATGATTGCCAAGTCGCGAACGGAAGAGGAACATATGATTAACTTGAAAAAGTTGTTTGAAAGGTTGAGAAAGTTCCGTTTGAGGTTGAATCCAAACAAGTGCACTTTTGGGGTGCGTTCTGGAAAGCTGCTGGGTTTCATTGTGAGCGAAAGAGGGATTGAGGTTGATCCTGCCAAAGTGAAAGCAATACAAGATATGCCTGAACCGAGAACAGAAAAAGAGGTTCGTGGTTTTCTGGGTAGATTGAACTACATGGCAAGGTTCATATCTCACCTAACAGCCACATGCGAACCAATATTCAAACTGCTAAGAAAAGATCAAACGGTCAGGTGGAATGACGATTGCCAATTGGCGTTTGATAAAATAAAACAATACTTGTAGGAACCTCCAATCCTCATGCCTCCAGTTTCGGGAAGACCCTTGATAATGTATTTGACAGTGCTTGAAGGTTCTATGGGTTGTGTTCTCGGTCAACATGACGAGACAGGTAGGAAGGAGCATACTATCTACTACCTGAGCAAAAAGTTCAATGACTGCGAGTCCCGATATTTAATGCTTGAGAAGACATGCTGTGCACTTGCATGGGCTGCTAAGCGATTGAGGTAGTATATGATCAGGAACACAACTTTGTTGATTTCAAAAATGGATCCTATTAAATACATTTTCGAGAAACCAGCACCAACAGGCAGAGTTGCATAGTGGCAAATGGTTTTGACAGAATATGATATCCAGTATACTTTTCAAAAGGCCATCAAAGGAAGTATCTTGTCAAACTATCTTGCGCAACAGCCGATTGATGATTACCAACCCATGAAATTTGATTTCCCTGATGAGGACATCATGTTTCTCAAAGCTAAAGACTGCGAGGAAACGCTCCCGGAGGAGGGGCCAGACCCTGAATCCAAATGGAGTTTGATGTTTGATGGGGTTGTCAACATGAATGGGTGCGGAGTTGGAGCAGTTCTTATCACGCCGAAAGGTGTTCACATGCCTTTCACTGCCCAAATAACTTTCGGATGCACCAACAATGAAGCAGAATATGAAGCTTGTATAATGGGGATTGAGGAGGCGATTAATTTATGAATTAAGACCCTTGATATCTTCGGTGATTTAGCTTTGGTAATCAATCAAGTGAAAGGGAGTTGGTACATGCACCAAGCAAATCTGATTCCGTATAGAGATTATACAAGGAGATTGCTGACATTTTTCATAACAGTGAAGCTGTACCATATTCCTCGAGATGAAAATAAGTTTTCGGATGCTCTGGCCACGTTATCTTCCATGATCAAAGTGCAAAGATGGAATCATGTACCTAAGATCGAAGTATCTCGTCTTGACAGACCTGCATTTGTGTTTGCTGTTGATGCAACGTCTGATGACAAGCCATGGTTTCACGACATCAAGTGTTTCTTGAAAAGTCAAGAGTACCCGCCGGGGGCATCTACTAAAGATAAGAAGACGTTGAGAAGGTTATCTGGTAGCTTCTTCTTGAATCAGGATGACGTGCTGTACAAACAAAATTTTGACATGGTTCTGCTCAGATGCGTGGATAGACACGAAGCAGACCTGTTAATGTAGGAAGTACATGAAGGCTCTTTCGGTACCCATGCCAGAGGTCACGCAATGGCTAAGAAACTATTGAGGTCGGGGTATTATTGGTTGAAAATGGAAGCAGACTGTTACAAGTACGCCCACAAGTGTCATAAATGCCAGATCTATGCAGACAAAGTGTATGTTCCTCCAAATCCGTTGAGTGTCATGTCCTTTCCTTGGCCCTTTGCCATGTGGGGCATTGACATGATCGGAAAGATTAAGCCTACTGCTTCAAACGGCCATCGTTTCATCTTGGTCGCCATTGATTATTTCACTAAATGGGTTGAAGCAGCATCTTATGCCAATGTCACTAGGCAGGTGATAGCTCGTTTCCTGAAACGGAATATCATTTGTCGCTATGGAGTGCCCAAGAGAATCATTACTGATAATGGTTCTAATCTGAATAACAAAATGATGGATGAGCTATGCCGGGACTTCAAAATTGAGCATCACAATTCTTCTCCGTATCGCCCGAAGATGAATGGCGCTGTGGAGGCAGCCAACAAGAATATTAAGAAGATTGTGCAGAAAATGGTTGTCACATATAAAGATTGGCATGAGATGTTACCATTTGATTTGCATGGGTACCGAATGTCAGTACGCATGTCCGCTGGGGCAATGCCATTCTCACTTGTATACGGTATGGAGGCAGTACTACCGGTTAAAGTTGAGATTCCATCCCTAAGAGTCATGATGGATGTCAAGTTAGACGAAGCTGAATGGGTTCGTGCCAGATTTAATCAGTTAAGCCTTATTGAGGAGAAACGACTGGCAGCTGTGTGTCATGGGCAATTATACCAGCGGAGGATGAAACAGGCATTTGAGCAAAAGGTGTGTCCTCGGGTTTACAAGGTGGGAGATGTGGTACTCAAAAGGATCCTTCCTCCTAGTACAGATCATAGGGGCAAATGGACTCCCAACTATGAAGGTCCATTCGTGGTTAAGAAGGTCTTCTCGGGCGGAGCCTTATTACTTACAACCATGGACGGCGAAGACTTTTCATCCCCTGTCAACTCAGACGTAGTCAAAAAATACTTCGCATGAATAGACCCGCTGGACAAAAAAAAAGGGAAAATGTCCAGGCAAAAAAGGGGCATCCCGGCGGACCACAAAAACAGAATAAAAAGGTTTGGGCAAAAATTAGGGATAAAATAAAAAAAAATTACACCCGGTGAGTTGAAAATCCGCAAGGACAACTCAGGAAAAAAAGGGTATCCCGATGGATTGAAAACCCGAAAGGGCGGTCCATGCAAAAGAGGGATTTAAGCGAACGACTACGGTCTGAGTTATCTATACTCCATCACCGTTTCAGTAACTGACTTTCCAAAGGGTAGGAATCGGTCTGATCATTCCTCAGAAGGCAAGGTCGGGGAGTCTTGAAGACATATTGGCCATAGCAGAATTGAAACTCAGTGGAATGCCGTTTTCACATTGCCATTAGGATAGTTTCTTTTCTCAATTTACAACACTCTCCTCTTTCCAGGGTTTGCTTCCCAATTGTACTTGCCTATTCTGGGCTTTTCAATCAATAAATTGAATTTCATTCAATAGTTTCTTATTTTGTTTTTTTACTGCTTTGTTTGCAAAAACGTCCTAATTTTTGATAAAACATTGCATTTGAAAATACTGTAGCCTTACAAATAACATGCGCAGAAAAACATTTAAATCATTCTGAATGTTGAGTAATCCTGGATGGTGGATTCACACCACGCAATATCCCGGGGCATGTGTGCATATTCTTTTGTTGCAGGTAACAGGTACAAGTATTCCAAGAGCATGGGTCATGTCTTCTAGATGAAGAATCACTTATTCCCATACAGAATGTCGGGGCAGTCAAGTTCAAGAAGGGTCCCTGTGTCACCTTTTGTCACAACGTTTACTGATTGAGTCCATCTTCAACCGTCGGTCGCTCATGGCGATTCGATATCGACAAGTTAGTATCAACTGGATGATGTTGTATCTTATTAAGTCGATTCTCCCATTCAGTACTACCAACAGCTATAAGCTTTTCTGTGTCGATAACGGTTGTAAATTCCCCGATAGAGTTGCTTCGCCGACCTCACAGTTAGTGTTCAAGACTCAACGAGTGTCCAGGAGTTTGAAGGTGCCAAATCTTCTGTAAAATCCTCTTGGGACGATTTCTTGAAGTCAGCCTTGCAGCATGGGGCAAAATCCAGTCGTTGACTCTCCCAAACATTGGGGCATCATATAATTCCCCAGCGAGATGTGTTCCAGATTTATTATCTCCAGTAAAGTGACCTCTTAAGTCTCGGCATTTGTCTAAGAGTTTAAAGATGTGTGGTCTTCTGTAAAATCCTCTTAAGAGACATTCCCCAGCGAAAGACGCTTTGAAACATTACCCCCAGTAGGGTATTGTCAACTCATTATCCCCAGTGGAGTCGTCAAGGAGAAGATTTGCCTAGCATGGAACATTGTGGCTCTTATTCTAAGCTTGACAGCTTCGTTCCTCCACAGATCATAGTGCGTTTACTTTGCGCTTTCCCAACAGGTATAAGGACTCTTTTCCAGCAAGTCACGACAGAAGGTCTTCTAACCAGGATTTGTGTATACTCGACGGAGTAGTTCTGGTCCCCCAGCAAGATCGTATCTCTGGCAGTGGTACTCCCCACAGAGTTCAGCATTGAATCTTACCAATAATACTTCCCAGCTGAGTTGTTTTTCTTCCCCACAGAAGTTTAACAGGCCAACAGAATCTCTTCCTCAGTAGAATGTTAGCAGATTCTCCTCGGGTTTGATAGATCCCCAAGCAGAGTTTCAATGACTTGTCTTCTTTGGCAGAGTGTTAGTACATTCTTTCCCCAGCCAATTCAGAAAATGCTCATCCCCAGCGGAGTTGCTATGACCAGGATGTGTTCCCAAGCAGTTGAGGTAATTCCTGGCAGAGTCATTATCTATATCTCAAAGTCCAATTTATTTTGGGCAAGCGTGACAATTCGAAGCAGACAGACTGTTCATTCATTCTCCAGCAGAGGTACCATCCTTTCAGGAGTCTCTCAAGTTAAATCGTTGATCATTGTTCCTCGGTAGAGTCAGCAGGGATATCTGACATGCGTGCAGAGCGTAATCCCATATTTGAATTTTACAAAAGTCCACCCGTAGTGTGGCAAGCCAGTAGTCGTCTGGCGTTGTTTAAAAGACGTTATCAAAGTCCAACCGTAGATTGGCAAAAGTCCATCTAAGGGTGGCAAATTCTCAAAGTCCAACCGTAGATTGGCAAAAGTCTATCCAAGGGTGGCAAATCATCGGCAAGTCCAACCGTAGCTTGGTACAAGTCCACCCGCAGTGTGGCAAGTCAGTAGTCGTCTGACTCCCTTTAAAAGACCGCAGCTAAGTCCAACCGTAGATTGGCAAAAGTCCATCCAAGGGTGGCAAATCATCGGCAAGTCTAACCGTAGCTTGGTACAAGTCCACCCGCAGTGTGGCAAGTCAGTAGTCGTCTGACTCCCTTAAAAAGACCGCAGCTAAGTCCAACCGTAGATTGGAAAAAGTCCATCTAAGGGTGGCAAATCATTGGCAAGTCCAACCGTAGATTGGCAAAAGTCCACCCGTAGTGTGGCAATTCAGCTGTGTAGTACCCTAAATTTTGACCATTGGTTTTTTTTATTTTTTTAGGGCGTGCCATTTTGGACATTGGGGGGTTTGATTAGTATTTTTTGGGCCCATTTTGAAGGTGTTTCTAGTTGAGGTTTTTAATAAAATTTTTGTTTTAGATCATAATATTTTAGTAGTTAGTACTAATTCATTTTTGAGTTTCTTTAAATAGATAATTAGGTTTATTTATTAAATTTTATTGGAAACATCGTTTTGAAATTTATGCCATTTTTTTATTTGAAATTAGATTTTTTTAATAATTATTAGAGTTTTTTAGAAATTAGATTTTTAGGATATTTAGGTTGTTATTTCTGGAATTTAAGTTTTAGATTAATTAGAAGTAATTTAGATTAATAGTCTTAGCTTTTTTTTAGATTTTTAAGTATATATACATAATATTAATTTTAATTTAATATATATTTTATTTATTAAGGGTCACGTGGTACTATTTTATTCTTAATTGTTCTTTTATGCATTTTATTTTAGGTTTTGTTTATTATTGTTACTTATTTTAAGTTTTTTTTAATATTTAATATTTAATTAGGTCTGCTAAGAGTCACGTTTTAGGTTTATTTTTAATTATTTTTATTTTATTTATTTCTTAATTCGGTCAAGGTGTTGACTAAGAATTGTTCTTCTTCCCGAATTCAATCCTGAAAAAAACCCTAATTTCACGCAGATTAGGAAAATGCAATCAAATCAACAAAATCAAATCTTTTCATTTATAAATTAAAATCAATACAAATTATATTACAGATTCAGATTACAAATCGAATCAGGATTTACATCAAAAACTCCCTAATTGAATCTAATCTAATTAAAACCTAAGACCTAATTTCTAACTATAAAAGAAAAAGGAATCAGAAATTGAAGGGGATCGAAAAACCCAGAGACGAAAATCCTTGCAGCTGCGCAAACCCTACCCTTTCACCAAAGCTCTAAAAAAAATCTTTAGAAAGTTAGGGTTCAAAACTCGAACCTTAACCCTTCGAGCTTGACCTCATCGCACCTGCAAAACAAAGAGAGGAAAGGATTAGAAGTTGAATCGGAGAAGGAGAGGATAAAAAAAAACAGTACAACCAGTTTCACTACAAAGGAAGGTAATTGAAATCACTAAGCTTTAAATATTTGTTTGCGTGTTTGGATCGTGGTTGTTTTTTTTTGTTTCTGGAAATTCAGGGTTAGGGTTCATATGAACCCTAGGGTTCTTCGTTAGGGTTCATCGTCTTAGGGCTAGGGTTTTACGAACCCTAAGGTTCCTGGGTTTAGATGGTTAGGGTTCATGGGGTTAGGGTTTATGTTGGTTAGGGTTCTTAGGGTTCTTACGAACCCTAAAGAACTCGAATGGTTTCTGGGTTTTATGGTGGTTTAAGGTTGTTTAAGGGGTAGCCGGAAGTGTTTGGATGGTGGCCGGAAGGTGGTTGTGGTGGTGGCCGGGAAAGAGAAAGAGGAGAGAGGCGAGAGCGGAAGAAAGAACGAGAGAATTTAGAGAGAGGGATGGAAAGAAGAGAGAGAAAGAGATTGTGAAAATGAAAATTTTCTGAAGGGATGAAACTTAAATACTCTCTCCGTGAACTCTCGGATGTGCGCCAAGTGGCGCTATCTGACCCTTCAAGATTGAAAGGCTTCACTCAAGCGCTTATGATGGGTAAGCGTTGACTTTCAATCTCGTTCGTCCATTTTTCATACCTTGACTGGTAAATGGAACCAAAGGCCAGGATTGGTAATTGTAATCACCGTCAGATCAGGATCGTGTGGCGCAGGGAGAGTCGACGTCAAACACTTCCTCATCGTGGTCTTTTTTTGTTATTTTTTGTTCAGACTGGATTGGGTCTTGCGCCCTAGCACTATTGACACCCCTGAGTTGAGCCCAATTGCTAACTCAGAATAACATGCACCCCCTGGAATTTAATTAATTAAATTATTTACATAATTTAATTTAATTATTATTAATTAGGTTCTATGGTTAATTAGGAGACTTAAAAATAGGATTTTAGGATAAATGTAGGGATTTTGGGCTTTTTTTTTTTTGGATTTTATTTTGTTAAATTTATTTTTATCTACTTTATTAAAAAAAATCACAATTGAATCAATTCCTTGATTTAAAGTAGTAATAATAATAAAAAAATACTCCTTTTTATATTTGTCAATTTAGGTTTTTTTGTTCTTTTTTATTATTTAATGAAAATTATTAATTTTAGTTAAATGTGTGGTATTAAGTTTTTATAACTCACGTAAATAAAATTTTATAAAGAATTTGTTTTTTTAGGAAAATTGTTTTAAAGGGATCAGGATAAAAAAAATAATAAATTATTTTTCGGATAAATATTTTTGGGGAATTATTTGGGACTTAAACTTTATTTTTGATCAATTTTGTGTTTTTTTGTCATATTAAATTATTGAACTTTTGCTTAAATTTTTTTTTTTGTAAAAAAGTTAGAATTTGGTTTTCAAAGGTACGTTTAAGTTTTTTAAGGGATTTACATAAAGGGATAAAGCTCTTGATCCGAGAGCCTAAATAAAGGATGGGATAAGGGATAAAGCTCTTAGTCCGAGAGCCTAAATAAAGGATGGGTTAAGGGATTTGGGTTTTGCGATAAAACTCTTCCTCCGAGAGTATAAACAATGGACTAAGGGATTTAAGGGATAGAACTCCTCATCTAGGAGTATAAACACTAGATTTAAGGGATATAACTCTTTATCCAAGAGTATAAATAGTGGATTGGGATTTAGGGTTAGGTTAGGGGATTTAGGGATAGGATTAGGGGGTAGGAATAGGGGAGGTGAACTACGGTTACTCTGATCCTTCATTTTGAGGGTACGTAGGCATAGGGTTACAAACCAACCCTAGCGAGTATAATTAGAAAAAAAACTTAGGTTTTCTTTTCATTTAGACAAACAAACATGCCCTAAACTCAAAGGTGGATCCCATTGAGTTCAATGGAAGTGAAGGGTGCCTAACACCTTCCCTTCACTTAAATGACTCCCGAACCGTAGGAATCTCTACCTTAGGATAAGGATATTTAGGTTTGTCATTATTTTCCTTTAAAAAATATGGTGGCGACTCGAATATTTTTGCCGGCCGCGACAGCTGGCGACTCTGCTGGGGACTCCTTCCTAGCGAGAGTCAATCCTAGCCTTAGGATTTAGGGTTTTGTTTGTCTTGGATGTTTATTTTTTTGGTTTTTTATTTTATTGTTATTTATTTATTTTTATTTCATATATTTATTTATTTAACATTTTGTTTTATTTTGTTATCATGCAAGGGATTAAGGCAATAAAAAAAAAAGTGAAGCTAAAACCCAAAGCTTGTAGGATAACCCTATAACCTAAAGTGGAACGGAAATGTTTTTGCGGGGGACGCAACGTCCCCTAAAATGCATTGATGCCACACGCAGAGTAGATCCTTCCAAAGTCGTCCTCACGAAAGGGCTAGCCCCTCTCGTAGTGGAATGATTTAGATGTGGTCCGAGACTCTGAGAACCTTAACCTACCCCACACCAATCATAGACCTTATGTATTCAACCCTCAAGGGTTATTACTAGGGTCCTATCCCAAATGAGACTTATCCCGAAGGATTACCGTAGGAAGGCTTGCTCATTCTCATGGTAAAACAAGGGTATAGTCTAAACATTTTGGGGTCGTTATGCTGGCCAAATTTAGGTAACCTACCTGTGAGGGGATTGGGTAGTCTTAACTTAGACCCAGCCTGTTCTAGGGAAGCCCACCTTACTAGGGGCATGCTTACACTTTACCTTTACCCTAATCAAGACATCATGTGCATTCATCATCCTCATAAATTTTTCTTTTTTGCATTCACAGGAATCTTAAAATTTTACAAAAAAGGGATTAAATCAAAGGACAAGGGAAGTTGGAAAAAGGAGAACGCTCCCCATTAGAGTAAGGATATCAGATATAAAAAGCCTAAAGACTTATGCTGCTGAATTACCAAAGGAAAGAAGGAAGCCTATACTTCCTAGGTATGGAGATATATTGAACTTGGTTCTATTCCCTATGCAAGAGGAGGGTCTAACTGTCTTGGCCTAATTTTATGATCCCGAGTTAAGGTGCTTCCAATTCAAGGACTTCCAAATGGCACCTACTTTAGAAGAGGTTCGAAGGATACTTGATTTCCCCAAAAACTATAAAGGTCCATTCAAAATATTGGGGTATAGACCTTCATTGAAAGAGATGGCAAGCTGTTTGTATATTCGTGAAGAGGACCTACAAGCTCATTGGAAAACTAAAGATGGCTTCAAAGGGTTTCCTAAATGGTTCTTAGAGAGTAAAGCCAGCCACTTTGCGGCTTGCAAACATTGGGTAGCCCTAGACACCGTCATGATATTACTTATCTTTGGGTTGGTCCTATTCCCAAGTATTCCGAACTTCATAGATATCACTGCTGTCAATCTATTTCTGGCTGTCACCCTTGGAGAGGAGGACCCTTCAACAGCTCTCTTGGCAGATATATACTTCACTCTCCATTGTAAATTTGAGAAGAAAGGAGGGACTATGTTGTGTTGTCCTCAATTATTGTACAAGTGGTTGTGTTCCCATCTAGTGAAGGACATAAGGGACATGAGACAAATGAAGGCCTATGAGTGGTCCCAATATCTGGTATCCCATGTTGGTAAGGACATCCTATGGTTTCCTCAAATAATCCAAAGGGATGACGTGATCTTGAGTTGTGGGAACTTTCCTAATGTACCTTTGATTGGCTCAAGAGGGTGCATAAGCTATAATCCTATTTTGGCGATGAGGCAGCTAGGACACCCTTTGTCCTACAAGCCAGAAGACAAGTTGCTAAAAGGCTTCGTCCTACAAGATGTGAAAGGAGATCATCCTGATGTCCTAAGGATTTCTGAAGCATGGAAGCAAAGTATAAAAGGGAAGAGCGGTCTGAAAAGGCCAAGAGAGGAATCAAGGGTCCCATATTCACAATGGATGGAGGAAAGGATAAGGAAAATAAAACTTTCCTTTACTTTAGATCGTCCCGTTGATCCCATGGTTCCTCCACCTACCGCAATCTCCATGGAAGAAAGTGAAAAGCTTAAGGATACCATTGCCAGATTGACAAAAGAGAAAGGTGAATCGGAGGCTAAATTCTACCAAGCTACTGGAGAAAGTAGCCAGCTGAGGTTGAGCCTTAAGGAAGCCATGGAACAATCGAAGGTCAATGAAGTATTAGCTTGAATGGAGGAGGAAAAGAAGGAGCGTGCCCATGCTGATCTTCAAGCTTTGAGCTCACGACTTCAAACTCAACAAGCGGACCTAGATATGGCTTGGAGGCAAAGGGACGAATGGAGAAACTTATGGATGTCCTCAACACAAAGGGAGGTCAGAGAAGGGTATGATAGGCGAATCTTTGACTTAGAATCTGAGGTTCAAAGTTTGGCAGATGGTCTCCTCAGGAGTAAAAGGCAAGCGTTGGACGCAATCGTGCGGTTGAGAATGGCTGAAGAACTTCTTGCCCAACGACCTGAAGGGTGGTTACAAGCTCAAGAGGAAAACCGTGCACTTAGGAGGTCCTATGAGGAATTGGAAGCATCCTATGAAGAGCTTAGAGAGTGGGGCCACTATGCTGAAGTCCACAATAGCCAATTGGAGCACACCGTTGCAGAAGACTTGGCGATCATGGATAATCTACAAAGGGAAAAGGCATACTTTGAAGAAAGATATGATAAGTTGGTCTTTCTGACCAATGACCTTATACATGAGATCCCTCGGAAATTAAGGGAAGCTGAGGAAATAGCCATTATTTTCAAGCCAGCGAAGGAGATTTCCGATTTCCTTACACTTTGTCGTGGGATGGTGGAAGACTTTAGAGCCAGAATTAGGAGAAGGATTTAGGCTTTTATGTTTGGGTTCTTACTTTTGGGATTTTGTTATGAATATTTTAAGGGTTATCCCCAATTTAGTTTTGCTTATGTAATAAATAGGGCTTCAACTCTAAGTACTCTCTTTCATTAATAAAGATGTTTGAATTTCCATTATCTTTGGTTTAACTCTTAATTGGTTGAAAATTTAAGATTCCTGAAAAAAAAACATTTTGCATACTCATACATTCATTCATGCATAACATATAAAAGAAAGGGCATTAAACGGAAATCATTTTGTTTCTCAGAATCTTCGCAACAATCTGACTTCTCGACCCAACACCCGTGCTTACCAGAAGAAAGCCATGGAACAAATGGAGCTGAACCACGCTACTCTGAAAGGAGACGTGGATGTTGTCAATGGAAACGTGGAGGAAATGAAGGACAAGATCGATCAGCTGACTCGAGCAATTCAGAATATGATAGCAAGAGACACCGAGGCTAGTAACAGTAGGAATGCTCCTACCCCTCCTCCCCAGTATGAAGATATCAATCCTCTTTTGGGATTTGTGGCTGACTTGGAGCGTGAGGCTTTGGAGGCTAGTAAAGGGAAGGCTAACATTCAACCTCTTGTAGGGTTTGTTCCTCCACCCGAGCACAATGGAGAATCACAACCCATACAGATACCTGTCACTCGTGAGGTCTCTAATGACTGGCACCTCCAATATGGAGAAGAAGACTCAAGGCAAGTAGTTCGTGAAACCAAACCAGCTATCATAGAAGGAAGAAAGGAGGATGAAAAGTATAAGATAATTGAGGAACGGTTAAGGGTTGTGGAAGGATCCAAGATCTTTGGGATTGATGCCTTGGAAATGTGTTTGGTACCCGACGTGGTCGTGCCTCCTAAGTTTAAGGCGCCTACCTTCGAGATGTACAAAGGGGTTAGTTGTCCCAAAAGCCACATTCGGATGTTTTCCCAAAAGATAGGGGCACACGCTAAGAACGAAAAGCTGATGATGCATGTTTTCCAAGACAGCCTTAGTGGGGCATCCTTGGACTGGTACATGCAGCTGGAAAGGACCTACATCAAGAACTGGGATGATTTGGCAAGTGCCTTCATAAGGCAATACCAATATAATGTAGACATGACCCCTAATCGCATGCAATTGCAAAACATGTCTCAGAAAAGGGATGAATCTTTTAAGGAGTATGCCCAAAGATGGAGGGAGCTAGCATCTCGTATGCAACCTCCATTGCGGGAAAACGAGCTAGTGGATACATTCATGGGAACTCTGCAAGGATTGTACTATGAGAAGATGATTGGATCGGTCTCAACAGAATTTGCGGATTTGGTTATCATTAGGGAAAGGATCGAGAATGGATTAAAAAGTGGAAAGATTGGAACACCGTCTTCCAATCAACATAACGACAAAAGGTACTCCGGAAACCGTTCGAAGAAGGAGGCTAATGCCATTTCTGCTGATAGGTATACTCAAGTGCCTTATAACCCTTACGTGGCAGCCACGGTCTATGGCCAAACGTCTCCTACGCTCCAGATCCAACAGCCAAGGGCCCCCACCCCCTCAGAATCAGCTACAACAGAAGCATCCCCGAAGGGAACAAAGGAGGCCATGGAAGGAATTTGACCCTATACCCACTACATATACTCAAATCCTACCAATGTTAATCCAAAAGGGATTGGTAGAAATCAAGCCGTTAGGGCCCCCTCCTATGCCTACTCCTCGAGGGTATGACGCTAATGCTAGATGTGATTACCATGCTGGATCGCCAGGGCACACGACTGAAAAATGTTTGGCTCTCAAATTTAAGGTGCAAGATTTGCTGGATCAGAAGGTTATTAACTTCAGTTATGACACTCCAAATGTAGGAGATAACCTGTTCCCAGGGCACGCTGGACCAACTGTTAACTCCGTTGAGGGACTAGGAGAGGACGTCATAATTAGAGGGGTGGAGCAAGTAAAGACCCCTATGACGAAAGTGAGGGAAACATTAATTGGGTACGAGGAGTTTGAAAGGCTGCACGATGACTTTGAGAATTGTGTGATTGATCCCAATAGCTGTAAGAAGATGAAGGAGGTTCTCCAATAACTAATGGACCAAGGGATAGTACAGATTGGGTACTTAAGGAATATGAATGAGGTAGCTGCCTTAGACTCCCAGGGGCAGGCACCTTCTGAGTTCCATACCAGAAAAGAGGAGTCACGACTCCCATTCAAATACCAGTTCCAAGGCCTACACAAGTGCCTATTCAAATACAAGTTCCCAGGCAGGCACATGCGCCCATCCAAATACCAGTTGCAAGGCCTACACAGGTTCCTATTCAGATAACAATTTTGGTGCCTGCACGAACACTAATTCAGATACCTGTTCCTACGCCAGTCAAAGCCCCGGTGCCTACAGCGTCAGAAGGTCCTGTCACGTTCCATGTACCAACGCCATTTCCATATGAAAGCTCCAAGACTGTACCTTGGAAATATGACGTCACGGCGTCAGTGGGAGGAAAGACTATAGTGACGTCACCAGCAGTTACTAACATAGCTGGTATTGGAGGGATGACCCGTAGTGGAAGAGTATACTCATCTGAACTACCTAAGAAGGATACTCCTGAAAGCTCAAAAGGGAAAGAGACCACCAACACAGGAGAAGGATCTTCCAAAAATAACATATCTCCAGAAGACGTTGAGGAGTTTTTAAGGATTATAAAGAGGAGCGATTATAGGGTGGTGGACCAACTAAATCAAACACCGTCCAAGATCTCTATTTTGTCCTTGTTATTAAGCTCAGAAGCACACAGGGAATCCTTGCTGAGGGTCTTAAATGAGGCCCATGTGACTAAAGATATCTCAGTGATACAGTTTGGCGAAGTGGTCTCCAATATCTCCGCCAGTACTTGTCTAGGTTTCAGTAGCGAGGAATTACCTCCTGAGGGGCAAAAGCATAATAAAGCCTTGCACATATCAGTTAAATGTCAAGACACTGTCCTTTCAAGAGTGTTAGTGGATACAGGGTCTGCTTTAAATGTCATGCCTAAGGATACCCTCATGAAGTTAACATCTGTGAGAACCTTCATGAAAACCAGTTCTTTGGTTGTTAGGGCTTTCGATGGTTCAAAGAGAATGGTAATTGGAAAGGTGGATATACCTACAGTAATAGGATCACATACCTTCATGATCACTTTCCAAGTAATGGACATCAATCCCTCCTATACTTGTCTTTTAGGACGACCTTGGATTCATGCTGCGGGCGCAGTTACTTCAACACTTCATCAAAAGTTGAAGTTCATATAAGGAAATAGCTTAATAATTTTTGATGGAGAGGAGGACATGTTCATCAGTCATCTCGCATCTTTCAGATATATAGAGGTAGATGGGGAGACACTTAAAGTACCTTTTCAAGCTTTGGAGGTTGCAACGGTCAGTCGTAAACAGGTCGTTTGACAGGAAAGAAAGCCAAGAGGAATCACGGACTTAATCCAGAATGGGGACACTAGGGGCTGGGGCAAGCTGATAGAGGTACCTGAGAAGAGGGACTGGTTCGGGCTGGGTTACAAACCGGATAAAAATGAAGAGTGCAAGACCGGTCCTATGATATTTCCTTCACTTGAAGAGAGTTTCCATAGTGTTGGATTCGAAGATAAAGACCAAGTGACCGCAATTGAAGAGGAAGACAAAGGAATACCAGGTTGGATATGCTAGTGCTCTCCAGATACGGTTCTCAACAATTGGAGAGCCATTGAGATTCCTGAGATGATTTCTGTTTCAAAGTAATTTACTTTTTCTTAAAAAATAATAATAATAAGTCTTTTGCTATGCCCAAGGCAAATGGACAAGCTTTGTAGGGCCACCTTTTGTTTCTTTGAGTTATTTAATAATAAAGTTGCATTTTGTTTTCAATTAAGATCCTTTTTTTTCTTAGTTATTCCTTTTTTCAAATGGCAATACACCTTTTTTCTTTTCAATACTTTCATGTTTTCTCAAATTCAAAAATAATAAGCATAAAAATATTCCTCATGCAGATTTAAAAATGAACCTATTAAAAATGACACTACTATAATCCCTTACAACTTCGAGTTCCCGATTTACCAAGCGAAAGAGGGTGATGAGAACGATTGTGAACTTCCTGAAGAGCTGGTCAGAATGTTAAAGCAAGAGGATAAGGTGATACAACCTCATCAGGAACCAGTGGATGTGATCAATCTGGGGACTGAAGAGGACAAAAAGGAAGTCAAAGTGGGTGCTTCTTTGGACGAGGATGTAAAGGAGAGGTTGATCAAGTTACTACGTGAATATGTGAATGTGTTTGCTTGGTCCTACCAAGATATGCCCGGTTTGGACACAAATATTGCTGAACATAAGCTACCGCTTAAACCCGAATGTCCTCCGGTCAAACAAAAATTAAGGCGCACTAGACCAGATATGACTCTCAAGATCAAGGAAGAGGTTAAAAAACAGTTCGACGCAG
The DNA here is from genome assembly GCA_022829125.1 of Lathyrus tuberosus. NCBI lineage: Eukaryota > Viridiplantae > Streptophyta > Magnoliopsida > Fabales > Fabaceae > Lathyrus > Lathyrus tuberosus. The sequence goes on from JALAZF010000168.1 coordinate 11,580,134, forward strand.
GGTTCTTAGCCGCAGTAAAGTATCCAGAGTGGGTAGCCAATATAGTGCCTGTACCAAAGAAGGATGGGAAAGTCAGAATGTGCGTAGATTACCGAGATCTCAATAGGGCAAGTCCTAAAGACGATTTCCCATTACCTTACATTGATGTATTGGTGGATAACACGGCTCAATTTTTGGTATTCTCATTTATGGATGGGTTTTCTGGATATAACCAGATCAAGATGGCTCCCTCCGACATGGAAAAGACTACCTTTATTACCCCTTGGGGCACCTTCTGTTACAAGGTGATGCCTTTCGAACTGAAAAACGCAGGGGCAACTTATCAAAGGGCAATGGTTACTCTCTTTCATGACATGATGCACAAGGAAATAGAGGTTTATATGGATGATATGATCGCTAAATCACAAACTGAGGAAGAACACATAGTCAATCTGCAAAAACTATTTGAACGGTTGAGGAAGTTTAAGCTACGGTTAAATCCTGCAAAGTGTACTTTTGGAGTCAGATCTGGGAAACTGTTGGGGTTCATCGTCAGTCAAAGAGGTATAGAGGTTGATCCTGATAAAGTGAAGGCCATTGAATAAATGCCAGCGCCGAGGACTGAAAAAGAGGTACGAGGGTTCTTAGGGAGGCTGAATTACATTGCTAGGTTCATCTCACATCTTACTGCTACTTGTGAGCCGATCTTCAAGTTATTGAGGAAAGGCCAAAGCCTTGAATGGGATGAACATTGTCAAAAGGCCTTTGATCGAATCAAAGGGTATTTACAAGAGCCACCCATATTGGTACCACCTGTACCTGGAAGACCGCTCATAATGTATCTGACGATGCTTAATAATTCGATGGGTTGTGTACTCGGACAACAAGACGAAACAGGGAGAAAGGAGCATGCAATTTATTACTTGAGTAAGAAATTCACGGATTGCGAATCCAGATACTCGCTCTTAGAGAAGACCTGTTGTGCTCTTGTATGGGCTGCCCGACGATTAAGACAATATATGGTGTGCCATACTACTTTGCTAATATCAAGGATGGACCCAATCAAGTATATATTTGAGAAGCCTGGAGTGACTGTAACGCCCCAGTTTTGGTCCGTTTTATTTAATCGAGTTTAATTGATTATTTTATTATTATATTATTTTATTTTCGACTTTTATTTAGAAAAATGTTATTTTTCATCGTTATTATGTTTTATCGCATTTTGAGAGCGTTTGCGGGATATTTGAGTGTAGGGGTATTTTGGTCATTTGGGTAGATATTATGTTTTTCATTTAAATAGAATAGAAAGATAGAAAGAAAGAGAGAAAAAGAAAAGAAAACAGAAAAATAGAAAGAGAAGAGAAGAGAAAAGAGAAGGAAAGAAGGGAGAAGAGGAAAAGAGAGGAAAGTCGAGAAAACTCCGTCTAAAGCGCGAATAATCGGGTAAGGGTGAGAAGTTTCAATTATATCTCGCTTGTGTATGTATATGTGTATGTTTTGTGTGGATGTTTTGGTTGGTTTCCGTTTATGCCGTATTGGACGAAATCGATAGAAACCGATGTTTCTACGGTCGGAAAGTCGTGTAAATACATGTGTTGGTTAATTATATGTATGTGAGCTGCTGTTTAAAGTTTCACGAAGTTTGGTTATGTTTCGGTTAGTTTTCGGTATGGTTCCGTGTATTTTTCCGTTTAGGTCGAATCGATAGAAATCGATGTTTTCACGGATGAATTTCGAAATAAATTACGTAGTTGTATCGAGGAAGGTTAGGTCGTCGTATGTCGTGCTTTTTATTCGATTTAGTGAAGTTTAAAAATTCTGGTTTTTAAACGGTTGAAATTTAATCGAAAAATCGAACGTCGTAGAAATTTTGTTTAAGTGTTCTAAATTGTTCTTATGTATTTGGTGTTTATGAGTATATGTTTGTTTCGGTGAAAATGTTCGATTTAGTCGAGTTTTTGGGTGTTTTGGGAAAAGGACAGCAAAGTTGTAATTTGAAAAATCTGGTTTTTTGTGAAAAACAGGGTTAGGGATCGATACATAATCCCAGGGATCGATCCCTACTGTGAAAATTGGGAAAAATGGAATTTTTACTACAGCAGGGATCGATACATGCGAGTTAGGGATCGATACCTACTGTGCTGAAACAGAAAATTCTGTTTTTCGGGGAAACTTCGGAAATTCATATCTTTTGATCCGTAACTCGGATTGGGACGTTCTTTATACCGTTGGAAAGCTAACGAAATGTTCTTTCTTTTAAAAATGGTTTGGAGGGTAAAAGATGATTTAATTAATTCGTGTTTTTGGAAAAATAGTCGAGTTGTCGGGTTTTCATCGCGTTAAATGCGCACGGTTGAGGTTTTACCGTGTGTTGTGCTTTTGTTATGTAACGTGGAGCTTTTATGTGGTTTATATGATGTGAATATACATGATGGATGTGTATGACTTGTGTGATGATTCTTTGATGATAATTGGTTGTTGTGGAATACTTTGTTGATGGTTTGTGGCCGTTGGGCATTGTTATATATCACTTTGGTTGTGATTGATATGCATGATTATTATATATGCATGAACATTTATCTAGCATGAGTCGTGCATGTGTCAAGCATAATACCATGCGCTCTTGCTATTTGGATTCTATATGAATCCGTTGTACGTTCGTGTGCCTTACACACTATGGGACGATAGCGACGTTACAACTGATCGTGTGCTTGATGATAAGTGGAAGCGATCGGATTGTGTGCCTGATCCATATAGGTGGAAGCAATCCATAAACGTCGTGTGCTTAATTATAAGAGGAAGCTACGGGGAACATCGTAGGCCCGACGGGGAGTTACTCTATGTAACGAGCGATGATTCCAAGAGTTCCTGGGGGACTAATGTATCACCAATTGAGTCGGTACCGCATTTGCATCTATATAGAGTCGTTGGTCGATCTCTATGGTATGCATTGATCATCTTTTGTATATTTGCATTGATGAATGAATATGGAAAAGTATGCTTTGTGGAAGTATGGAATTAATGGAATATGCATGATTATATGCTTGGTTTCGTATAGATATATATATTGTGATGTATATGAGTGAGTTGTGATGAATGGTGGTGTGAATTGTGAAGGGATGTGTTATGTGTGGAAAATCATGATTCGATTTATTATGTGTGATATATTATGTATTGGTGCCATGCTATATGTGTTAGTATGTGATGTATGCGGTGAGAAATATTACATATGTGAATTATCTGTGTTGTGGCATATTATTATGCAAACTTGTTATAGTTGTTATTTCTCACCCTTCTGCTGGAATATGCTTTTTATGGCATAGTGCAGATTGTCAGCTTTAGAGGCTTGGAGGCTTTTGTGGAGATTAGTCCTCCGTTCCGTTGTCGTTCGTGGTGTCTGCTCTGATACGTAGCACGGGAGTCGGGGAACGTTTTGTTATATGTATATAATTGTTGAAAATATTTTGTATTTATATTTTGATGTTTTAAAACCATTTATTTGTAAAATAAGTCAGTTATGGATCTTTCCGCTTTATTCCATAATTGACCATCCTTTTGTAAGGAAAAGTTTCCCTTTGTGTTATGTATCAAAAATGTTGAGCAGGGATTGTATTTTATTTCTTTAAATGTGGCATCCCTGTTTCTGTCGGAAAAATAAAATTTTAGTTACTCTGATATTTATTATGTGTTATTTATTTCGCGATGGGAATTGGGGTGTTACATTAGTGGTATCAGAGCAGGTCGGTCCGTCCGGCCAAGTTGTTGAGTTAGTTGGTGTGACAGTTGAATACTGTCGTTGTTATTTGTCCCTTAGTACGTGATAGGTGTGCGGAACACTGTCAGTGCTTTCTGGTTTTCTAATCCTTTGTCTTCAGGTGTGAGATTGAGATAAGTGGGGGAGAAGCTGGTACTTCTCCATGTTGTTTCAGGTGTGGAGCGTTGGCTCAGTGTACCGTTGGTTGCAAGATTGTAAGTGCTCTTTGGACAATGTGGTTCCCGGTTCCGGAGGGAATGCAGAGGTAAGGTTTATGCCTTAGGTAGTTTTGTGCACAAGATGCAAGAAATACTATTATAGTTTGGTAAAGACGGTTTATGCCACATCATGATTGTCGGCTGTCTATTGACAAATTGAGGAACTGATCACCCTTAATCTCTTGTTGATAGCAGACGGGAATTATGTTGGATGGAATAGATGTGTCTTTCCGGCTTTGATAGTGTGCGCCATGAATTGTTTGGAATTGAGAAAATGATTACGGATTGTTTTGATGAGTCGATGAAGATGCTAATATCGGAAGATGAAATGGATTAGAGGTTTTTGTATGTTGGTCCAGTTGGGAAGTCATTGGGAGAGAATGATTGGGCATCGTTAATGGTGGTTCTCAGAGAGAAAAGTGTGAACTCAAATTGGACGAAGGTAAGGATTTCAGGTTTGGATCTGCTAAGTAAGTAGAAGAACTGTTAGGATGTGAAACTAAGATGTTCTTATGTTTGTGGCGATAGTTTTCTAGAGATTGGCAGGAAGGACACAGTGATGAGTTACCGGTTGTGCGTGATTTTAAGATGTATTCCCGGATGGAATATTGGATGTTAGCGTTAGAGGTACCCGGACTGATAGAGCAGTTGGAAGATTTACTGGAAAGGAGAATTGTGAGGCCAAGTGTGTCGTCTTGGAGAGCTTCAGTGTTGTTAGTAACAAAAAGGAAGGAGGATTGACCGAAATAACAAGCATGATGTGTATAATGGTATTGAGACTATGGAAAGCCAAACTTAGAGTTCCGAAGAGGTTTGGAGTTTTTGGAATTTTAAAGCATTAATGGAAATTTTGAGAAAACCTTAAGTGTGGATGTACTATTTGAGAGTTCTTTTGGATTGGTTGTTGCTACATGTTGGGATTTATGGAATTTGGACGGTTAAGAGAAGAAATTGTGTATGGATTACTGACAGTTGAATAAGGTAATGGTGGAGAATAAGTGTCAGCTTTCAGGAATAGATGACTGTAATGGTTTGGCTGAGTTTGAGTGAACTTGCAATTGTTTGGAATGTTTGATAAGAGTGGTGAATTGTGTGAGTTAAGACTTTTATCGATTTGATGTGACTGGTTATGTTGTAGTCATCGGAATAGACTGGTAATTACTCGGTTAAGCTTGTGTGTGAATAGCCAGTTACCCAGTGCAAGGTTTTGCAAAAGCTTTAAGAATTTATATCTTTTGGAATTTGGTTGGACATTACGAAGTACGGTGATGTTGCTTGGTGTTAGTAATGCGTCCGTAATGTTTGTGGAGTATATGAAACGTATCTTCCCTATTTAATTGAATAAGTTGTAGTGGTTTTAATTGAGGATATTCGAATCTGTTATAAACTCGGAAGAAGAACATGAAGAGTGTTTGGGAATTGAATCACAAGTGTTGAAAAGAGACGAAGTTTTATGCTAAGTTATTCAAGTGAGAATTTGGGTTGGAAAAAGGTTAGTCTTCTTGGATATGTTATTTCAGGTAATGGTATTGTTATGGATCCATCGGAAGTAGATCTGGTTTTACAATGAGAGGCTCCGAAGTTGGTTAAGGAGATTAGAAACTTTTGGGCTCAGTTGACTTGCAGAGAGTAAGTCGTTTGCTTTGGATGTTCATTGTGAGGAAAGTTTGAGAGGATTAAAGTAGAATTTGTCTACGGCTGCAGTTTTGATTCTGTGTGATCCTGTTCAACCGTTTGTGAGGTGTCTTTGATGAGTTAGTCAGTGTGTTAATGCAAGGGAGTAAAGTCGTGGCTTATGCTTTACGACAATTGAGGATTCATAAAAGGATCTATACTATTCTGGATTTGGGATTAGTCGCGGTTGTATTGTGTTGGAAAATTTGGAGGTATTATTTTTATGGTTCTCGGCTCGAAGTGTTTGGTAATCGCAAGAGTTTAGAGTACTTGGTTGGTTTGAAGGAATAGAGTATGAGACAATGAGGATGGTTGGAATTTTGATGAGTTATGACTTTAGTTGGAATTATCCTGTTGGTAAAGGTAAGGTCTTGCTTGAAAAGTTAAGTCGAAAGTTTCAGGGTATGTCTATTTTGATGGTCAGGGAATTAGAATAATTGGAGCAGTTCCGAGACTGGTGTCTGGTGTGTGAGATAACACAGTAGAGTGTGAAGTTGGATATATTAAAAGTGAACAGTGATTTTGGTGAATTGAGAAAGAGTTAGACCTTGGACGTGAAATTGGTAGTTTTGATGGTTGCGAGTAATCAGAGTGCGCAGCGGAAGCGTAAGGCGGCATGATTCGTATATGCGTGTGGGACTGGTAAGAGTTCATAGGTTGAACATTGGGAACATGTAGGAATGGTGAGACTATTGGACGTTTCAGAATGGAAGTGTTAGGTGAAAGGTTTAAATGTTATCCATGGGCTACTATGTAGATGGATGTTTCGGTTATATGTTCGATTGGTGAATCGTAGCATTGTTGTAGTATGGTTGTGTGACAAGGATGTTGGTATTCTGGTTTTGTTGATGTTGTTGAGATCTTGTTGTGTCGTGGAATTTTATGTTCTTGTTTGTGTTGTTGCCTCGTTTCCATTGTGTTGGTTCGAGTTCGTGTAGCTAATTCTTTTGTGGGGAATTAGAGGAGTGTTACCTACGGTGATGGTAACGATCTTGTTGCGTTTCGGTTCTATAGTGAACCTGTGTGTTGGTATCGTGGTTTTCCTTGAGTTGTGAGTTGGTCGTCAAGTGCATTGTATGGGCTTTGCATCTTGTAGTTGTTGTCGTGTCGTGTTGTTGTATCTGCGGTTAGCAAGGTGTTTGTCTGTTGTGTTATTCGTGGTGTGCCTTTTGTTGGCATGTTGGTTCGTTCGTCGGATGCGAGAGTCGTGTCCGGAGTTGTTCGTCTCGGTTATATTTTCGAGGACGAAAATGTCTAAGTGGGGGAGAATTGTAACGCCCCAGTTTTGGTCCGTTTTATTTAATCGAGTTTAATTGATTATTTTATTATTATATTATTTTATTTTCGACTTTTATTTAGAAAAATGTTATTTTTCATCGTTATTATGTTTTATCGCATTTTGAGAGCGTTTGCGGGATATTTGAGTGTAGGGGTATTTTGGTCATTTGGGTAGATATTATGTTTTTCATTTAAATAGAATAGAAAGATAGAAAGAAAGAGAGAAAAAGAAAAGAAAACAGAAAAATAGAAAGAGAAGAGAAGAGAAAAGAGAAGGAAAGAAGGGAGAAGAGGAAAAGAGAGGAAAGTCGAGAAAACTCCGTCTAAAGCGCGAATAATCGGGTAAGGGTGAGAAGTTTCAATTATATCTCGCTTGTGTATGTATATGTGTATGTTTTGTGTGGATGTTTTGGTTGGTTTCCGTTTATGCCGTATTGGACGAAATCGATAGAAACCGATGTTTCTACGGTCGGAAAGTCGTGTAAATACATGTGTTGGTTAATTATATGTATGTGAGCTACTGTTTAAAGTTTCACGAAGTTTGGTTATGTTTCGGTTAGTTTTCGGTATGGTTCCGTGTATTTTTCCGTTTAGGTCGAATCGATAGAAATCGATGTTTTCACGGATGAATTTCGAAATAAATTACGTAGTTGTATCGAGGAAGGTTAGGTCGTCGTATGTCGTGCTTTTTATTCGATTTAGTGAAGTTTAAAAATTCTGGTTTTTAAACGGTTGAAATTTAATCGAAAAATCGAACGTCGTAGAAATTTTGTTTAAGTGTTCTAAATTGTTCTTATGTATTTGGTGTTTATGAGTATATGTTTGTTTCGGTGAAAATGTTCGATTTAGTCGAGTTTTTGGGTGTTTCGGGAAAAGGACAGCAAAGTTGTAATTTGAAAAATCTGGTTTTTTGTGAAAAACAGGGTTAGGGATCGATACATAATCCCAGGGATCGATCCCTACTGTGAAAATTGGGAAAAATGGAATTTTTACTACAGCAGGGATCGATACATGCGAGTTAGGGATCGATACCTACTGTGCTGAAACAGAAAATTCTGTTTTTCGGGGAAACTTCGGAAATTCATATCTTTTGATCCGTAACTCGGATTGGGACGTTCTTTATACCGTTGGAAAGCTAACGAAATGTTCTTTCTTTTAAAAATGGTTTGGAGGGTAAAAGATGATTTAATTAATTCGTGTTTTTGGAAAAATAGTCGAGTTGTCGGGTTTTCATCGCGTTAAATGCGCACGGTTGAGGTTTTACCATGTGTTGTGCTTTTGTTATGTAACGTGGAGCTTTTATGTGGTTTATATGATGTGAATATACATGATGGATGTGTATGACTTGTGTGATGATTCTTTGATGATAATTGGTTGTTGTGGAATACTTTGTTGATGGTTTGTGGCCGTTGGGCATTGTTATATATCACTTTGGTTGTGATTGATATGCATGATTATTATATATGCATGAACATTTATCTAGCATGAGTCGTGCATGTGTCAAGCATAATACCATGCGCTCTTGCTATTTGGATTCTATATGAATCCGTTGTACGTTCGTGTGCCTTACACACTATGGGACGATAGCGACGTTACAACTGATCGTGTGCTTGATGATAAGTGGAAGCGATCGGATTGTGTGCCTGATCCATATAGGTGGAAGCAATCCATAAACGTCGTGTGCTTAATTATAAGAGGAAGCGACGGGGAACATCGTAGGCCCGACGGGGAGTTACTCTATGTAACGAGCGATGATTCCAAGAGTTCCTGGGGGACTAATGTATCACCAATTGAGTCGGTACCGCATTTGCATCTATATAGAGTCGTTGGTCGATCTCTATGGTATGCATTGATCATCTTTTGTATATTTGCATTGATGAATGAATATGGAAAAGTATGCTTTGTGGAAGTATGGAATTAATGGAATATGCATGATTATATGCTTGGTTTCGTATAGATATATATATTGTGATGTATATGAGTGAGTTGTGATGAATGGTGGTGTGAATTGTGAAGGGATGTGTTATGTGTGGAAAATCATGATTCGATTTATTATGTGTGATATATTATGTATTGGTGCCATGCTATATGTGTTAGTATGTGATGTATGCGGTGAGAAATATTACATATGTGAATTATCTGTGTTGTGGCATATTATTATGCAAACTTGTTATAGTTGTTATTTCTCACCCTTCTACTGGAATATGCTTTTTATGGCATAGTGCAGATTGTCAGCTTTAGAGGCTTGGAGGCTTTTGTGGAGATTAGTCCTCCGTTCCGTTGTCGTTCGTGGTGTCTGCTCTGATACGTAGCACGGGAGTCGGGGAACGTTTTGTTATATGTATATAATTGTTGAAAATATTTTGTATTTATATTTTGATGTTTTAAAACCATTTATTTGTAAAACAAGTCAGTTATGGATCTTTCCGCTTTATTCCATAATTGACCATCCTTTTGTAAGGAAAAGTTTCCCTTTGTGTTATGTATCAAAAATGTTGAGCAGGGATTGTATTTTATTTCTTTAAATGAGGCATCCCTGTTTCTGTCGGAAAAATAAAATTTTAGTTACTCTGATATTTATTATGTGTTATTTATTTCGCGATGGGAATTGGGGTGTTACAGTGACTGGGAAAGTGGCTCGGTGGCAGATGTTACTTACTGAATATGACATCCAGTATGTTACCCAGAAGGCCATAAAAGGAAGTGTGTTAGCCGATCATCTCGCTCATCAACCGTTGGATGATTATCAGCCTATGCAATTTGACTTTCCAGATGAGGATGTGATGGCTGTAAGAGATGATGATATCCCAAGTTCCTATGAAGGACCTGAACCTGGATCGTGGTGGAAGCTTATATTCGATGGAGCCTCAAATGCAGAAGGACATGGTGTGGGGGCTGTCATAACCTCTCCCACAGGTTTTCACATACCTTTTACCGCTAGGATATGTTTCTCATGTACTAATTATATGGCGGAGTATGAGGCGTGTATCTTGGGAATTAACGAAGCCATCAAACTGGGAATCAAGATCTTAGAGGTATATGGAGATTCAGCTCTCGTCATCAATCAAGTCAAAGGGGAATGTAGGACACTTAATTCCAAATTAACTCGATATCGAGATTGTGTCTGGAAAAGGATAGTGTACTTTGATGAGATCACCTTCCATCATATTCCTAGAGATCAGAATCAACTGGCAGATGCGTTGGCAACTTTGGCATCCATGTTCAAAGTCAAATGATATAATGAAGCACCAGCCATCAGAATTAATCGCCTTGACGAACCATCTTATTGTGGGGCAGTAGATGCAGAAGTGGATGATAAACCATGGGTTCATGATATCAAACAGTTCCTCCAGAAACAAGAATATCCTGCAAATGCTTCCAGTGTGGATAAGAAAACACTCAGAAGACTGGCTGCCCAGTTTTTCCTAGATAGAGAGGTACTTTACAAGAGGAATCATGACATGGTGTTGCTCCGTTGTTTAGATGGACATGAACAGGACATGCTTATCAAGGAAATACATGAAGGATCCTTTGGAACCCATGCAAATGGGCATGCAATGGCTAAGAAGATTCTCCGAGCAGGGTATTATTGGTTGACTATGGAATCGGACTGTTTCAATATGTCAAGAAGTACCATAAATGTCAAATCTATGCGGATAAAATTCACGTGCCACCAACTCCTTTGAATGTCTTAACTGCTCCTTGGCCTTTCTCTATGTGGGGGATAGACATAATCGGGATGATCGAACCTAAGGCATCAAATGGACACCGGTTCATTCTAGTTGCTATTGATTACTTCACCAAATGGGTCGAAGCTGCTTCCTACACCAATGTGACAATACAAGTCATTGCACGATTCATCAAGAAAGAGATAATTTGTCGCTATGGGGTTCCAAACAAGATCATTACAGATAATGGGCTCAATCTGAATAACAAAGTTATGGATGAGTTATGTGAGAGTTTCAAAATCGATCACCATAATTCATCACCTTATCGCCCAAAAATGAATGGAGCGGTAGAAGCTGCTAATAAGAACATCAAGAAGATCATCCAGAAGATGGTAAAGACCTACAAAGATTGGCACGAAATGCTCCCTTTCGCGCTACATGGCTATAGAACCTCAGTTCGAACTTCGACAGGAGCTACTCCTTTTTCCTTGGTATATGGCACTGAAGCGGTCCTCCCGGTTGAAGTAGAAATTCCTTCACTAAGGGTCATAATGGAGGCTAAGCTGGATGAAGCAGAGTGGGTACAGAATAAACTTAATCAACTGAATCTTATAGAGGAAAAGCGCATGGATGCTGTATGTCATGGCCAACTGTATCAGCGGAGACTCAAGAAAGCATTCGATAAGAAAGTTCATCCTTGCCTATTCGAAGAAGGAGACCTGGTGTTAAGGAAAGTGCTACCCATCCATAAAGATCCTCGCGGCAAATGGACTCTGAATTATGAAGGACCATATGTCGTAAAAAGCACATTTTCAGGAGGAGCTTTAATATTGACTACTATGGATGGAGTGGATTTACCCCGACCAGTAAATTTCGATTCAGTAAAAAAATACTATGCCTAGAAAAAGAGGATAAAAGCCCGCTAAGTCGAAAACCCTAAAGGGTGACTTAGGCAAAAGTTAGGGCGTCCCAGTGAATTGAAAACTCGAAAGAGCAATTCAGGCAAAAATTAGGGACTTAGAAAAATGATACCCAACAAGTCGAAAACCCTAAAGGGTGGCTTAGTTGAAAAAAATGGTATAGCATCCTGGTGGACTAAGATTCTAAAAGAACGGTCCAGGCAAAATCAAGGATATCCAAAAGGCATAGGACTGATAGCACTAATGGAATTCAGAAAGGAATGATCAATCCAGTCGTCATCTTCAGAATCGAAGTGTCAAGACCTCGGAAGTTTAGGGATATTAGTCAGTGTTAAATTTAATAGGGCCATAGATAAATTTGTTTTTTTGTTCGTATTGCCATTTCTTTTCGTTTTTTGTAGTACTTCCTCCTTATGAGGATTACTTTCTTTATGTACTATTGCCTATTTATGGGCCTTTCTTCAAATAAATAAAAGTTCGCTTTGCTTTTCATTTTTTTTGCTTGATTACAAAATGCCGATTTTATTTATAATAATGCATTGAAACATTGGGTATAATCAAAAAGCTAAAGGAAAAAAGAAAAAAGGAAAAGGTATTTTACTGCAATTCGGAAACTGCAAAAGGATCATTGTTTCTCTCGAAGATAAAAATGAAGGATCCACAAACTGACGGTCGGAATTTAATCACTATGGGAGTTTCTCTACGCATCTCCAGATGTCAAGAGCAAAGGGCTTGTTACACTTATCGAAGGAACTAAGGGTTCAAGGGTCGGGAAATTGCAATGCTACAGAAGGATATGGTTTCCGTAAAAAAAACATGCACTGCATATTATAAAAGAGGCGTTAGCCCAAACAAACGCACCATACATGAAAGCATACATGTTTTCATACATGCATACATGGCATAGGATCATTTTCTTCCAGGGTAAAGGGTTTCAATCGGTTATCTCGTCACGGGTTCGTTATCAGGGATCTTAGGATAGTCGACGTGTTACGCGCCTGGCTTGGCGGTCAAAATTAGGTCTTTCTTATATTTAATCATCTCCTCTTCAAAAAGAGAAAGACACGTCGTCTTCCTCTTTCTGATCCGGAGACAATTAAATAGGGGCAACTGTAGTACCCTAAATTTTGACCATTGGTTTTTTTGATTTTTTAGGGCGTGCCATTTTGGACATTGGGGGGTTTGATTAGTATTTTTTGGGCCCATTTTGAAGGTGTTTCTAGTTGAGGTTTTTAATAAAATTTTTGTTTTAGATCATAATATTTTAGTAGTTAGTACTAATTCATTTTTGAGTTTCTTTAAATAGATAATTAGGTTTATTTATTAAATTTTATTGGAAACATCATTTTGAAATTTATGCCATTTTTTAATTTGAAATTAGATTTTTTTTAATAATTATTAGAGTTTTTTAGAAATTAGATTTTAAGAATATTTAGGTTGTTATTTCTGGAATTTAAGTTTTAGATTAATTAGAAGTAATTTAGATTAATAGTCTTAGTTTTTTTTTTAGATTTTTAAGTATATATACATAATATTAATTTTAATTTAATATATATTTTATTTATTAAGGGTCACGTGGTACTATTTTATTCTTAATTGTTCTTTTATGCATTTTATTTTAGGTTTTGTTTATTATTGTTATTTATTTTATGTTTTTTTATTATTTATTATTTAATTAGGTCTGCTAAGAGTCACGTTTTAGGTTTATTTTTAATTATTTTTATTTTATTTATTTCTTAATTCGGTCAAGGTGTTGACTAAGAATTGTTCTTCTTCCCGAATTCAATCCTGAAAAAAACCCTAATTTCACGCAGATTAGGAAAATGCAATCAAATCAACAAAATCAAATCTTTTCATTTATAAATTAAAATCAATACAAATTATATTACAGATTCATATTATAAATCGAATCAGGATTTACATCAAAAACTCCCTAATTGAATCTAATCTAATTAAAACCTAAGACCTAATTTCTAACTATAAAAGAAAAAGGAATCAAAAATTGAAGGGGATCGAAAAACCCAGAGACGAAAATCCTTGCAGCTGCGCAAACCCTACCCTTTCACCAAAGCTCTAAAAAAAATCTTTAGAAAGTTAGGGTTCAAAACTCGAACCCTAACCCTTCGAGCTTGACCTCATCGCACCTGCAAAACAAAGAGAGGAAAGGATTAGAAGTTGAATCGGAGAAGGAGCGGATAAAAAAACAGTACGATCAGTTTCACTGCAAAGGAAGGTAATTGAAATCACTAAGCTTTAAATATTTGTTTGCGTGTTTGGATCGTGGTTGTTTTTTTTGTTTCTGGAAATTCAGGGTTAGGGTTCATATGAACCCTAGGGTTCTTCGTTAGGGTTCATCGTCTTAGGGCTAGGGTTAAGGTTCCTGGGTTTAGATGGTTAGGGTTCATGGGGTTAGGGTTTATGTTGGTTAGGGTTCTTACGAACCCTAAAGAACTCGAACGGTTTCTGGGTTTTATGGTGGTTTAAGGTTGTTTAAGGGGTGGCCGAAAGTGTTTGGATGGTGACCGGAAGGTGGTTGTGGTGGTGGCCGGGAAAGAGAAAGAGGAGAGAGGCGAGAGCGGAAGAGAGAACGAGAGAATTTAGAGAGAGGGATGGAAAGAAGAGAGAGAAAGAGATTGTGAAAATGAAAATTTTCTGAAGGGATGGAACTTAAATACTCTCTCCGTGAACTCTCGGATGTGCGCCAAGTGGCGCTATCTGACCCTTCAAGATTGAAAGGCTTCACTCAAGCGCTTATGATGGGTCAGTGTTGACTTTCAATCTCGTTCGTCCATTCTTCATACCTTGACTGGTAAATGGAACCAAAGGCCAGGATTGGTAATTGTAATCCCGTCAGATCAGGATCGTGTAGCGCAGGGAGAGTCGATGTCAAACACTTCTTCATCGTGGTCTTTTTTTTGTTATTTTTTGTTCAGACTGGATTGGGCCTTGCGCCCTAGCACTATTGACACCCCTGAGTTGAGCCCAATTGCTAACTCAGAATAACATGCACCCCCTGGAATTTAATTAATTAAATTATTTACATAATTTAATTTAATTATTATTAATTAGGTTCTATGGTTAATTAGGAGACTTAAAAATAGGATTTTAGGATAAATGTAGGTATTATTTTGGGATTTTGGGTTTTTTTTTTTTTGGATTTTATTTTGTTAAATTTATTTTTATCTACTTTATTAAAAAAAAATCACAATTGAATCAATTCCTTGATTTAAAGTAGTAATAATAATAATAATAAATACTCTTTTTTATATTTGTCAATTCAGGTTTTTTTGTTCTTTTTTATTATTTAATGAAAATTATTAATTTTAGTTAAATGTGTGGTAATTAAGTTTTTATAACTCACGTAAATAAAATTTTATAAAGAATTTGTTTTTTTAGGAAAATTGTTTTAAAGAGATCAGGATAAAAAAAATAATAAATTATTTTTGGGATAAATATTTTTGGGGAATTATTTGGGACTTAAACTTTATTTTTGATTAATTTTGTGTTTTTTTGTCATATTAAATTATTGAACTTTTGCTTAAATTCTTTTTTTTTTTTTAAAGTTAGAATTTGGTTTTCAAAGGTACGTTTAAGTTTTTTAAGGGATTTACATAAAGGGATAAAGCTCTTGGTCCGAGAGCCTAAATAAAGGATGAGATAAGGGATAAAGCTCTTAGTTCGAGAACCTAAATAAAGGATGGGTTAAGGGATTTGGGTTTTGGGATAAAACTCTTCCTTCGAGAGTATAAACAATGGACAAAGGGATTTAAGGGATAGAACTCCTCATCTAGGAGTATAAACACTAGATTTAAGGGATAGAACTCTTTATCCAAGAGTATAAATAGTGGATTGGGATTTAGGGTTAGGTTAGGGGATTTAGGGATAGGATTAAGGGGTAGGAATAGGGGAGGTGAACTACGGTTACTCTGATCCTTCATTTTGAGGGTACGTAGGCATAGGGTTGCAAACCAACCCTAGCGAGTATAATTAGAAAAAACTTAGGTTTTCTTTTCATTTAGACAAACAAACATGCCCTAAACTCAAAGGTGGATCCCATTGAGTACAATGGAAGTGAAGAGTGCCTAACACCTTCCCTTCACTTAAATGACTCCCGAACCGTAGGAATCTCTACCTTAGGATAAGGATATTTAGGTTTATCATTATTTTCCTTAAAAAAATATGGTGGCGACTCGAATATTTTTGCCGGCCGCGACAAGCTGCAAAGTTCAACCGTAGATTGGCGCAAGTCCACCCGCAGTGTGGCAAGTCAGTAGTCGTCTGATTCCATTCAAAAAGACAGTCCACCCGCAGTGTGGCAAGCTAGTAGTCATCTGGCGTCGTGCCAAAAGACATTATTAAAGTCCACCCGCTGTGTGGCAAGCCAGTAGTAGTCTGGCGTCGTGCTAAAAGACATTGTAAAGTCCACCCGTAGTGTGGCAGGCCAGTAGTCATCTGGCGTCGTTCTAAAAGACATTGTAAAGTCCACCCGTAGTGTGGCATGCCAGTAGTCGTCTGGCGTTGTTCAAAAAGACATCTCTTCGGTATTATTCTTCTCATCAGAGTTTTCTTCAAGTAGAGTTCATTTGGTTGGGTTTATATCCCTTTTCTTCTTCTTCACAGAGTGCAAATTTTCTGGTTATTTTTGGTATTCAATCCCTCCATACCTTGAAAGTCTGACAGCAATCGCTATCATCTATTCAGGTCTACAGTGATTGAATAGGGGCAGCTGTAATACCCCAAAATTTGCCCTCTCTTTTTCTTCATATCATTTGGCATGAGCTTTCATTGCATTGCATTGCATTCAAACATGGAAAAATAAAACATCAAGCATTGCATGGCATCTTGCATAAGGGTATGAGATCAGTGATTCTCAAAGGTGTTGATCATCCAAAGCAAGGGAACAGGAGCCAAGGGTCTTCAAACAAGCCTCAGGGGTCCCTTAAGTCATATGTCATCTCAATTGATCTCACAAGGCCTGAGAAGAGGAGAATTCATCAAGAAGATTGGGCAGTGCACCACCTCCTACACAAGGCAGTCAAAATTGGGATCTGACCCTCAAATGGGCAAGCTCTTTGAGTTTTCATCACCTCCAAATGCCATATCTCATCTTTGTTAGATAGAATATACATCATATTCAGAGGAATTTGGATTTGAAGGATGTACTACGGGTGTTTTTTTCCTATTTTTGAAAGGAACTTGAGAATATCTTTGAGACTCAAGGAGGTTAGACTGTCCAAGTCTAGAGTTTTATCTTTTGTACTATGCTTAAGAGAGATCCAGAGACAGTATGTTCGCTGTAGGAAGATCTAGACTCTTTGAAAGACAGTTCTATTAAGATGACTAATTTCTGTTTTTATACCTTTAAGAGGTCATCGGGACAATTTGTACGAAGCCCAAGAGGAGGCGAGAAAAACTTTTAAGAAGCCGAAGGGAAAATTTGTACGAAGCCCAAGATGATGCTATCTTCCCGAAGGAAGAATCATTATACGAAGCCTAAGAGGAGGCTGTGAAAACTTCTAAGAAGCTGGCGGGTCCTCGTACAACGCCCAAGAGGAGGCGGAGATGCTTTTAGAAAGCCCGTGGGTCCTTGCACTAAGCCCAAGAGGAGGCTGATGAACAGTTCCAGAAGGGGTTTCACTTGGAACATTGGCCTTCTGTATATGAACTGTTCAAGGGGGAGATTTCTTAGATCTAGTTATCTAAAATTATTGTAAAAGACTCATGGTTTAGGTTATGTTGAAATATCCGGGAGAACCTCGAATGTAAGGAGACAAGGTTTTGTCTAGTTCTAGACATAGTTGCCGGGGAAACTCTAAATATCTATACTAGTATTACACAGTCGATATGAGTTTATGAAAGAAGACTTACAGTGAAACAGCCCCACTGTACAGTTATATACATATGAAAACGGGTAAACACTTACTCGGTTGTAGAGCTTCCATGCTGTTTGGTTAATTGTTCAACAAAGAAAGCTTTGATAACAATATTATATTCAAAATCAAAGGAGAAAGTGCTTCGAAAAGATTGTTGGGGCTTACAGCTCAAGGAGAGGCCCAGGGTTTTATCAGTGATTGCACTGTCGTTTTGTACAGGGACTTATACAAGTGACTGAGTCCCAAGAAAGGTTTTCTGTACAAGGGGATGGGTCTTACACTCTCTCAAGAGGCCCAAAAATGATTGAAAGTGAACAAAGATGGGTCTTATAGCTCAAGGAGAAGCCCGGTGGTTAATTTTGAAAAGGGCGACGATCGCGCCGAGGTTTTGAAAACACCGTGGGTCTTATACAATGACTGAGGCCCAAAAGTTTTTGGTTTCAAAAGGGGATTGGATCTTCCACTCTATTAGAGGCCCAAAATGATTTTGAATGGGTCTTATAGCTCGAGGAGAGGCCCAGATGGTTTGTTTTAAACGGGCGATGATCGCGCCGAACTTTTGAAATACAACGGGACTTATACAACATTTGAGGCCCAAAATAGGTTTGTATTTACAAAGGATTGGGTCTTACACTCTATTAGAGGCCCAAAAATGTTTTTAAAAGGTTTGATGAGGGTTGAATTAATCAAAACCCTAATTTGTTTCCAAAATGTATTTTAATTGAATTAAAAATTCAATTAAAATGATCAAAATTGTTTAACATGTGGAAAACAAATTGTGATCTTGGATTAATGTTTCAAAAATCATGTTTTGACCTACAAAATGATTAGAAATCATTAAAATTTGCAAAATCAAGAAGGAAAAGATATTTTAAATGTCAAAAACAATTAAAATATTAATTCTTGGCAAAAATATCAATTATATGAAATAAATAATATTTTTGGGATATTTTTGGTAAAATAAAATATTTTAACATTTTTGTGAATTATTAAAAAAAGAATCAACTCAAAATCATTAAAACTCAGAGATAAATTAATTTTTGAATCAATTAAAAAAATCACAAAATTCAAATATTCAAATATTTGAAAAAGGGCGCCAAGAACATGGCAAGAACACGCGCCATTTCTCTGTTTCTGCAGATTTGCGTTTTCTATCCAATCTCACTGAATACTTGATTATATCATGCAATCTACATATCAATCTACTCGTTTCAACCTCATGATCATGTCTATGGTCTTTAATTTCATTTATTTTAAGCATGGAATAAGAAATCAAAGAGAAACCTCAAGAACCCTAAATTCTGCATGAAGGTTCAGAAATTCCATACACGATTCATACAAAGCAATTGTTTGAGGGTAAGCACTTTATGCATGATTATGAACATATGACCAAATTATTGTGCAGCAAAAAATGCATGGATCATAGAGTTAGAAGAGCTCATGCTCACCTCTTGCATCTGGTGAGCGTGTTTTGGGTTAGAGGTGTTACAGCTAGGTTCCAATGATCTGGATAGCTTCTCTGGTGCCATGGAGTGTGTCTGGATGCTTGGAATGGATTGAAATGATCTGGAACTTGAGATGGCACCCCAACTGCAAATCTGTCAAAGGCTTGAGTAATTGGCTAGTGATTTTGTGATTTTGGTGTTCCAAATGTTATGTGAGTGTTTGGATCACTTCTATATGATGATCTCTTCTTGATGCATGAATCATAGAGTTAGAAGAGATCATTATATAGAAGTGATCCAAAGACTTTGGAGGCTTGGATCAGTGTTTGTTCCCTTTAGATTTGATCCTCAGATGTGTCTAAAGTGATGACAAGGCTTGGAATTATCTGATTTTTCCAAATCGAGCAAAAGTGCAAAATTCTGCCTAGCCTTGGCAGTTTTCAGCAAGGCATATTGCCATTGTCATATCTCATGGCTCAAGTGGAATTTGATGGAGTTCTTGGACATTTTGGAAAGCCCTCATATGATACAATAACTGTTTGATCATAATTGGTTTTGATATTTTTTGGATCCAAGTGAAAAATGCTCCTACATTTGGAAAAAAGTGAAGGCAGATTCAGACTTAGTGAAAATTTCACTAAGTGTTGGAAAAAAGTGACATTTTCACTTTTTGTGATTTTGATCATTCCATAATTTAAAATCCATGGGGAATTAGAATGAGTGGTAGATGAAACTTTTGTACAGGGTAAGAGAGCTACAAATCCAGCTTTGGATGGGAAAAAATGGCCTCGTGGTTTAGGAGTTATGATCCTCCAAAGTTGGTACCCTAGCCACTTTGTTCCATAACTTAGAAAATTTTCTAAGATTTTTATGGTTACCCCTTTTACAAGTTATCCCACTTTTCTTGATTTTTCTTTATGAATGATGATTCCAATCACACATTAACATCATTTTAGGGTTAAGGAACCATAATTGTGAAAAATCTCAAAAAGTCAAAGTTTGACTTTTGTGCACAGTTGACTTTTTATCAAATGAATTCCAAACTGTGCGATCCTCTATGAAATCAAGTCCTTGACCTAAATCAAACTTGATGGAATAATTTCATAGGTGTTATAGGGTGTATTGAATCATGTCTTAGGGTTTGGGAGCATGTCCTGGTCAAAAGTCAAAGATACAGTTGACTTTTTCCGCGAAACCCTAACTGTGGTTCTGATGAAATTGAAACTCGTTGCTCAAGCTTCTTGGATCAATCCATTGTTGCAAATGGATCAATGTGATGTATTTGAGACCCTCAAATCCCCTCTTGAGGTCTTGGCTCATGTTTTGTCCCAAAAGTCAACTTAGGGGTGAATTAGGTCAAGAAACCCTAATTCCTGATTTTTTTGATGAATGCATCCCATGAGGCTAAATTGACTTGATGATTGGGTTCATGAGATCCCTTGGAGCATTATAGGTTATGCTTTGAAGCATTGGCTCATGCCCAGAGGAAAATTTCCATCTGGAGGTCTTGGTCGACCAAACCCTAATTTGGTGACACTGGCGATCTTAAGGCTTGATCCACCTAGAAGGGAGAAGCCTTGTGCTTAATCCTTGAAGTGAGAGTCCTCTTGATCCTTTGTGGATGTTTGAGAGGCTAAACAAATTGAAGATCATGTCATTTCTTGATTGATCCTTTGTCTAAGAGCTCTGAGAGGGCTTGAAACCCTAAGTCTGATTGTAGTGGATGCTCACCCATCTTTGGGGAGACTAATGGTTCATCCATATTGTGATGATGATTTGCACAATGATGGAAAATCTTAGTGGTCAAAATTTGGGGTATGACAATCTCTTAAAAGTTGTGTAGTTTTAGAATTAGTAGATTTTTGAGACAAATTTAAATTCTAATATGATAACTTTTATTTTATTTCAATATTTTCTTTTTAAAAAAATATTAATATAAAAAGTCAAATATATTAAAAAAAAACACACTTGAAAAAATGACTTTTAAGTCTGTGAACCAAGTGAGCTTAACCTAACGAGATGAACCTAACGAGTTGAACCGAATTATTCGTGAACTTATAATGAGTCGAGTTTGAACTTAAAAAAAAGTTTGTTTCAAACACGAACTGAGATTTAAGCTGAGTCAATTCTTAACGAGTCGAGCTGAACTGAGGAGAGTTCGACTCGACTCATTTTCAACCATACTTCTATGTTGTGAAATTCAAATGAATGAATGCAGACATTTGTTAAGATACACACTGTGTGCACCAGTCTAAAATTAATTTATCTTTTTCTTAACAAGAAAATTTAATTTTATAACGTAAAATTAAATATTTTAAATAGTTCTAAAACTATCATTAAGAAAAATCTTAAAATAAATAAAAAAATGTTGAATTAAACTAAAATTTAAAAAATAATGAAAATATGATAAATAAATTAAAATAAATATGATATCTTTTGATGGAAAAGTTTTCTTCTTATTATGATTATTTCTGGCTCAAGAAATTAGTATGTATAATAATTGTATGAAAAATATGCTACTTATAAAAAATGTAGTAGTTTAAAGATAGATTAGAATAGATAAATAAAAAAAGATTAATACAATTTATGTAAAATATAATATAAGAAGAAATAAGATTAAATATTTTAAAGAAAATTATAATACATTAATTATAATTTTTATATAAATCATATTTTTTTTCTTATTTGCCAAATATTTTAAAAAATTGTATTTTTACAAATTAATTAATTAAAATATAAATATTTATTTTATTACTAAACATATACATAGAGCCGACAAAACGGGCAGGCCCGAAAGCCTGTCAAAAAATCCGGATTTGAAAAAAAAATAAGCTCCATTTATTATCCGGGCTTTTAAATTCAAACCGTTAAAAGCTCGATGTTTAACTGGGTTAGTAGTCTGTTTATTTTTTTAATGAATTTTAGACCTTATGATTAATTTAATTTGTAAAACTTAGAATTTTAATTTGTTTTAAATCCTTGTTCAAATGAAAAAGACAACAATGTACCAAGAGAAACGTTAGAAGTTACATTTTGGTGTGTACAACATTATTATCATTTCCTAAGTGAAATGAAATCTCATAATGGTGCATTTTTTATGTGAAATGTCATGCTGTTATAATTTTTGAAGCTATGATAAAATTAGAATATAGTGTATACATAAAAAATAAAATTATAAATATATACCGGGCCAATCCGAAAAACCGTAGCTCATGAAGGACCGGACTTAGTCAATCAAATTGTAGCCTGTTTATAATCCGGATTTTTAGCTCGACCCGCACAAAGTCCGAGCTCGTCATGGGCCAGCTCGTCACAGACCGAGTAACCCGTTTTGTCAGCTCTACATATATATCAACAACCGTGTGAAATAATATTTTAACATTTCTATATATAAAATAAATATTTGATATTTTTTTATGTTATGCTTATATATTATTTTCAGTTCAATGAATATGTGGAATGCACAAATACTTTATTAATTTTTATTATTAAACAATAATTTATTTTGAGAAAATGGATGATGCACGGATAGTATAAAAATATTTTACATTATCAACTAATCACGACCATGAATCCTGTCAAGTCAAACTGTAATTTTTAAAAAAATTTATATGAAATGACAAAACATTATATTTTTATTGGATCACAATGTAAAATCTTTTTATAGTGTTAGTGTATATCAATTAAACCAATTTATTTTTAAATTTAATTAATACTTTTTCTAAAAATAAATAATAAATACATTCAACTCACCATATAATGAATAGATGAGAATGAATGAATGAATACAGATATGATATATATTTGGGATACATCACATCCCTTCCTTCTTTTGTCTTTAAAGTCTTAGGTACAACTGTTACGTAACAGATGAGATGACTCTCTTCCCCCTAACCTTTACTTCTTAAAAGTTAAAAACAAATCGTACGGATCAATGCCTACTTGTTCTAGTGGGAACCAACTCCCTTGGATTCTTCCTCAGTCGGCGCGTTATTTCTCATACCCCAATTACCATCAAACTCCCTTTTATTTACACTTCTTGCCATCCACCCCACACCACTCCAACAAGGTGCGTGCCTGTGTTTGAGTTGAGCACAGCAACAAAATTAGTCCGGTTAAGCCTAGAGATAGAAACGCGAGTTTCAACTTTTATTAAAAAATTATTAATAAAAATTAGCTTTTAAAAAAGATTTTAGTTTTTTTTTATTTAAATAAAAAATGTCAAAATTAATCTTCGTAAGATTAAAAAAAATGAAAACTAAAAAACACTCTAAACTCAAATCTCTTTGTTACTTTAGATCTGAGTTATTATTATGAAGCCTTTATCATAGGTTTCCCTAGCCTAGTCCTCTCTCCCCCAAACCTCAACCCAAAAGAAAAAAATATTCTAGAAAAATAAATAAATTAAGGTACTTAATACCTACCCTTATTCTTAGTCTTATACCCTTAGCTTTTACATGTTTAGATTATTAATTTAATTTAGAAAAAATATGGAAAAGGTAGCTCCTCCTCATCTTCCTCTTCCTCATCCATTTTACGATTCATCAAATAACAAAAAACGTGATCTATCATACGACGTCGTTCATATACCAAACGACAATTGGAACCCTAAAGAATGGAATTGGGACAGTGTTCGATTCATGGCCAAATCCACCGTCTCTCAACAACAACAGCAACAACCGGAAGAAACTCTCAAATTGAATCTCGCTGGTGGTGGTTTTTCCGGCGGAGGTGTTACAAATAGAGCTAGCAAAAGAGTACGTTCAGGATCTCCATCTGCAACGGCGTCGTATCCGATGTGTCAGGTTGATAACTGTAAAGAAGATCTATCGAAAGCGAAGGATTATCATCGGAGACATAAAGTGTGTGAAGCTCATAGTAAAGCTTCGAAAGCGTTGCTTGGGAATCAAATGCAACGGTTTTGTCAACAGTGTAGTAGGTTTCATCCTTTGTTGGAGTTTGACGAAGGGAAACGAAGCTGTCGTCGGAGACTTGCGGGGCATAATCGTCGCCGGAGAAAGACGCAGCCGGATGAGGTGGCTTCTCCTCCGTTGAATCAGCATGTTGCGGCGGCTGCTAATTTGGAAATCTTTAACTTGTTGACTGCTATTGCTGATGGTTCGCAAGGTAAAAGGTTAAGGCGCGTTTGGCATTTTTTTTCTTCTAAAATCAGTTTTTTTATTAAATTAATGTTTAAAACTCTACTATTATTTTTATTTTGGTAGCTATTAATTTGTAAATTTTAGAAATTAGAAACAAAAATTTGTTGGTATTTATTTGAATTAACTAAAAGTATTATATTTTTAGTTAAAATTATAGTGAAATTACTATGTTTAGATTTTTTTAAAGTAATTCTTTTACACTAAATTTTGGATCAACAATTAGTTTTATAGATTACATAAGTTTTCTTAAAATCAGAACCCCCTAATTAATATTTTAGAGACATTAAAAATATTATGTTTATTAATTTTTTGATCATGAATTAAAAAAAATATTGTTTTCATGTTTGCATATAATAAAATAATCCGCTAATTATTTTTGAGATTAATTATTTTTACGAAAATATAAATTTCTAAAATCATTTAATAAACCAAAACTACCAACAAGTGCTATTGATGAAGAGTGTTTTCTTAAGAAGCACTGACCCCGTGAAACACAACGTCGACAGGTAATAACTTAGAAAAAAATTTGGTTTTGTACACTTACATTGACACAAATATACATTTTTTTTCAAAGGTGTCGGTGTTATATTGGTGTTTTCTATTTTCTTATTATTATCGGGCTAAGATTGTTTGCGTTGATGTTATTGTTTAGGAAAATCGGAAGAAAGAAGGTCACAAGTTCCGGATAAAGAGCATCTTGCGCAGATTCTGAATAGGATCCCATTACCTGCTGATCTTACAGCAAAGTTGCTAGATGTTGGTAAGTAACTTGAATGGGAAAAATGGTAATGTGCAAATACAAACTTCATCATTCTATCATCATCGTGATGGTCAACCTAATAACATCCCCTCGGCTCCATTAACGATGGACTTTCTTGGCGTACTTTCCACCACTCCATCGACGCCTGATCAAAATGCCATTTCGTTACACTCTCAAAATGGTGGCAACAAGTCCACGACTAGTGCTGATCAGATTAGAGAACAACAATTCACTTCAGTTGGTGGAGAAAGAAGTAGTGGCAGTTCCAGTCTCCAAATGATGATTCAGATTGCCAGGAGGATGTTCGAGTGAATTTGCCACTGCAACTTTTTAGCTCCTCTCCAGAAGATGACTTCCAATCAAAATTGCCATCTTCGCGAAAGTATTTCTCATCAGAAAGTAGTAACCCTGTGGATGAGAGGTCGCCGTCGTCATCTCCTCCTGTTGCGGAGATGAATTTTGGTTTGCAAAGTGGGATTAGAGGTGTCAATCCTAATAGCAATTCAACTGGAATAGGAGTCGATGCAAATAAGGAAACCAGCCAAAGTCATAGTTGTACTACTATTCCTTTTGATCTCTTTAAAGGGTCAAAATCAAATAACATTATCCAACAAGCTAGTTCAGTTCAGTGTGTTCCATTTAAAGCTGGTTATGCATCTTCAGGCTCTGATTATTCACCTCCCAGTTTGAATTCAGATACTCAGGTAGTTTGGAATTTTGTAATCTATGATCCTTGCTTGCTTTAAATGTGTATTTTGCTTTATGTGTGTTATTATTTTAATCAAGAGGCTCGGGCATTTCATCTTTTTGTGTTTGAATCTATTTGTGATGGTATTCCAACAGGATCGTACTGGGAGAATAATGTTTAAATTATTTGACAAGCATCCTAGCCATTTCCCAGGAACATTGCGCACACAGGTGAATCTACTGTCACACTTTCCCATAAATATTTTGCTAATCGGGTGATGTCATTATATTGAATGTGACAAATGTCCTTTGCCATATGTAATAATATTATTAATCATTTTGATTTTTCAGATTTACAATTGGCTTTCTTCCCGACCATCAGACTTGGAGAGTTACATAAGGCCCGGCTGCGTCGTCCTATCAATTTATGTCACAATGTCTTCTGCTGCCTGGACGCAAGTAAGTGAACTGCTGTGATGCACATTTTGAGCTTGTAGGATTCTACTTGCTGATTACTTGCATATTTTGTTTTTTGCAGCTAGAAGAAAACTTCCTCCAATGTGTTCATTCTTTAATTCATAACCCAGATTCTGATTTCTGGAGAAATGGAAGATTTCTTGTTTATTCTGGCAGTCAGTTAGCATCATACAAAGATGGTGAGCACTGTAACTGCTTTCAATCCTTTTTGCCTTAGCCTGCTTAATTTTGTATTCAAGTTTTGCTCTTTGGAATAGTTTTACCCATCTAGTTCAATTGTTCGTAACTGATTTTTTAGACTTTAGACGAATACATGTTCCATCATAGCTAGATTTTTAATATCAAGGAGTTGAATCAGATTGGTTTAAACTGAAATTCCAGGAAAGTTACGCATGTGCAAACCATGGGGAACATGGAGGTCTCCAGAGTTGACGTCAGTGTCCCCTTTGGCGATTGTTAGTGGACAAGAAACCTCTATGTCATTGAAGGGAAGAAACCTGTCTGCTTCTGGCACAAAGTTAGTACTGATTTCCCCCTTTTCTGGATGTTGTGTTGTGCTTCTTTCTGGTCTGTTTTCTTACTGTTTGCCCCTAAATTTTGTAGGATTCATTGCACTGGTGCTGACTGTTACACGTCATCAGAAGTTATAGGATCTGTAGATCCTGGTATGGTCTATGATGAGATAAAATTGAGTGATTTTAAAGTTCAGATTGCATCTCCTGGTGTTCTAGGTCGCTGTTTCATTGAGGTATATCTCTACATTCTATTGCCTGCGTATGCTTACTTTGTATGCTCGCTAAGTGGGGGTATTTGATCCATGTCTTGCAAATTTTCATGTACCTGAAGTATATATTTGTAAATTCTATCAAAAATGATAATTGCAACTTACATATTTGTGAGCAGGTTGAAAATGGTTTCAAGGGCAACTGTTTTCCAGTGATAATAGCCGATGCATCCATTTGCAAGGAATTGAGACCGCTTGAGTCTGAATTTGACGAGGAGGAAAAAATATGTGATGCCATTTCGGAGGAGCATGAATATCATTTTGGGAGGCCCAAGTCAAGGGATGAGGCTTTGCACTTTCTGAATGAGCTTGGATGGCTGTTTCAAAGGGAAAGGTTGTCGAATGTGCACGAGGTTCCAGATTATTCACTCGAGAGGTTCAAATTTGTACTGACGTTTTCTGTGGAGAGAAACTGTTGCGTGATAGTCAAAACCCTTTTGGATATGTTGGTTGATAAACACCTCAAAGGAGAACGGTTCTCAACAGGCTCAATGGAAATGCTTAAAGCAATCCAACTCCTAAATAGAGCAGTGAAAAGAAAGTACATCAGCATGGTTGATTTACTTGTCCATTATTCTATACCTAGCAAAAATGACACATCCAAGAAATATGTATTTCCACCAAATCTTGAGGGACCTGGGGGTATTACTCCCTTGCATTTGGCAGCATCTACACTGGATTCTGAGGGTGTAATTGACTCTTTAACAAATGATCCACAAGAGGTAATTATTTCCTTTCCCATTTGGATTTTCTGATTTTTATTTTTGCTGAGTAACTAGGAAAATAATCTAATTGAATTGTCTGTGGTAGTATTTTAGGGTTTAAATAGGTCAAGTTATAGGCCATCTTCAAATCCTCTTATGCCTAACAAGTTGAATTATTTAAATACATTTAAATAATATAATATATTTTATTATTAAATTAAGATATTTTGTAATGTGTGAATCGTATATTTCTTCTTCCATAGCTTGGCCTGAAATGCTGGGAGACCCTTGTGGATGAAAATGGGCAGACTCCACATGCATACGCCACGATGAGAAATAATCAGTCTTACAATACGTTGGTTGCCCGGAAACTTTCTAATAGACAAAGAAGTGAAGTTGCAGTTAAAATTGACAATGAGATAGAGCACCAATCACTGGGAATTGAGCTTATGCAAAAGCAAATTAACCAAGTCAAACGGGTTGGGAAC
Organism: Lathyrus tuberosus; assembly: GCA_022829125.1. Classification (NCBI taxonomy): domain Eukaryota; kingdom Viridiplantae; phylum Streptophyta; class Magnoliopsida; order Fabales; family Fabaceae; genus Lathyrus; species Lathyrus tuberosus. The sequence goes on from JALAZF010000168.1 coordinate 11,608,005, forward strand.
AACTCTTGTTCCAAGTGTGCAATTGCGGATGTTCGCTTCAAGAGAAGATTTTCAGGTTCACGGAACTGGCTGCACGGTCCCTTTATTCATTCAATGCTAGCTGTTGCTGCTGTTTGTGTATGTGTTTGTGTGTTATTCCGCGGAACCCCTTTTGTAGGCTCAGTTTCTCCCTTCAGGTGGGAAAACTTGGATTTTGGCACAATTTAATTGTCAGTCAATGAAACACATAAACCAGTGGAGCTATATCTCCCCAAATGGTAAGATTACTCAAGTGGGGAAGTAGTGCATTTTGTAATGAGAGCAAAAAAATAAACATATTATAGCTTGGCAGATTCAAGAGAACCGGAAAAGAAGAACTGAATATTTCTCTGTGATGCCAGAGTTGAGGATAATAAGTAATAAGTTACACCTGAATGTTTATCTTCTGGGTGTTGAAATTTTAGAATTGAAGAAATTTTCCACTGGTTTGACCAGATAAAACATGAACTCCTAATTTAAGCATTGACAATTATGAGAGCAGCAAGCATTGGGAATAAAGAGAACTGAGTTGGATAAATGTTGATCCGGTCAAATAATTTGGTTTATTGCCTTTTTTTTTTCTTCCTGAAGGATCAATCAGGAAAAATTATCTGCTATATTCTATGTATCATACTTTGATGCATAGATTTTGTTGTTGTATAGTTTATTTGAAGATATTGATATTAGGGATGACCATACTATATGTTTAAAAGTGTTGATATATTTTTAATTTTAAATTATATCTAAGTTCACGTTTCAGTCACACCATCGCCAGGCCGGTGGCAAAGGCTTGTAAGGGAGGATACCGGCTCAAATTTTATCACTAGTTAAACAAAATTTCGTTACAAATTTGTTTCGATTAACCTTTTTGGATAATCAAGACTTCTATATGTTTTGCAATGGTTTGGAAGACGTTCTGTCATATATTTATGCTTCTTTCACCCAATACTTTCAAATCTACTACAAATATCGTATTAGTGAAAAAAATGTGTTCAAAATTATTTGAGGAGTATTTTCAGAATTTTTAAGCTGGTTTTTTTTTTTTTTTTTCTATATATTACTTGAGCTGACTTGTTCTATTTTATATGATTCAACACACCACGACCACAAACTTTCATTGAATAACTATAACTCTCTCTACAACCAATTTGTACACCTTGAAAAATAACATAAAATACAGTGGCAAAATATACTTTTCCAACCTCCACTAAATCATTAAATTAAGCCTCAACACATCAACTACCTAACTATTAATGAAACATACACATTAACACCCTTAAGTACCCTTTAATTATTTTTATTTTACACTAACAAATGTCCTTAATGGTAATTTATTAAAGGGTAATGCTAACTTGTGCTCTTGGGGCACAAGTTAAGAGATAAATAGAGTAAGAAATTTTTGGAAATTGTGTAATATATTTAATATAAATTTATAATTAATAATTTTATTGTCCTTTTCAATATAAATTTTCTATTTATGGGTTTCTTAACTTGTGTCATTGGGGCACAAGTTAACATTACCCTTTATTAAATACAAAAATAAGTGACTAATAGGATTCTCTCATTATGCCAAATGGCTCACACAATTTAAAAAACCATTTCAATTTTCAATCACCCTATTCCCTCTCTTTTTTCTTTTTGATAATTCTGACTCATTCTCTCTCTTTCTCTCTCTTTCTCTCTCTGTGTTCTCCCTTTCAAACCAAAAATTCCCCTCTCCTCTCTCGTCTGAAACTTACAGGGTGTGGAAGAAACCTATCTCACATTTCAAACCATAAATTTCTCTCTCGTCTCTTGTCTGAAACTTTTAGGGTTTGGAAGAAATCATAAGCAGCGTGTAATTTCGGCTGTGGAAGATGCGATTCCGGCGAAGGCAGTCGCGGTCTACAGTGATGTCCGCGTTCAAACTCGTGACGTGGAGGATGGGGGAAGAAAGAAAATCGCAACCGGAAGTGGTGGTGGAAATTTCTTTTCTCGACGAATTCAACTTTTTCGGTGAGTCTTCTTCTTCTATTTCCGTCTGATTTTTGTTACGGATTCGTTGTTGTGTTGATTTGTTGTTGGTGACTGATGCTTAAATTATGGTTTGTGAAATGGTGAAGGATTGTTACCGCTGCGCTTTGCTCACCACGTGTTCGAAGAAAGGTCTCCGCCGAATTCTTTTTGGTTTTGTCTTCTGTTATATTATGTTATTCTATGTATTCTATCACATAAGAATTTATTTATTGTTTATTCAAGCATGGATAACCCGGGTTTTAGCTAGACCTCTCTTCCTTCTTAAACATCTTGGGAAAGGCTTATTTTCTCATATACTTATAGATGATGCTTATGATTTGTTATCTCTAAATTTCTATGGGTTTTGGATCTAATAACTTCTCAGGATCTTTGCCATATGAACTTGGAAATATGAGTAAAACTACGAGAACTGTAAGTACTTCTTCAGTCTTAACTTGCATTTGCAAAAATGATTCTATAATTGTTTGAATATTTTTTCAATAGAACTTGTCATGATTTGGAGACAATTATTATTATTTTAGAAATAAATTAGAAGTAAACTTTGACAATTCTAATGAAAGTTTTATCTTTGCTTTTCAAACACTAATTAAGTCACAAATTGGAAGTTATTATGCCATCTCTCTATGAGGTGAAATGTATAATCTGTAATTTTTGGTTTGGTAATTGTGAGGGAGCTTTAACTATCATTGCTTTTTCTAAAGCACTTCACATAAATGCAATGACTTGTAAATTAAGGGATAACTCTAGATAGTTAAACGCTGAAGGGACTATCATCAATTCAGTGTAGGACATTTGCTTTGTATTCTCTGATATGCCGTTACGCGAAAGTGAGACTTCTTCCGAATAAACAAGAAGAGGTTGCGGAGGTGTCTAATTATAAGTTGAAATTGCCAAACAACCGTGAAAAGAGAACATCAAAGCTTAAATCTATGCTTGAGAACAGTCATGATACAAAGGTTTTCTTCTTAATTATTACTTTGCTCGGAACTTCCATGGTCATCGGCGACGGTGTTCTTACCCCTTGCATATCTGGTTAGTAATAATGTCACAAACATTATTGAATATTAATGTAACGCACCCTACAAACACACATAATGTTCCAACAATGTTGTTCAATTTGTTACAGTATTATCCGCCGTCGGAGGGATCAAGGAAGCTACTACCAGTATAACTGAGAGTAGGTACTCTTGTTTTATGATTTAGGTACATGTTATGAATTTAGATAGTTCTTAATCAATGATTTTGGTTTGTGTTGGTTGTGCGGATATGCAGATCAAATTGTTCTGATATAAGTGGTAATCTTGATTGGCCTTTTCATGGTTCAGAGATTCGGAACTGATAAAGTTGGTTACACTTTTGCTCCCATAATGTATATGGTTCATTCTCATTGTTGGCCTGTACAATTTCATCGTGCATGATGCATCAGTTATAAAAGCATTAAATCCAAAATACATAGTAAATTATTTCATCAGGAATAAAAAAGAAGCTTGGATTTCACTTGGTGGCATTGTCCTCTGTACAACAGGTTCATAGTCATATCATTTATACTAATAATAATCACTTTTTATCAACTCTAGAATTTAGATTTGACGAGAATGTTTTATTTATGCAGGAGATGAAGCATTATTTGCTGATGTTGGACATTTCACAGTTCGGTCTATACAAGTAAGTATGTCTTGTGTTACTTATCCTGCTCTCATTTTCGCTTATGCTGGACAAGCCTCATTTCTTCGCAAAAACAACGATCTTGTCAGTGACACATTCTATAAATCCATACCAGGTAATTTCAAGTTAGAATCATGAACACAGTCCTTATTATTTCCATGTCTAAAATCAGTGTTGCAGCCTCTAACTGATGAAGGTTTTCATGTGTTGCAGGCCCTATGTAGGAAATTGAAGTAGTTCTTGGACGTTGTTTTAGAAATAGAGCCTTATGTTGGAATGGATGATTTTTCATTTAACTAATGGCTTGGTTCCTTACATCTTGATAAGATTCCTATCACGGGGAAGTTGTTGATCCTTTACCGTCTTATGGTCGAGGACTTGAAGTTCCCGGAGAAAGACATCAGAGCTTGATAAATGAATATAAGTTACAACTCGGTGGTACCGTGCACCTGAACTATGCGGTTCTTTTTTCTCAAAAATAAGTTTCTTTCTCTAAAGTTAAACTACACTTGATGTATTGAAATATTATGTAATTTATACTTTTTCTCTTATGCAGTATACCCCTGGGATTGATATTTGGAGCATTGGATGCATATTTGCAGAAATGCTTATTGGGAGGCCGTTGTTTCCTGGAAAAATGTGGTGCACCAATTGGATCTCATGACGGATTTGCTCGGTACTCCTCCTTCCGAGTCTATTGCAAGAGTTAGTATATCAAAATCTACTCTGCTATTTTCTGAAAGGCTTAAATAATGTTTTCGTCCCTGTAAGTTGGCGAGTTTTTGGTTTTCGTCCCTGAATTTTTTTTTCCGGTTTTAGTCCATATATCTTACTTTTTGTTGGTGTTTAGTCCCTTCAGCCAAAATCCGCAGGAAAATCCGAAGGTTTCCTGCGGATTTTCCTGAAAACCAAAATCCGCAGGAAAATCCACAGGAAAATCCGCAGGAAAACTCTGTAGGGACTAAACACCAACAAAAAGTAAGATATAGGGACTAAAACCGAAAAAAAAAGATACAGGGACGAAAACCAAAAACTCGCCAACTTACAGGGACGAAAACATTATTTAAGCCTTTCTGAAATAAATATGCATGTTGTGACATTGTGTAGTCAGATTAATGCTGAATTTATAGTGTTTCTGAAAAGTTCTTCCTTTATATAATTAATCTCGAGTGCAAGAAATATTATCTACACTTTGCAAATATTCTTCAGCTTGCCGCGTGTTTCTGACATTAAAGGTACGGTATTTCTAGAATTATGCAACCAAGAATATAAAAAAAAAATATTTAAATTGTTTTTAACATTAATTAATTTAATTCTTGTCAGTTTGCTTTTGCTTTACATGGATAAAAACGTTAATTACAGGTTACAAGAAGACATGCATGTTTTGTATTAGTTGTCTTGTCTGTCTCTATACTCTATATACTCACTTAATATATTATGTGTTATTTATGATCCATATACATGGCATTGCTTTGCTTGCAGATACATAAATTAACCTCATTTATTATTCAATGTTTGGATCCATTATTCTCTTCAAACCCTCTTGTTATATTCTATTTTGTAGTTGGATTTAATAATATGAGCTGGTTTTGTTAATGTAATTCATAACACGAGTAATTGAAAAATGTTGGGTCAACTTTGTTTCAGGTTATACTTTCATCAACTTGAAAAGAAGAAAAAAAGGATGAATATATTTTTAGTGGTTCCTGGTGCTGCTTCAGCTTACAAGCCCATGGTTAATTTCCAACCGCCACTAATGGATAATGATAATTTAAGGTTTCAACAACAACATCGTAAAGAGAAAGTTGTTGTTGTCATGGGTGCGACCGGAACTGGGAAATCCAAGTTGGCGATAGACATAGCGAATCATTTTCCACCTGCAGAGATTATCAACTCCGACAAAATGCAAGTGTACAAAGGAATTGGGAGTTTGCAAGTGTTATTGGCAGTGTCATTTCATAGAAGGGTTTCCCAATCAATGCTATGAATTGTGATTTTCCCCCCTTCTGCTCTGCCGCCATAGAATGGCTATGTTCTACATGGCCTTTTTTTGGTGTTATTTGCAATTAAACTAGCGACTAAATACTTTTTTTTTCTATTTGTTTTGTAGACAAAAATGGAGATAACAAATGTTGAGAATCCATTTGATGATTCTCCAACATATAACATTCCTGAGAAGCCAGTAACATTTGTGGAGGGGGCGTCCTACAGTGTCATCATTCTTGCAGGGCTCGGAGTTGCGACTGCTGCTGGATATGCTGTTTTCAAAGAGCTTATATTTCAACCCAAAGAGTAATGAGTTTAATCTCCTTGCTCATATTATGTTATCTAAAAGGAGAATGCTAGATGAATAGAGCTTTTCAATGAATGAGTTTGCGTCCTTATTGATTGTTGAGTTTTGAATCGATGGGTGGTCATTATCACCTTGTCTTACCCAACAACCACCCTGAGAATCTAGCTCAATTCTTTATATTTTTTTCTCTGTAGTACTACTCAATCTTAAAAAGTAATAATTAATTGTTTTTCCTCTTTTTTTTGTCTTGCGCTGATTGTTTTTCTGTTTATTTGTAAAATGTTTGTACATTCTAAAATAATTATTCAAATCATTACGGGTCACTACCATAATAATACCTATTTGTTTTTAAGTATTTATTTTCAAATTTACGTATCCATTTAAATATATTTTATATCATATTAGATTAATTTATCTGTGTGGAGGCACATGTATATCAAATATATTTTAATTCAAAATTGATCAATTATTGTTAATACATGTAAAGATGTATTAAAAAAGAGCCACAGACATTTAGATTTTTTATCGAATGATTTAAGATAGGAATCAACTTACCCGTGCGGACGCACGGGTCTTCTACTAGTACCTAATATAATATATAAAAAATTGTTGTACATCTATTTGACGGTTTAACATGAGCGAGTATATTTATACATTCTCTTTTCTCTAGCAGAAACTCTTTTATTAACATACTATTGCCGTTGACACTTTTAGCGGACACCTTCTACCCATCAACTGTTAGGAGTCTTTTCGATATAAGGAAATTGGTCCTTCATTCGAACCAAAGACTTCGAGGAGTCTTTTCGATATAAGGAAATTGGTCCTTCATTCGAACCAAAGACTTCAAATATGTTTACATTTCTTGGGACTTTTCTCAATGAGCAACACATTTCTTGGGCCTTTTTTTTTTCTATGAGCAACACATCTTGTGAGAGACACACCGTATACTCATTAAAAAAACTTTAAGATGATAGGTGTGTAAATTCTCTCATTTATAAATGCTGAAAATAATATAAGGAAATTTCTTAACACACCACCCAGCCTTCTTAGGCACCTAGCGCGATGACGAAAATACCCCTGTGTTCCGGATGTGCACATCCGGATGCACCGTTTTTTAAAAATTTATTAATTTTTTCCGGATGTGCACATCCGGAATAAATTCGTATTTGCAAATCCGGATTAAATCCTGAAACATAACTCCAAAAATCCAGCAATGTTTCTCACAGTCTTAAAATTAAATTGGGATTACATTCAGAAATTCGGCATTACATCGACAGAAATTTAAATAGTACAAGATCAATAGCCCGGTGGACGCTTGCACATCTCTAAGATGTCATCGACCGTTCTTCGGATTTTGACGGTCGCCTCGAACTCGAACGGGAATTGTTCTTCGTAACCCAGAAAAGTTTGCCACATCGCTCTAACATCGTCTTGATTCTTGAGCTCAACAAGGGTGTAAGCGACGTTCCCTTCGTTGTCAACCGAAGGTGAATGATACTGAAGCTTCGCAACCTTCAGTTTGTCTCCGTAAGGTAGGAGAAGTTGGATGTCGTCAATGATCTGGCCGATGGAGATGTCCCTCGTTAGTGTAAACGTTTGACCGCGTGTTTTGCCGTCGGTGAAAGAGACACTAGCGGCATACCAACGGACCTTGATTTGATAGAATTGAGACATTTTGAGCTTGTGTGAAAGATATCAAATGAAACCCCTAATTTATAGAAAAGTTAGGGTAAAGTTATATCTGCCTAAGTTCGTTTCGAATGTGCAGATCCGGGCAAACCCTACAAATATTGGTTCCGGATGTGCAAATCCGGAAATTGTCCGGATGTGCAAATCAGAATGTTTTACTGATACAATTTAAAAACAAAATTGAACAGCTTATGCAGCCACTTGGAATATTTTCAGTGCAATAAAAATCGTAAGTGTATTAAAAAGACATATGGATAAAAATACAATATATTTCACTTCAATAATGCACATTGTGTCGTATGATTATACAAAAGAGTTAAAACAAAATTCTCCGTCTAAATCTATTGGAGCTAGAACTTTCGATTTTTCCGCATTTGATGCCTTTTCAATTGCGTGCAATATTTCGAATTCAAGCATCTTTTCGACAAAACTATCCGGCCAAGACTCGGCAATTGCGGTTGCATGCGTCGCCCATTGCGGTGATTTATGTGGTATCGGGCATCTGGGTTTCAAGATAACTTGTACGAAATGTCTTGATTTCGCAAGCCATCCGATACACATGATGCGATCATTTGGATTCGACGGAGGTGCGGTGTGGAGTGGAAAAAAGGTTTCCAAAAATCCGTATCTCGTCAAGTCGATACACACCATATCATAGGCGCATGCTATAAGATGAACCATCTCGGGGAAGCTCATCCATTTTGATACCGGTGCCAGACCACTCAACCACGGAACAAGTGACTCGTGAACCTTGTTGTAATTTTCTTGATTTTCATAGAGACGCAAGTATGCTTCTTTATGCTTCTCCAACTCTAGGATAAGTTGATGACGTACAAGTGCATGACATTCCTCTCCTTTACCGAGTAGTGCCGACACGGCTCGGTAACCGCAATTACCATCCCCTACAACATCGATTATACCGTCGATATGCTTGTGCATAAAAACCGGCATCTCGTCAATAAAAGAAATCATACGTGTAGTTGGAGTCGGAGTCCGGACTCGTGGAATCGGTGTCGGAGCCGGTTTGGAAACGCGAGCTCCTTTCATGACACAGTGTAGAGATTTAGGAGTCGGAGAGTCCGGAAAGATTTAGTCAACGTGCTCATAATACGAAGGAGACCGAGTTGTTGAGTTGTAATTTGGTGTAGGATTCAACTTTTTCGGAGCACCCTTTGGCTTAACCGGTTGAGACGGCGGTATCATTGCGGTTGTTTCGGAGAAGGCAATTTCCTCAACTCTTCTTTGATGTGTAGCTTCATATTGTCGTCAGCCTTCGAAAATCTATTTTGAATCGCTTCCAATTCGGCCAAAATAGAGATATCCGGTTTATCTCCTTCCTTACAACCATCATCATCAAAACTAAGTCGCATCCAATGAGGGCAAACTTTGTCAATTTGTATTGGCTCACCTAGTTTCAACTTTTTAGCAATGGCACAAGCACCAGGAAGACCATAGGTTTTCACAATAGTGCAACTACACTTTGCACTATCGACACCTACCGTTTCGGCTCGGTTGGCCTCGTGAAAAATATAGCCCAACCCTGCCCGAGACATGTTGCCGATCAATTGAGAGTAGAGGAAGTTACCTTTAAACCAATGTTCCAATACCGTGATGCTCCGACCGAAAGTGGTTTGTATCTCATTGTGTTGGTTTTTGATCATTAGATGCACGGAGTCCCAATCCCAACATAAATCCCCCTTGCTATTCCCCAACCAATTCTTCAAAGTGGCATGTGCCGACTCAACTCTATTGGTGGTAGTGTTTCCAAGATGTCGTACGTTATCGGTCCACGCACAAACAATCTTTTCTTTCACTTGATCAAGATGGTGGATTCAACATATTTCAACAAAGCGGGGGTACCGTTCACACACTTTCCAGAATTTAATGACCGAATCGGCATATAATTCCGTCGTGGAAGAATTTAGAATATGAGTCCATGCATCCATAATTTTCTCTACAATGGCACACGACTTGACCACTTTTCCGTCTTCCAACTCCACTTGTTTCACACCCACCGCGGTCTTAACCAGACTTCACACATTCTTTGTTATGTGAAATCGACAAAGTAGTGCATTGGAAGAAGGAAAGACCTTTGCAACCGCATTCATCAAGGCGTTGTCGCGGTCCGTAACAATTGCTTTTGGCATTTGAACATGTTTCTTCAAAAGTGACCGACACGTCTCCAACGCCCACGTGAAATTGTCCTCTTTCTCACACTCCAAAAAGGCAAAGCCGACGACATATGTCTTATCCGTAGACGTAACGCCAACCATCTCAAACAATGGAAGACGATACTTGTTTGTCTTGTAGGTGCTATCGAGAATGAGCACTGTCGAGAATGTGTTGAACAACTTGATGGAATCCGGATGAGTCCAAAAAATATCTCGGACCATAATTCCATCATCGCGATATCTGTACCGAGACACGTAATCGTTGTCCTCCAACACTTTCAACAGTTGTTGCATCTCACTCCTATCTCCCCTAATTGCCTTGTTCGTTTGATACCGAATGTTATACACTTGCTTTATGTTTGCAACATTTTCGGGTTCTTTCCGTTTCAACGTCGCAAGTATATTCTTCGGTTGGACAAGGTTCAAGGTCATGTTGGCTATACATGTCTTCTCTTCCGCCTTGAGCCGACATACACTTGGATGGCCTTGAAGCTTTGAGCACATTTCGTGGTTATGTATACCACAACGAACGGTAAATCTCCATTTCTTGGATACTAACATGTAACCACCAATCTTAAAAGGGCACTCACATCTTCTAGTACCGGTCTCGTCTTTCTTTAACTTCTGTAGAGGTGATTGATATTTGCCGCTTCTTTCGCAACCCAAAATTACAAAAGCTTTTCTTCTATCCGACCCATTATCCGATCTCCTGATATTTACACCGAAGCCAAGCTCAATAGCCATCCTACGAATGTATGCGATCATGCTTTCACGATCATCAAAGTCTTGCTTGTTGTTAAAGTCACCGCCGACATCAACCGACTTTACGAGCATGCCTTCATCTTTCGGGGAAATCAGTGCAACTAATTCTTTTGACATGTTATCGGGGTGCACCATATCTATTTATAAACAAGAATATAACAATTAATATGTATAAATAAAATATATTCGAAATTGCTGAAAATTTAAATTAATTAGGTTCAGGCATTTTTTCGGATGTGCACATCCGGAATTGTTCATGCTCAATTCGTTTCGGATGTGCAGATCCGGAAGTAACGTAACTTGTTTTTTCAAAAATGTAGATTATTAATGTGAGCAATGTAGTGGATGAAGTTGAATATTTACCTGAAATTCAGTATTTTCTTGCTCCCTTTGATTTGTTGCACCAAAAACTTGAACTTTTTGAGTGAGAAATAGGATTGATGAAGTAGGGTTTTTTGAGTTGGTGAGAGTGAGTGTAGTAGAAGAAATGTTGAGAATGGGAAGAGGGGAGTGATCATGCATCTTCAAATATATCACATTTTTTCATCCGGATATACAGATCCGGAGGTCTTCCGGATATGCACATCCGGAACAACTTTTTATTTTTTAAGGATACGGTGCGTCCGGATGTGCACATCCGGAATCAGGGGGCAAAAAAATAATTTCACGTGGTGCCTAAGAAACTTGGGTGGTGCATTAAGAAATGCTCTAATATAACCAGTGTGAGTAGTATGGATAATAGTCTCACATTGGATATGAATATGGTGACTTGAGCATTTATAAATAGGCGAATCTATACACTTATCACCTTAAGATTTTGGATGAATATATAATGTGTCTCTTACTTGTATTGCTCTTGGCCTAATATTCAATGCTTTTGACCTAATATTTAATGTTCCATAGTGTAAAACTCTTCTAACAATTTATGCTCCCTAATATAAAACTCTTCTAACAATAACTACTTAAGTCTCAACGATGCTAATCAATATGAAATTTATCCACACTTTATTTCTCAACAAAATTCACAATTGACTAAACTATAGGTATTGTACATATCTACTTTTAAAATCAAACTTTCAAAAAAATAAATATTTCAAACTAAAATACTCCTTACGAGATTTCTTCACACAATTATTTACATTTGATCTGATAAGTACAATATATATATATATATATATATATATATATATATATATAAAGGGATTAGCGTGGCTGAGTTAACAATTTTGAGATGACAATTAATAAAAGTGTTAGAATCGAGTTTTAGATAGAATCAGAAACAATCTTATTCAAATTTATCAATTCTATTTGTTTTTGAAAATATTAACTCTTGTTTTATAATATGGTTTTAACTTTTAACAATTTTAAAATTTTTTAAAATTATTAATTTTATTTAAATACTTTGATGATTTAGTGAGACATTTACTTTTGATACAAATTTATAAACACAACACATTTGATATGGTGATTTTTTTAGGGTTAATAGCCATTTTGTCACCTGCCATATATGTTTTTTTTCGAAAAATCCTTATAAAAAAAATTTGCAAAAATTCTCCTAACAGTTGAAGATTCTCTCAATTTTGACCTTCAACTCATCCAGTCACTAAAAAATACAGTTTTTTATTTATTTTATTTTATTTTTCTTATGTGGATGACGAGATGACATTATATATTTATTTTTGAATTATTTTTATTGCCACGTTGGCATTTAATTTTTTATTTATTTCTGGTTTATGTTATTAAACAAATAAATACTCAAAATTTTTATTGGAGATAGTGTTGAACCCAAAACCTTTGCACTGCAAGAACAAAGTTTTTCCACTAGGCTATTTCTCATGTGATGTTATTATTTCGCACTTAAATGTATATATCATATTATTAGCGAAACATATAGTAATTGCTAGAATTTAATTTGATAATTAATTATTAATAGTTTAATATAATTTTTTTCTAACATAATTATTTGCTACAGTAAATATTTAATTTAGTATTTATTTTTAATAATTTTTAATTAGTTTAATTTAGTATTTATTTTTAATAATTTTTATTTAGTTTAGTTTTGTTAATGCTACAGTATATTTAATTTTTAGTTTTAATTTTAGTTTAGTTTTAGTTTTATTTTTGTTTATTTAGTTTAGTAATTTTAGTAATTATTAAATTTTCAAAATAGTTTATTAAAACAAGTTTTTTTTAGTTAACTAATTTTATATTAACATTAGTTTACTAATTTTATATTATTCTATAAATATTATTAATAATTCCAGTTTATTAATTTATATTAATAATTTTTAATTTAGTTTAATTTAATTTATATTAAAACGTAAATATTATTGTAATTTAATTTATTAATAATTTATTAATAACATAATAATTTAAAACGTATATATTAAAACATATATATTAAAACATAATAATTTAATTTATTAATAATGTTAATAATTTAATTTATTAATTTACTAATTATTTATTGTAAATATTATTTAAATAGTTATAATAAAGGGTTAAATATGTTTTTGGTCCTCCTAAATATTTCAATTTTGTTTTAGTCCCTCAAAAAATTTCTTTCAAATAATAGTCCTAATATTTTTCGTCCACACTTTCGGTCCCTCCTGCTATCGTCTGTTAACAGAAGCTGATGTGGCATGCCAAGAGGCAGTGCCAGCTGTTAAACATGCTGATGTGGCATACCAAGTGGCTAAAGTCAAGATCATACTTGAGCCCATAGCAAATCGTAGCTAATTAGTAGTTAAAGTCATAATTAATCTAAAGCAAATTCAAAAACCAGAAAATTTATCATATTGCACATGAAATCAACTTCCTACCTAAGATTGGAAAGTGCTTATGCTTTCCCTAATATACCCTTTCATCTATTTTTATTTACACTACCAAATGCCCTTTTTAGTCATTGACTAACTCAATATTCAACCACCAATCACAATCCTTCTTCTGTACACTTGGCACACATTTTTTGAAATTTTACCCCTCTCTCTCAACTCCCCCTCTTTTCCTCTTTCTCTCTCTTTTTTCCTTTTCTTTCTCTCTTTCTCGTCTCCCAGATTTTCTCTCTTTCTCTTCTACCTCTTGCGCTCTGTCTCTCTCTGTTCCTCCATCAAACCCTACCGCTGCCGAATCCTCATAACCATTGACGGCCATATTCAGCCACATCGTTCATTTCTTCTGTGCTCTCTCATCCGTTTCTCATACGTGTTATCTCTTCTGTTTATTGTCGATTTCCTCTTTCCCTTCATTCAGATCGAACATCTTTTGATGTCTTCTCAGGTATACTAATCTCTTTAATGTTAATGTTAATTTGCATTTATTTTCATTTTTGTTTTTGTTTTGTTCAAGTTTTAGGGTTATTGTCTGTGTTGTTTTATTATCATCTTAGGTTTTGAGTGCTGGATGTCTACTCCTATATATCAAGGTGTTGTTGCGGATTTGATTTTCAGGGTGATGGAGTTGTGTTGTTGCTTTAGCAATTTGTTGCATATGCGTTACCGGTGCAAAACATTTACTCGGTTATTGATATTTGCGCTTGCTGTTGTTGAAATGTTCGATATTGGTTGCAAATTTAGTTCAGTTGCAACATGAGATCTTTGGGATTACAGAAGTGTTGAATCAGGCATAATGATGAAAGAGATGTTCACTGATCTTCGCAATGGTCGAAACTCTTAGGAGCTGAGTATTTTTGTATGCTTCCTTGTCCAAACTCTTTTTTTTTTCAAGTGAATGGTTTCTTCTTGATTCTTGGTTTTTATAGAGCAAAATCACATTTCCTGTTTCCTATATGGTATATAAAATGTGTTTTTTCAGCTTTTTACATTTTTGACTCTTTGTTGTTGGTTTTGAAGTGTATTTTTTAGGTGTTTATTCTTGGTTCTTTTGTTAGTTTGTTTCACTTTTATGTTGCATTTTCCCTTTAATGCCTATTTGCTTGTAGAATCTTCATTCTTTTATCTGTTTAACCTCTTCTATCTTCTTCAACTCACATAGAGCGCTTATGGCATTTTCCATGGATATCATGCACTATTCTCATGTCTCCGCCATCCATTTTCCTACAACGGTGGCACTCAAAGCCGTATCTTCAGCACCGACACTTCAACATAAGGACTCTCCCCTTCACTCATTCTTCTTTAAACCAAACTCTTCAATTTCCTCTTGCTACTGATTTCAATTTTCATTCATTCATTCCTTTAGGGCAAACCTTCCATTTCTGAAGCAAAATGCGAAGTATCACAAAGAACTTGAAGCTGCCATTGATGTTGTCCACAATGCTTTTCGTTTATGTGTTCAGGTAATGGATCTTCTTTCCCACCATTTACAAGTTCAAACAATAAAGTTGTATTGTACTTAATGTATAGGTGAAGTCATCTTTATTCTCTACTGATGGAAAGGTTCTTAAGTAAGTTGACCAGGCTCCAGTGATTGGCTGATTTTGGAGTTCAGGCTCTCATAAGTTTAGGTATTGATTTCATATCAAAGATAAATTAAACGTGTATGAATGAAATTAATGTTTTATGGTGAATTTGAATTGACACTGCCAATAGTAATTATGCCTAACTATCTATATATAGGAGTATAACAAAGTATGAAGGAGCTGGAAGTGAATTTGTTTTTTAAAATTTATTAGTGTCCTATAGCTTGCTAGCAAGTCATCGGTCTATAAATCATGTGGTGTAGGAAATTGATCGATGGCAAGATATTAGATTAATCAGGGAACTGTTGTAGTTTTGCTAGGGCAGTGGAGATGCTGCTCATCTGGTTGATCAGGAATGTGCAGATTGAGAGATCTTGGTGCATTATGAATATATTGTTTTGGAGTTCATTGAGTCTCAAGTTTGTCATGTTAATCTGGGCGTTTGGTGCCGGTTTTTTGCTTAATTATCTCAGGTTTATAGTAGGTGGTGGTAGTGGTGTTTGTTCCATTTGGTTAATCTGATAAGTTGTTGTTTTGTTGTTTTCTGCTGTTCGTTCAGGTATCGTGCATGGGTAATGTTCTCATCAGTACTTGCTAGAAGATTTCAGAATCTTGCAAGAAGCATTTTGCAGCCCAAGTTCTTCCTTTTCTCTTCGATTCTCTTAAGGTACCACTGTAAATTACTGCCATTCACAAAACTGTGGGAAGCTTCAGCTATCAAACTAAAGAATTTATCACTTCAAATGTACAGTTAAATTTGTTTTACAACGGAGTGCATCCATTAGTGAGTTTGAGATTTTTCATGATAGCAGTTCAAATGTTTGGAGTGTAGTTAGATCTGGATTACAATGTTTTGTCCAGATGACAAATTGGCGGTAGGTTAAATAGTAAAATTGTGATAAAGAATACATGTCCTTTACAGTAAGACTACATGTCCTTTGTTTACAGTAAGAATCTGAATACATGTCCTTAGCATGTTTTTTTCCCACCATTTAGTTATTCTTATTACATGTTAAACCTACTTTACTTCAAAACTTCATAAAAGAATCTTTCTATACTTCAAAAAAATATAACCGTTCAAGACATGTAATTTTTCGGTTCGACAGAATTACATCACACCATAGGACCAGACAAACAAACAATTCAATCAAAATTTTAATTTTCTGAATAAGCTAATATATTTCTAAAATTTAAAATTTTTGTAAGCTGCAATATATCAAGTATTAAACCAAATTGCAAGCTGCTAAGAATTGAAGTAAGCCGCTAGAAGCACTCAAATTTTCTGACTGGTTGCTTTTGTTGCAGGGCATTCATAGTGAATCTCGGTGACATGCTTGAGCTCTGGAGCAATGGTGTTTTCAAGTAAGAAATCTTTCTGACCTTGTGGTATTTTCGAGTTATCAGCACCCTGAGTTCATCGTCAAAGAGGTAACAATTTTTATTTCTTAAATGTTTGATTATCATGTGCTAAACCAACCCAAAATTTAATTGCTTATGTACTACAACCATAGTATTAGCCATTGTAGCATGCATAATCAATATCCTTTCCGCATAAATTGTTTCCATATCCTTTATAGTTATTTAATGCTCCATTCATCTTGGGTTTGCCGCATGATAGTTTTTGTCAAGATGGTTGGCACATTTTACATCATATCATAATATACTGACCAAGAACTTTATATGATTTCAATTGTCTTTTTATCCATTTATATCTTTGGCTCCTAAGGTTGTAGAGTTGCAGCATGCAGAGACAACAGGGATTGTGAGTGTGTTGTTCTTAGTTTTTGGTTTGGCTGTTGGGTATATTATAGATTGGTTTTGGGTCATTTGACCAGAAAAGATGTATATTTCCTGGTTGTCTTGAGTGTGATATCATTGTTAATTCATAGAAGAGTTATAAATCAGAAACTTATGAGCGAAATGATCAGAACAAATCTGACATAACTGCGTTTCAAGCTAAGATTTATGGTGAAACATGGTGGAATATATCTTGATTGATTCAGTTTACAAATTGGTAATCTATTTGCACACATGAAAGCAAATGTGAGGTAATCTATTTTACTGGATCAAACTACCAAACTACAAAACCAGTATCATAATTTGCAATAATGGCGTAGATATAATTTATGAGGTATATAAAACACATCACTAACACAGGCTACAATGTTGGGTTTTATGCCTTATAAATATATATGTGTTGGACTTAGTCCACATTTAACAAACATCTTAGAATTGATATATTAAACACACATGGGCAACCATTGCACTAGACAATCCATCTGTGGTGAGTTTAAATTATGGAATCCTGCTCCTAAGAAACAAAATAATTTTATTTTATTTTGTTCTTATTTGTCAAAATTATGTGACTGTGGTCTATATCAGATACTCAAAATTATGTGATTGTGTTGGAATATATTTGCTTGGAATATATACTGCTAATGGTCAGATCAAGGTTTGTTTTTGTTATCATTCTAACAAAGGTAGTGTATCAATTTTCATTTTTTGCTATGTTTTTATGAAAGCTGATTATGTTTTAATGTTCTATGCTATTTTCTGATTTGTTCATAATGCCTAGGGGCCATATATACCCAACTGTGACTTTTGAACTGTTTTTATGCTATTTTATGTTGCTCACAAATGAATGTTTAATGCCTACGGTGGACCAGAATGGATAAATGTTGTTTTTCACCTAAGGAGAGTTGAAGGATGGCAGGACCAAACTCATTGCAGCATTAAGACATACATAACAAAGTTATGCTCCATTTATTGTTTTTGCAACTAAACTAAGAAATGTTGTTTTGGCTCTTGATTCCACTGATTTTATTTGTAGAGAGAGTAATAATGATGTTGAGATTCATAAATTATTAAGAAAATTGAGAGGACAGCAATTCAAAATGATAGGACAAAAATTTTCTTGCTTAATAAGTAACTAAAAAATAATTTATTCTCTTTTCAAAGAGAAGAGGTGGCCCAAGAGGTCTCAACAAACTTTGTGGGATTTCACCTGAACTTCAGGTCATTGTTGGCCAGCCGTCAATGACGAGGACTGAGGTTTGTTTTAATATTTTTGAAGCTTGTTATATTCACTTGCCATATTTCAATATGGTTTCTGCTTTCAGCAAGATGTATAATTTGTGGAAGGAATGGTTTAGATTGTGAAGCAACTGTGGGCGTACATAAAGAAAAACAATCTCCAAGATCCTAGCAATAAAAGGAAGATAATTTACATCGATGAACTGCATATGGTGTTTGAGACTGACTGTACTGATATGTTCAAGATGAATAAGTTGCTGGCTAAACACATAATCACCCTTGAACCAACCAATAGGTATCTTGGTTATTATGGTAATATTGTTTTACAAAATTGTGGTTTAATGCATTGATTGATTTCTTCATGCTTTGTAACTTTCAGAAAAACCTGCTCCAAAGAAACAGAAGGTAGAAGCGGAGTTGGGAACAAGAAGCACTGAACCTGCTCCTTCTGTAATTATTTCTGATTCACTTGCTAACTTTTTTGGCGTTATTGGAAGGGATATGCTACAGACCTAGGTTCTGAAACGTATCTGGGAGTATATAAAGGTCAATCATCTAGAGGTAAGCAACATAGTTTAGATTTATGCTAAGCTCACGTGCAATGGTGTTGCTGCATAAAAGTTTAAGTATCACAACGATTCATGAACATTGAAGAAAAATATGATTATAGCAGTTTATCGGCAACATAAACATGCATTTATTTTTCACTCAAGTAGTCTAGGAAGGAAAATTTTTTTTGCTCATATGAATAACAATTACGTATGGTTAACTTTCGTTGGAAAATAACTTGTGCACCTACATATACTTGTAGGATCCTGTGTATCCTTTGGCAATTATGTGTGATGCAAAGATTAAGGAGATCTTTAGCTGTGAAAGCATTTCAGCATTGGGGATACCTGAAGTTTTGGGCCGTCATCATATTTTTAGGAGATCATGATGCTGACAACATTCTATGGTTAGTACATTTTAGACATGCAATGTTTTCTGTATCCACTGTAGTTTCTTATTTTCTAAACCTCTTTCAAGTTTCAGCGAACTTACTCTCTTTGAATAGTGTAGATCTTATTTAACTTTGGTTGAAGTGATATTGGTTTATACTAATTTGATGAATTGATATTGGTTTTTGGTTGCAGTGACAGATTGCGTGGTGTTAATTCAACTATAGTACAAGCTGATCTTGACTGCATGTAGATATGGTTCTGTAATTTCTAACGAATTATCTTTTGTATATAATTATGTTTTGATAATGTAAAGATAATATCTTAATTGAGATACATAAAATTATTTAAATATTTATTTGTCTTTAATATTAAAAATGTGATTTGAATATTTTATAAAATGACACGGGACACAACCAGTTAGATATGTAAGCAAGAAATCATGCATAAATATTATTTTCAATGATGAAATGTAATAGGTGTTAGGTAATCACCTATTTGCATCTCTGTCTAATATAAAAAATATGATTTAAATATTATTTTCAATATGCATTGAATACACTTGTGTCGTACAAAACTAATTTTTCATTAACTGTAATTTCGTTTAAAATAAATAATTCATAATTTCGTCTAAACATCATTATAAACACATTTTCTTTTACATAAACTATTCTATTAACAATTCATGATTTTAAGTTATATATATTAAATAATAATTTTCTCTTATGTTTATTTTAAATTTTACATTTTAAATAAAACAACTTTAACCCGTGCGAACGCACGGGTTTGTTACTAGTTTCGAAACAAAAATACTTCAAAATGAAAGCTTTTTTAGAGAGCTTTTTTGAAAAAGCAATTATTTGTCTGAAATATTGTTAGTAAATATAGAGTTATTATGATTACAATTTTTTAGAAGTAATAATAATATGAGGGTGTCATTGAGATTTGAAATGTGTTCGTAATGCTACTCGTTGCTAATCTCTTCTAGCTGCTTAAGTTTGGTAGTGTATATGAATTACTAAAACTAATTTAGAAATATAATTCATATTTTAATGGTATAAATACAATTAATAGTTATAATATTATTTAATGTTTCAATTCAATACAAAAACTATGAAAATTGTATTGTATATTATTTTAAAATAATTATCCGTAAAAATAATTTAACTAATGCCAAAAAGGAACACGTTCTCACTTTCAGTCGCCTTGCCCTCATTGATACACGTTCTCCAGCAAACCCATTTATGTTTCCACAATTTGGCATCATGTTCTTGTCTATTATTCTACTTTATTATGTTGCAGCCTTGTAGGATTGTATTCTTTTACAAATATTGGTGCTAGAACCTATTAACAAGAAACTTAAAGAAATTAAATCTTCAGATTCATCAATTTCAGTGAAACGAAGTTTAGTAGAATATTTTTCCTATTGCATTTTGATAGATCCCTAGTATTAAGGGGCACAATGTCAGATAAGAAGCAGCTTGCAAATTGCCAAATTGCAATAATGGAAACAAAGGTTACAAAAACCAATATATAGATTTCAGCTTTCTTTAGAGTTTATGAAAGTTAGATTTTAGCTAAGTTTCAGCTTTCTTTTTATCCAGCATCATGACAAATTGATGATGGTGATAAGTGTAAGTTAATGGTGGTATCATAATAAAATGCTGATAAGTGTAAGTTAATGGTGGTATCATAATAAAATGTATCAACATGAACAAACTGTATTTTGACCATGAATTGTATCTTGTTTTAAATGAGCATACTGCAATTTTTTCATAACCAGAACTCCTACAAAGGATTTGCTAGAGATTAACTACGACTTTACCTACCCATTAGCTACAAAATGTTATGGGACCGAGTATCATGTCAACCTTAGCCATGTGGCACGCCACGTCAACATCTTTGCCACGTTGGCACTGCCCTGTGTGTGTCTAGTCATCAACAAACTTCCATGTGGCGTGCCATGTCAGTTTTTGTTAACAGACGTTAATAAGAGGTACCAAAAGTGTGGACGGAAAATATTATGAGGATCATTATTTAAAGGAAATTTTTGTAGGGATTAAAAGTGAAAATCACAATATTTATGAGGACCAAAAACATATTTAACCCTATAATAAATTATAAAGCTATAGTAATAACAATGTTAATAATTTAATTTAGTAATAATGTTAATAATTTAATTTATTAATTAGAACTTTTAAATGCTTAATTTAAATGTTATTGTATTTAAAATCTACTGTATTTAAATGCTACGTTCAAATTAGTTATACTAAATTATATACTAAATAAAAGTTCTTAAATACTGCCATTCACATACGAAAAAAAAAATTAAAAAAAAACTGTCACATCAGCGTTTTTTGGTGATTAGATGTGTTGAATGTCAAAATTAAGAGAATCTTCAAATGTTAGGGGAATTCTTGCAAGTTTTTTTTCGGAAAGCACATATATATATATATATATATATATATATATATATATATATATATATAAAATCAAAAGCGGGCAAAGCCCACGATATAAATGAAAAAAAAAATAGGTACAAAAATGAGGGGGACCCAAGCCAAAACCTCAAACCTACCAATAACGAAAACAAGGAAGTCCTTGTTTGTTCCTATTGAAATCAAAAGCTACAGTGGGATGAATACCATTCCACCACGTATAGTTAGTAACTACCAAGTCTAAATTAGCCAGCTTATCTGCATAGTGATTCCCATCCCTATAAATGTGAGTTGCCAAAAAAAGTTAAATTTCTCATAGCTTGCATACAGTTGTCCTATCTATTCCTTAGCTTCCAAGGCATGATAGAAGGTTTACTGAAGGCAAGCACCACAAGCTTCGAGTCCGTCTCCAACCACAACCTACTCTAATTCTGAGCGGAAGCATGCTCCATAGCAAAGATGGCACCCATCAACTCAGCGTAAAGAGCATTTTCTGAACCGAGATTACACACAAAGCTACCCAAATGATTACCACCATGATCTCTAAAAATGCCTCCGCAAGCCGCTAAAACCGGAGTTCCACAAGAGGCTCCATGAATATTAACTTTAACCCAACCGAACGAAGGAGGATACCAAATGATCTCTTTACAGATCCTCACCATAGGCGGGAGAACAGCAACCGATAAGTTCTTCAAAATAACAAAATCCCGAATGTCATTGTTGGAACATTTAAGGGAAGAGTTTTCGGCTTGAGCAGTTTGCGAAATAATAAGCGAACAGTAGGAATTCCAAAAGCTGAAATTGTTTTGAAAACGGGCTGAATTTCTGGCGCACCAAATGGCCGAAATCGTGTTGGTAATTGCTGCGAGAATCACAACTTTACACTGCGGCGAATGCCTACTGTTAAGGATATCAAGACAATTATTCAAGGACTCAAAAGAAGAGCAGTCCAGCAAGCCACAAAGCCAATAACACAAACTCCTAGAGAAATTACAATAAAAAAAGAGATGGTGTAACGTCTCCGAATTTCTCCTGCAGAGGCTGCACATCGAAGGAAGCTGCAGACCCCTAAGGGCCAGCATGTCATCTGTAGGAAGCTTAGAAAAAATCAGTCTCCAGAGCAGCAAAGATTTTGACGGCGGGACCGACACATTCCAAATCAAAGAACCCCAAGGCGTAGCTTGATGGCCACGACAGAGGTACCCGTAAGCCTCTTTAATCGTAATACCGCCATTCTCCGAATTCAACCAAACACGCTTATCCTTACGCGAGGAATTCGACACCACACGCAGGGCCCACTGTTGCAAACCCGGACAGAGATCACCCAAGCTCTGCGGAATAGAAATTAAACTGCCAAACATCACCGTACTCAATTTAGCTTTGAGATGATGATGAAGATCCGGAGGAACATTGAGCAAATCCACAAGACGCCTACCACACCAGTTATCCGTCCAAAGATTAATGTCCTCCCCATTACCAACCAGCCAGGCCGATTGCCGCTCTATATCGGCCATAAAACTGCTACAGCCAGTCCAAATAGAAGAGAAAACATGGTAATTAACCTTTCTACCATTCTTATAGACCCTCTCACGCAGAACCTTAGCCCAATCGTCCTCCGAAGTGGCAACGTTCCACCACTGAGACAGATTAGTCGCCTCATTGATACACCCGATAGATCTCAGGCCTAAACCCCCATCTTTGTAGGTTTTACAACATTGCTTCCAAGCCACCGTAACCATCTTCCGTTGATTAATGTCGGCACTCCAAATAAAGTTCCTGCACCATCTCTCCACATCCTTAACAAGACTAACTGGCCACGAATAAACCATAAGCGAATGAATCATCATGCCGTGAATTACCGACCGAACCAACTGAATTCTTCCGACAATAGAAAGGAGCGAAGCTTTCCATGCCGAAAGCTTGATCTTGATTTTGTCGGCAATAGGCTGAAAGTAGGAGCACTTGGGTCTGCCTTTAAAAATTGGGACACCAAGATAAGAGAATGGCAAAAGACCTTTCATGAAACCCAGTTTGTCAGCAAAAAGACTAAGTCTCACATCCGACATGGAGCCACCATAAAGAATAGATTTTGAAGGGTTGCAGATCTGTCCCGAACAATCTGCATAACGCTTGAAAAGATCATCAGTAGCATTAATAGAAGAGAGACTCCCTTTGATAAATATCATGATATCATCGGCAAACAAAGTGTGCGACGGAAACATCACAATCCTAGAAGCCTTGATGAGCATGAGTTGGCTGCTAGAAACCAGATGAGATAAACCCCTACTGAGCACATCCTCAGCAATGCAAAACAAGAGCGAAGAAAGCGGGTCACCTTGACGAACACCCCTTTGACAGTTAAAATAACCATGAAGCCTTCCATTGATGGAGATGGAGACACTAGCAGACTGAAGGATGCAATGAATCCAGTTGCAAAAAGTATCATTAAAACCAAATGTTTTTAAGACCTTCAGTAAAAAGCTCCAACCCAAAGTATCAAAGGCTTTAGCAATGTCCACTTTCATAATTAAGTTCCCTCCAAGAGATTTCTTATGTAACAAATTAGCCGCCTCCGACTTAAGACAAATACACTCTTTGATGCTCCTACCATGAACAAAACCTTTTTGCTCCTTGGAAATAATGTGCGGAAGCACTCACGCTAACCTGTCCGTCAGCAGCTTAGAAATAATCTTATACTTGACATTAGCCATACCAATAGGCCTATAGTTATCCACTCTATCAACATCTTTCGATTTAGGAATAAGGACAACAGTGCTGGAATTGTAATTAGGGAGCATCCAAGAATCCGAAAAGAACTGCAACGTGGCCTTAATCACATCGTCTTTAACCACATCCCAAAAAGATTGAAAGAACAATGGACTAAAACCATCCGGACCAGCAGAACTATCGCGCTTCAAACTGAACATAGCATTGTAAATTTCCTCCTCCGAAGGAAGCATAGTCAACAAGTTATTAACATTGTCGTTAACAATATGCGGGATCACCTCTTCAACCAAGCCATTATCCTGCAAAATAGAAACATCATTAAATAAACCTTTGTAGTGCTCTACCACATGGTCAGCTAACATGCTCTGATCCGTGACCACCGAGTCACCAATATTGAGGGAATGGATTAACTTAGTTGCATTCTTGATCTTCGTAATTCTATGAAAAAATTTCGTATTTCGATCCCCCTCCGCGTTCCATTTAATCCTGGCTTTCTCTTTCCAAAAGGACTCCTCAACAATAAGAGCGTGATCCAACTCTGATTGCGCCTTAATCTCCTGATCTGCAAGTTCACCCGAGTGACCAAAAAGAGCAATGTCTTGCTGAATTTTACTAAGAGTCTGCTCCGTTTTGGTAACTTGATCCTGAGTCGAACGTAGTTTTATTCCAATCTTTAAGATTACGTTTGAGAATTTGCAACTTTTTAGATAACACATACATGGGGCAACCAAACACTCTGGTTTTACAAGAATCCTCAACCACTTTGAGACAATCCTTGTGAAAAGTCCACATATGAAGAAATCTAAATTGAGACTTGAAAGTGGAATTGTCGCAACTAAAATGCAGCATCAGCGGGTAATGATCAGATGTCGTCTTAGTTAAGGTGGAGCAAGCCGAGAAAATGCAAGAATCCACCCAAGCCTGATTACAGATCACCCTATCCAATCTCTTCTGGGTGTGAGAAGTACCTCTCCCATAAACCTATAAAATCCTAGGACAAATGAGTAATGCTATTTTGACATTTAATTTTTAACCTACGTTATATTTACTATTTACAAATAGGCTTAAATAGTCTTTTGGTCCCTGTAAGTTAGCGAGTTTTTGAATTTAGTCCATGTATCTTTTTTTTTTCGGTCTAAGTCCCTATATTTTCCTTTTGTGTTGCCTTTAGTCCCTGACGTTAAAATTCTGTTAAAAAAAAGCTGACTAGGCTAACGGTGCACGCGTGGCATTGCCGATGTGGTATGTATCGCTGATGTGGCAGACTATGTTTTTCGTTTTCATTTTTTTTAATTCCTAATTAATTCCACGTCAGCTTTTTATATTATTATTTTTTGTTTTGATGTTAAATTCGAAAATACAAAACTTAAAACTGGTCTCAAGAGGAATTGAACTCATGACCATGGCAGTCACGATGATAGTCCTTAACCACTAGACTAAACAAACACATTTGTTTAGTTTACTACAACAAACTTATATATTACATAAATACTACACTTATTTTATAGAATAGTTCATAAAATACTACACTGCACTTATATATACATATAATGCAATGTACTTATATATACATATACTGCATTGCATTATATTTTATAAACTTATTTTAATTAATGTTTCAATATATTAAACTGTAGTATTTTATAAACTATATAAAGTAATTTATTAAGTAACATTATTAAATAATAAGTAATTTATTAAATACTAAATATTAAGTAATGTTGAAATAATACTGTAATTATATTTAATAAATAATTATTATTATAAATAAATTTAGTATAAAATATTATGATTCTTGTAAAAAAATTTGAAATAATTGAAATATTAAATTGTTGAAATAAATTACTTGTAAAAATTCTTGTAAATTAAATACATTAAATAGTTGAAATACTAATTATATTTAATGATATGAAATAATTAAACTATTTAATATACTATTTAGGTAATTGAATATTAAGTAATTTATTAATTAATACTGTATTATTAGTGATCGTACCTGGATCAGACAGTGATGGTGGCCAACGGCGTTTGGAACGACAGCTCCGGTGATGGTGAGAGACGGTGGGGGGGGGGGGGTGTACCTGCAAGGTACTCCGACGCTCAAGTGAGAGAGTGTACAGAATATCGGCAAATACAAGAAGAGGGAATGGTAGGAAGAAAAGTGTCTAACCTGACCCTCTCAAATGAGAGGGTATTTATAGAGAGCCCCCAGCGCGGGGCCAACGGTTACCTGCAATGGGCTGGATCAATCAGGCCCACTCCAAGTAACTGCTAGGGCTTACGTGTAGTAGTGAAGACCAGCACGTGGTCTTCGCCCTAGAGTAACTGCTCCTAGATTTCCGGAAGTAGGGCAGACCGAATCTTTCGGAAGTGGGAGGTTACTTGGAACGTGTCCACGCGGGATGGACCGTTGGGTGCTCCTCGCGGGGAGGAGCCTTATGTGTCGAGGAGATGTGAAGCCCGTAGGAAGGGCATGGCCTCGCGGGGAGGCGATACTGTCCGTCGAGGAGGGACGAGTAGCATGCTCGCGGGGGAGAGGTTATCTTGTCGAGGAGTCACATATCAACGGGGTGGGACGTCCTCGACTCCTACTGTCCAAGGTGCCCGACATTGCCTGAGTGCCCGGCGAGACAGTGGCTGGCACGTGGCAGTCGCGTGTCCGCAGAGGGACCTTGCCTTATTGGGCCTCCCCAGGTAGTATGGGTTGGACCTGCTCGACTGTTGGGCAGCCTCGGCCCAGTCCAGAACAATTAGTAAATAATACTTTATTATTAATTAATTTAAACTAAATATTAAATAATAATTATTAGTATTATTAGTTTAAACTAATAATTTAAATAATAAATAGTTTAATTAGTATTTTTAATAGTTTAATTTACTAAATAATTACAGTAAATTTACTAAATAATTACAGTAAATTATTTTTAAATTATAGTAAATAATTACAGTAAATTTACTAAATAATTACTGTAAATTACTAAATTATTTTTAATAGTTTAATTTACTAAATAATTACAATAATTTTTTTTATAAATTAGTATAAATAATTAGTTTATTAAATATTTCATTTATTTAATATTCCAAATATTAATATTTCATTTATTTAATTTACTGTAATTATTACTATTATTTAATAAATAATATACTATAATTATTTAATAAATTAAACTATTATTAATAATTTACTGTAATTAATTAATACTCTAATTATTTAATAAATTAAACTAAATAAATTTATTGTAATTATTTAGTAAATTAAACTATTAAAAATACTAATTAAACTAATTAATATTTAAATTATTAAAATAGTATATTATAATAATTATTATTTAACATAGTAGTAATACTTATTAAAAATACTAATTAAACTATTTAATATTTAAATTATTAAAATAGTAGTAATACTTATAATAATTATTTAATAAATTACTTAATATTCAATTACCTAAATAGTATATTAAATAGTTTAATTATTTCATATCATTAAATATAATTAGTATTTCAACTATTTAACATTTCAATTTTTTTTTACAAGAATTCTTTAATTTATAATTCAAGTAATTTATTTCAACTATTTAATGTATTTAATTTACAAGAATTTTTACAAGTAATTTATTTCAACAATTTAATATTTCAATTATTTCAATTTTTTTACAAGAATCATAATATTTTATACTAAATTTATTTATAATAATAATTATTTATTAAATATAATTACAGTATTATTTCAACATTACTTAATATTTAGTATTTAAAAAATTACTTAATATTTAATAATGTTACTTAATAAATTACTTTATATAGTTTATAAAATACTACAGTTTAATATATTGAAACATTAATTAAAATAAGTTTATAAAATATAATGCAATGCAGTATATGTATATATAAGTACAGTGCATTATGTGTATATATAAGTGCAGTGTAGTATTTTATGAACTATTCTATAAAATAAGTGTAGTATTTATGTAATATATAAGTTTTTTGTAGTAAACTAAACAAATATGTTTGTTTAGTCTAGTGGTTATGGACTATCATGTGAATGCCATGGTCATGAGTTCAATTCCTCTTGAGAAAAACTCGCTAACTTACATGGACCAAAAGACTATTTAAGCCATACAAATATAGTGAAAAGTAACTTTTATATTTTGACTTTTTTATATTATTTTCTTTTTTTTGAAAACAAATTTTTTATATTATTTTCTTTTTGGGTTAATACACATTTTAGACTCTGTCATTTGGGGCGAATTCGAAAAAAGATCCTGTAAAAAAAAACCAGATTTCATCCCTGTCATTTGAAGATTCTTTCATTTTAATCCCTCAGTGCACACCGTCAGCATAATCTGTGACGTGACGCGGCTTTGTTGTTTTTTTAAATTTTTATTTTATTTTTTAATATGACATGTCATCTTTCCACTAGGTTATTATGCTTTTGTTGTATATTTATTTTGCTTCAATTATATTTATTCCATAAATGCATAAATGGCTTAAATATTAAATGTTAATATTTTATTTATTTATTTTATTTCAGTTTAATATTTATTATATTTATAATTAATAAATTAGGTTATTTTTTAAATATTAAATGTTAATATAAATATTTAGTTTTTTATTTATACAAATGTTAATATATTATTAATTATTAAAAATATATAAAAAACTGCTATTTTAATATATATTTAATTAGTTTAATATATATTTAATATTTAGTTTAATATATATTAATTATTAATAATTAAAAATATATATTATTAATATTACTCAAAATATATATTTAGTTTAATATATATTTAATATTTAGGTTTTTAAAAATATTTTTATTTTCAGTTTATTATTAATTATTAATATTAAAAACTGGTATTCTCTTTAAAAATATTTTTATTTTCAATTTATAATTAAACTAATAATATTAAAATTACTATTTTAATTAAAAATATTTTTATTTTCAGTTTATTATTAATTATTAATATTAAAAACTACTATTTTATTTAGAAATATTTTTATTTTTAGTTTTTAATTAAACTACTAATATTAAAATTACTATTTTAATTAAAAATATTTTTATTTTCAGTTTATTATTAATTATTAATATTAAAAACTGTTATTTTCAATTTTATTATTAAATATGTAAATATATAATTACATTTTTATTTTCAGTTTATTATTAAATATGTAAATATATAATTACATTTTAATTACATTTTTATTTCAGTTAATTAATAAGTAAATATTTAATTACATTTTTATTTTCAGTTTATTAATATATAAATATATAATTACATTTTTATTTCAGTTTATTATTATATATATTAAATTTTATATAATAAAAATGTAATTATATATTTACATATTTAATAATAAACTGAAAATAAAAATGTAATTATATATTTACATATTTAATAATAAACTGAAAATAAAAATATTTTTAATTAAAATAGTAGTTTTAATATTAATAATTAAAAATAAACTGAAAATAAAAATACTTTTAATTAAGATTAATTTAATATTAAATTAGTTCAAACGTTAATATTAATTTAGTTTAGTTTATTAAAACGTTAATATTAAATTATAAATAAATATTAAAATAAAATTTAGTTTATTAAAACGTTAGAAATGTTGAAATTAAATAAAATTTAGTTTAGTTTATATTAAATATTAAATATTAAATAAATAAACAAATCATAAATATTTCAACATGCAATTTAATTTAGTTTAGTTTAGTTTAGTTAAGTTTATATATATTTGATACAAACCATAAACAAAGAATGCATAATAGCATAGTGGTAAGAGTAGCTTCTTGCATGCACTAAGACATTTTGGTTAGTAGTATATAAAAATTTAGTTAATATAATTTATAATTTGATATATATATATATATATATATATATATATATATATATATATATATATATATATATATATATATATATATATATATATATATATATATATATATATATATAAAAGTAGTATTAAGTAGTAAATAAAATTCATTAATTGAGGGTAAAAAATTGGTTAATATAGTTTATAGTTTGATTAATGAGTGTCCTAACATTAAAAAAATAACTTACATATTAAATTAACTTTAGTTAAAAATGTATAAAAAGTTAGTTAATAATATAGTTTGAGTTCTCAAAATTACAAGTATTAAAATAAAGTTAGTTGTCGTAGTGAAACAAAAATGGTTTTTATATTTTATTTAAAGTTTGGTTAATATTATGTATTTTATTAATTAATGAAATAGTAAAATTGATTAGTTATAAATAAAATAAATGGTTGATAATATTTATTTTTGTGATTAGTTTAATAAGCCGTGTATGGTGAAACTTAATATAGATGGGGCTTGTATAGAGGGTGTAACTTTTGGGTGTGGTGGCTTGATTAGAAATGAGGAAGGTTCTTGGCTGGGAGGTTTCTCAAAGAATGTGGGGAGCTGTAATAGTTATATGGCGGAGCTTTGGGGTATGCGTGAAGGATTGATGCTTGCCTTAGATTTGAGACTTCGAAGAATTGAAGTTAATACATACTCTTGTAAGATTGTCTTAGCGTTAAATCAAGGAAAATCGGGTAGAAACGATGGGCTATTTTGAAGAGGCAACTATCTCGCATATTTACAGGGAAGTCAACCAGTGTGCTGATGCTTTGGCTAAAGCTGGGTGTAATCTTTTTTTTTTGGAAGAATAATAATTGCATTAAAAAGCTGGGTGTAATTTGAATGTGGAGTCTTCTTCTTTTTCTATTGCTCCTAGTTTCTTGGAGCATTTGTTAGATAAGGATAAAATGGGAATCCCCATATCTAGGGAGGTGTTTTTGTAGTCTTTTCTTTGGGCTTTTGGCCCTCACCCTTACCAAAAAAAAAAATTAATGACATAATCTTATATTTGTGCTGTGAAATAAATGTAAATAACTTCCTTTTATAAATAATATTTAAAAAAAAATCATATACCATATAAACATGATGAATAACATTGGCGTTAAATATTAGTG
The DNA here is from genome assembly GCA_022829125.1 of Lathyrus tuberosus. Taxonomy (NCBI): domain Eukaryota; kingdom Viridiplantae; phylum Streptophyta; class Magnoliopsida; order Fabales; family Fabaceae; genus Lathyrus; species Lathyrus tuberosus. Next base: position 11,639,159 of record JALAZF010000168.1, read on the forward strand.
TCAAGATAGCCGTGCTCATGACAGATACATATAATATTTTCACATCAAATTTTATAAATTACACAAATGTAACACAAACACTTTCAACATAAATAAATAAATAAATATGAAGCAGCCTAGCACACATTTTACATCCCTATATTAATAAAGAAATACATCACATAAACCAATGAATTAGAGAAAAAACATGAGATGATGTTATGCATAATAGAAATTATTATTTGCGAGGTTTTGTAATAGTATTATTAGCACTAGTGAGAGTTCCACTTCCTCCTTTGGTAATATTTTGAACAAGCACTTCACCCAAATTTTCACCAAGACCTTCAACAAACCCTCCAATAAACTCAATCACAACTTGGGAAGCAACTTTAGCTGCAGCAGAAAGAACACTTGGTTTTTCAGGAACCCTAATACCATTAGCTTGAAGACCATTCACTTTACTCTTCGCACAAAATGCATGAAGATTATAGTTACACACCGTGCACCGATAAACTTTTCCCGATCTTCGTTTCTTGCACTCGTTGCAAACGATCGAGTTGGAGTGATCGGTGTTTGTGGCGGTGGATGAAGGTGTTAGTTTGAGAGTGTGTGGATGGTTTGGGAAGTCAATTTCTGTGTTGAGCATGGCACAACATGGATGCATTTGGAAAGCACATGCTGTGCATAGGAATGTATAGCCTTTTGTTGGTTTGCCACAAACGTCACATTTTGATTTTGTCATTCCACTTTTCCCTGAAAATGTATATTAATAACAAATTTATTTATTAGACTATATAATCAAATAATTCAAGAACCAAACTCTATTATGTATAGTAATGTTTTGTCCTATGAAATATAGATACTTAAATATAAACCACAACACAACACTGATAATATAAAAAATATAAAATACGGATTTCTTTACATATATGATAGTATTAATGTTTTATTTATTTGTTTATTATTTAAAGAATTAAAAATATTGAATCAAAATTAATGTATTTAATATTTCATGGATAACATTGTTTTAATACGTGTTTAACCTTTTTAAAAGATTTGTATAATATTTTTTTAAGAAATGAATAAGGTGTATTGAAGTAAAGAAAAAACTTATTCTATGATACACTTGTCAAAATTATACAATACTTACCGTATGATTTTATATAAATGTCGGACATCGATTATAAAAGCGTTGAATAAAAAAATCATTTTTTAGGGCACATTAGTATGATTTTGTTTCTGACACTTTTTTAATTTTTTCCGATATATGTCATATAAATTTCAGACATGAACGCGTGTCAGATACTACAACATGCTTATTTCTAAATATGCCCGTACTTCATAGGTTGTATCTCCGATATGAAGATTGATTTTGCTATCTAAAAAAGTAGCAAGCGCAACTATTTACCTTTTATTATGTATATAGTTATGCTTATAGGTTTGTTTTTGGATTAAACAATTTACTATCTACTATCAACTCATTAAAAGAAAATTGCATTCACTGCCTCATTTGCCCTTTCACAAAAAAAATATTACACTATATTATGGATAAATTGGTAATTAACAAATATCTCAATTAATTCTTAATCATTCCTCTATTAACATGCCAAGTGTCAATCTTATTTATCCATTCATTCACTCTCTTCATTCAAATTTCAAATCTTTCTCATATTTCTTTTTCCCACACTTTCTCATTTTTATTTTAATTTTTTCTTTATTTATTTATTATCACTAAAAGTATTAATAATTTATTTTTTAATTTTAATAAAATAGCACTATATATTTATCTCACGGGTTACTATCAACACAATATCTATTTTATTTTAATTAACCATTATCTTAATTTAAAAGACAAAATATTTATTTTTAAATATTTTTTTTCTTTTTTAATCTCATGATTGCTTTTTCCCCTTTTTATATAATTATTTAATACAATTAAATTTGTATGATTATTATTTATTTTACAATTTAGTAAATTATTTTGAATTTTGCATTTGTATCTAAATATATTTATATCGCATCAAATAATTTTTTTATCTTACGGGTCATTATCGCATCAAAATTTTCTTTTTTGTCTTTCTTTATCTCACAAGTCTTTTTTTTTTTTGCATCATTATTTATTAAAATTGTATAATTATTTTTCATTTTACAATTAAATAACTAATTTCAAATTTACATTTGTATATAAATACATTTTATATTATATCGAATGAATTTTTTATTTCACGGATCTCTATAAACACAATACATATTTTATTTTAATCAATAATTATTTTAATTTAAAAGATAAAATCCTTATTTTTAAATATTAAATATTCTTTTTTTTATCTCACGAATCCTTTTTTTTTTTTTATATTTTAAGTTAATTGAATTTACATAATCATTGTTCATTTTAAATTTAATAGCTAATTTCAAATTTAAATATGTATATAAATATATTTTATATCGTATCAAATTTATATATAAATTTAAATATGTTTTATACCGTATCAAATAATTTTATCCGTGCGGGAGTACGGATATCGTAATAGTTCATTGGTAAAATTTGAGGGCAAGAGGGTTAGAACCTGGTTTGGAATGGAACATAATAGCATGTTGAGAATGGAAAGGATGAGCATTAAGAGCAGGAGGAGCCAAAGCACAAAAGTCATGAAGTTGATAATCACATTGTTGACAAACAAATCTCTTCCCAGAGCCATGTTCTTTACAGCCTACACAAATGAAGAGATCAGGAAGGTTCACCATTGAGAGAGGATGCTGTGGATGACTGAAATGAATTATTTCTTCTCCAAAATTCAATTGCGGAGAGGTAGGAAATTCAATTTGAGGAGGTGATTTTTTTGTGACTATAGTTGTTACTTTGGAATGATATTGCTCATCATCATTTGGAGCTGTTATTTGGTATTCTTTTGTTGCAGATTTTTGTAGTAGGAAAGTGTTTGTTTTCTTCTCTACTTGTTTTTGCTTCCTCATCATTATTATTATAATCACTTATTTCAACTCTATTTCTTTGGTGAATGTAGCTAATGGCTATACATTGTGGAGAATATATAATGGAATACAAATGTCACATACACTATGTTTTTTTTTTCTTTCTCATTTTTTAATTACACCCTGTGAAATTAAAAAGATGCTATTTGATTTAAGGCATCTTGCATGTGCATGCGACACAAAGGATATTATTAACTTTTGGAGAAAAATAAAAATAAATATTTTTATGAGTGTTTCTTAAACTTTCAAATTATGTGTATAAGAAAAACTAGCGATAAAAATTATTCTTTTCTTCATGATGCTTCTTGTTTCAGACAACTTGTTGTGTCCTCAAACTTTCTTTTTTCTCTTCTTGTCTTGTGGATATGTCCAACTAATCCTTGTGAATTATCAACTAATCTGTCACATTGATTTGATTTTCCTTATAAATTTAGATTGGTACCTTAATCCAGTCAAATAAAAATGGTACCTTATTTGAAACAAAATGGTATCTGATAAATTAATTAAAGAAAAAATAACTTATAGATAATATAGCATCTATTTATTTTTTCTATGGATTTTTTAATTAATTTTTATTTATTTTCAATAATGTTGTTGTTTTTTTAGAAATTAGAAAATGATATGTGTTTAGGGTTTTTGGTATAAGTTATATATATATATATATATATATATATATATATATATATATATATATATATATATATATATATCAAATTAACAATTTCATCTCAATTTTTAAACAAAAAACCGAAGTGAAATGCGTCGTTTAACCCCTCTGTTTTATTAAAGAACCGAGGTAATATATTACTTGCAAAAAAAATGGTGAATGGTAAAAAATTGAAAAGTAACATGTATTGTTTTCCTTTTCATTTTTTTTTACTATTTACCACTTTCTTTGTTTGCTGCAATATTTAAACATTGGACTTGTATTGTGAAATAACAACATTGCTTGCAATTTACAGTATATTTAGGAATAAATTTTTCAATGTTGTCAAACCAGGAAAGCAATAAATTATAGAGTGTTTTCTTTGGTTGACAATATTAGAAGATTAGTCCCTCCGTTCCTTTTTAAATGTCACTTTTAGAATAATTTTTTGTTACTTTTTAATTGTCACTTGCTAGGTTTAAGGAAATATTGATTACACTTTTATCAAAATTACCCCTATGTATTTATTGAAGAGAGAGAAAAAGTAAAATAAATGTAATAAATAAGTAGGGGTATTATAGGTAAAAAGATAATTATTGTATAAAAAGTAGTAATGTTGATTAGCTTTCTTGGTATGTGTAAAAAATCAAAAAGTGACACTTAAAAATGAACGGAGGTAGTATTCCAAAATATAACAAATGACCTTGCAAGAGGCGGAAACAACAACAACACCACTATGTGAGATGGATTGCAAAAGTTGAAAAGTATTTTGTTCAAGGTTGATGTTAGAAAAACAACATGCAACACAAAATCTTGAAGATTTTTTCTGTCTTATAATCAATCTCAAAGAATGGTATGTACGAGTCTGAAGCGACTATAGATGAGTTAGATTTAGGGTAAAAGTTAATGGATGAGCGCTTTTATAGTAAAATTTGATTATCTAACCCCTCAGTTATATATGAAATTGAAGGAATAGATAGTTTAATTTATAAATAAAAAATAAAAGAAAAAGAAATGCACCACTTATAAAAAAATAAAAACATAATCTGCATATATTGGAATTTGAAGCATGCCCTGAATTATTTTTTCGCTCGGTTATATTCTTAAACCGAGGGAATAGATGATATATTTTTTAAACAAAAAAAATAAACACGGCGTGTCCAGGTATTATACCTCAGTTTTTTTGTTCGGTGAGATGAAAGCTTTGTCATGAAATGTATTATTTGTTGTAGTGTTGACCCTTATGAACAGGGGTTTCAAATTTTGTTGCATTGCCATATCATGCCTTTCAAATACAACCACGTCTTCATCGACCCAGCCGTATTTCATCACGTAATAACACAAAGGCTTGTGCTTCTCCAACTCTTCAACCAAACCATTGTCTTCCTCTTCGGCCACCTCAGTGACTATGTCATATTCGATAAGTAACACAAATATATCATGTTACAAATTATATCTAGCTCAGGTTCAGAACTAGAATCAAAATCATCTGCGGTCATGTCTTCATCTTGGTCAGGTGTGGCTTATTTCTCCTTAGACTTTGCCATGGGTGGCAAAGGAGGGAATAACCTCTGTTTCACAAGCCTTTTTTTCGACTGACCTTCATTCATGGCTTGAACACTGCCACTTTTGCTTGTACTTTATGCCTTGAAGGCATCATTCTTCTTATGTTGGTGTCTTCTCCATTGTGTCTTAGTCATATGATTCTTGGCCAGGTAATTCTTAGAAGTATAAAAATACTTCTTTGATACTTGCAAATTATCATGGTACGATTATCGTGTACGAACTTCAATCGATCTCCATTTGTATTGATCGTTGTCTATTTTTCTTGCAAGTCTGATCCACTTACCTAAGGGAACATTGGTGGGTGAGACCTAAGTCCTGCTCTGTTGTGTTTTGTGAGGGACCCCCTTTCGTTGAAGACAAACTTATCATGATTTTCTTGCTTACCAAACCTTATTGGTTTGTGGTTGTAGGGCCTGACTTTCTCCAGCTCTTTGGCAGTCTCTTTGTCGAAGACAACACTACAGTGTGGACAAAACATAAATTCAGAGTCTTTAATCTACATCTATTTAGGAAGTCGGTTAGTTCTTCCTCGGATCTAGGGTATACCACTTTCATCTGCTCGGTATAGTCGAGCATGTTGACTTCATCTACTTTAGTGTCGAGGTCTTAAGTGACGTCGACCATCATTACCTCTACAGGTTCTACAAACATGTCTTCTTCAGCTTTGGAGTTTGAGTCACCTTCCACCTAAGGTTTCAGTTTATATACAAACTTAAGCCTTCCGTCCTTTATGGCGTTCTGCACTAGATCCCTGAAAAGAATACATTGAGAAGTTTTATGACTAATAAAATTATGAAATTTGAAAACACCTTTTTTCTTTCTTTATTCTAATGGAGGAGTCTTCAGCCCTTTAGGGACTATGATTTGGCCATAAAAAACTAACATATAAAATATTTTGACACACTTGGTAACATCAAATGTGTATGCTTTTGTAACAAGCTTTTAATTTTTACTAGGCTCGACATAATTTTCCCGTTCGAAAGTTTCAGCACCTTATAAATGTAAGGAGGCCATGGCTTTAGTTCTTCCAGATTAACCTCGCTTTCTTCGATATACTCACAATCAATGTCAAATATTTGATCAATTTCATCCACCTCAACATAGGAGACTTTCTCTTTTTTGTTATATTTATTTGACTTGACATTCTCAGCTTTCAAACGTTCGACTTGTCGAACTCTGTCTGCTAATTGTGCCATGTCCCTCAAGTATTGGATATCTAAATTCTTCCTAATGGAATAGTCTAGACCTCCGCCAGCTAGTTCAACTAACTAATGTTCAAAATTTTATGTAAATCACATTTCCTTAAATAATCTAAACCTATTAAGGTATTCATCTATTGACTAAGAGAACTTTCTCTTCACACTAGCCATTTCTTTTATGTTAATCTTTGACTGGCCTATCTAAAACTGCTCATGGAATACTTTTTCCAACTGATTCCAATTACATATGGAACTTGGGGGGAGGGTAGTGAACCATGTAAAAGTAATCTTAGTGAGAGAATTTGGGAAATACTTCATTTTTAAGTTCTGATTATTGTCCAAGTCTCCTGCCTCAGAATGATACCTAGCAATATGTTAGACAGTGAATTCATTGACATCCCCTGCAAACTTATTAAATTTAGGGATTTTTTAACCCCTTGACAGTTCAGTCTGCAACACATATTCGCACAAAGCAGAGACAAAGTTTGGCCTAAGAAGGCCAACATTGAGGCCATTATGGGCCAAAATTTGTTCGACCACGTTAGTGATATTATTTTGCCCGCCAAAATTATTTTGTTGGACATTCCTAACCATCTAGTCTGCATCCTAGTTTTTATGCACCATTACTACCTCAGGGCCATTTTGGCCTATGTTGCATTTGACTACCCTTGGTACGGGTTATTTGACAGGTATAACCTGCTGTGGTATTTGGTTATTAGGCATTTGTTGTACATTCACTTGAAGAACACTAAAGAAATAAGTAATTCAACCCATTTGATGTGCCAGTTGCTGGTAGCTATGATTAGTGTTTTGAATCAAAGGGTTAAACACAATACTAGTTTTTCGTGTAGTCATATTCACCATCTCATGGTTACTCTCATCCATTTGTTTCCTCATAAACGGGAGAGAACTGGTTGTTAAAGATGGCATAACTTGAGTGATATATTCTACCCCTCCTTGTGGTTGTACCATTCGACTAAGATCACTTATTGCAGATCCTGATGTTAAGTATGGATTGAGAGGAAATGCAACACTTATTGCATTATCTGGGTGCTTAGACACATTGGTTTGTAGGTCTGCCATCATTTTAGTTGTCATGCCATATGGATATTCCCTACCAGATGGGGGGTAGAGTAAAATTTAGGAGAAAAGACGGTCTAGAATCCCTTAAATTTAGTTGTGTAACCCTGCGAGTAGTGGGAACACTTGTTACTTGTGGTGGGAAAACTGCCGCTTCTCGTGATGGCGTCGAAACAAGTATTTGGCTTATAGTAGAGGCGGTTACTTCAATGAATGTTGAAGTTCCCACACCACCAACCATCGTCTCGGATGACTGTTCTTCTATATTTGGTGCGTCATTTTGTGGAAGGGAAGTATTTTTTGACTTTCTTACTACCATACTCCTTTTACTGGTAAAATTGCTTTTAACTCTACCACTTCTCAAACACATGCACACTTAAACATTTATATGAAGACCAAAAATAAAGAATATAAAGACACAATGCTTTTATGCAAAAGTAAAGATTTCTTGCGCAAAAGGGTCCCACTACATGTGCCAATTTGTTTACTAATATTTTTATAATCAATAACGAGTTTAGTTCACTTAAGAGATTAAACTAAAAAATTCTCAAAGACAATTTGTGTAGAATAATGCAAAGGAAAGTGTGTGTGATTGAATCTTAAATGTTTGAATAATGACAAACTCGACATAAACTCTAATAAAACTAAGCTTTGGACAAAGATAATAAACAAAAAGCGTAATAAATATCATTAAAGTAAAAAATGCTTTAATTGAAAAAGCGTAAGGAATTTAAAGAGTGGACGCAAACTCGTACATTTCTCACAAACTGTTTCTCTCTGTAACTTGGGTACTTTAGTTATATAGATATTAAATTAGATTTGCGACCCTGATCCCAACAATGAGATCGACTATATATACTAATACAATAATAACCTTCTAAAACAACTATTTCTATGGGATTTGACACATATCCCATTACGTGTGCTCCAAAGTTCTAACTGGCTTTCATGTGTCTTTAATGTTTAACTGTTGAAAAAACACCTATCATGTTTGATAACTTCCTTTGAACCTTTTAATTGCCTTTGTCGAGAGTCTTTGATCGACTCCCATAATGATATTGAGACGTCTTCACATCACCTAATCTTTGGACTTAAGAATATCTCAAGTCCCCAACATCCGATGGACGTGTCAAACTGGATTGGACCCTTGTCGAAGTGTTGGTTTGTGTAAACCTCTTCGTCATTCAAAACATGTTTCAAAGAGAGAGTGATCCTGATCTTGTGGATTTGTTCTTGCGACTTTTCCAAACCATGCTATGTGGGCCTTAAAATACACTATGCTTCATATCATCTGACAAAGTGGTCGAACCATCTTTAGTCGACATGGTTAATATGTCTAAGCTATGTTTAAAGCTCATGACACTTAGAATTTTTCATCGTGGTTATTGTCATACCCTAATTTTTAACCCTAATATCCCACCTTCATTTGCATCATTTGCATGAAATCAACCACTTTTTGTGTATGCCTTTATGATTTGCTAACCCCATTGAAATACAAAGATATGTCTTGCTTGCTTTGTTTATGAGATAGGGTTTTGCATCAAGAAGTTATAGAGATTGATCAATCAGGGTTTAGTGTGATCCTCAACATCCCAATTTCCTCTACTCATTCATGGTGATCAAGAGTTTCCCTCCATCAATAATCAAGTGTGAGTTGGCATCAATTCAAGTTCATCAAGTTTTAATCCATCATGTGCTCCAAATTAGGGTTTTTGGTCAAAGTCATCCTGATGTTGACTTTTTGACCAAAACATGATCTCATGGCTTGGAACATAATTCATAGGCTTCAAATACATCTTTGTGGTCCATTCATGTGATTAAATTGTCTCAAGAAGTTTGATTTATTGATAATTTAAGAACTTTGATTCAACTGATGAAAAGGCAACTGATGCTCAAAGTCAAAGTTTGACTTTTGACATTTTTGGTCAACCATGGACTTCTCAAGTCAAGAATCATGAAAATGTGTAAAATGTTTGAATTTGATTAAGTTAAATCAAGAAAATCAAGGGAAATATCAAAATTGTCAAAATTAGGGTTTTGGAAATTTCCCTAATTACAAAAATTCATGATCAAGTGGCCAACTTTCCAAGGTTGTAACTTCATCCTTAAGCATCCAATTGAAACACTTGAGGGCTGCATTTAAAGATGGAATTTAATACTACAAGTTTATGAAAATTTTAAGCCAAAAGCTTTCTTGAAGTGGAAGAAATTGATGTTGAAAGTTGAGGTTTCAAGTTGTTGCAAAATTCAAAACACTTAGAATTTTTTCTAAGTTTTTAACCTTTTCAAGTGCATGACTTTATGGACAATTTGTGAACAATCTAAGAATCCAAATAAAACACTTGAGAGCTGAATTTAAAGAGCATACTTCCTACTTCATCATGATGGAAAACTTGGTCCAAAAAGCTCTTGCCAATTGAGAGATATGAGAGGGCAAAGTTAGGGTTTCACATTGTGGAGAAATGCAAGATTGGCCAGATTTTTCTAAGTGTTGAAAATCAGTTTGTTTCACATGAGTTTGAGGCCACTTTTAGACACTTTACAAGATTTTCCTCAACTTGTCATGAACACAAAACTTGTTCCTTTATGTACCAACTTTACGAAGATGCCATTTTTGTGCAATTTTGACCTTTGCAAGTAAGGACAAAACATGTCCAAACTGTCCATTATGACCTAGATTTTTGGCACTATGTGAAAAAGAAATTTTAGTCAAAACTTGTTAAGCAAGTAATAGCTCCGATCCAACTGTTTTCTGATGCCAAAAGCAACTTGTCCAAGCCTAGAATGAGAGCTTAAAGTGGTCATCAATCCAAAATCCAAACCTTAGCATAGGTGGTACCTTTTTGCCATTTTTATGATTTGATCCATACAAGCCAAATTCCTAACCTTGCATCTGATCACACCTTACTCTTGACCTATTTTCAAACCTTTACATATGCAAGTTAAACCAAACAATATCAGGACACAAGCAAGAACAGAAAGAACACATTGAACTAAAAACCTTAAAACACCTTTTAAGCCAAATTTTGAATCCTTCAATTCCTTCACTTCCATTATATTTTTCCTCCACCAACATCATCCATAAACCATAAGAAAGAAACTGTATGCATTGAAATCCAACTGTAACCACTCAAATACCACACCCCAAACCTACTTTTTCCATTTGCAAGTTGATTTGGTCAGAGCAATCTAGGAGGTTCCAAGCAATTCTAAGCACATCATCACACTCCCAGGAACTCAAGGAAGCTAGGGGGATACTCATTTCACTTCTACAAGTGCATTAAAAGGGGCAACGAACTCACTCCGTTAGGTACTTTTTCACTTTCTCGTTCTCATACTTTAGAGCATCTTTTTGACTTATTCTTGTTACCATTATGCTCGTGTTGATGTTGTGAGTGAAAGCCCTAAGCTATTGATCATTGATATATGTAATTTAATTTTGTTTTGAAAATCTAGGGTTTTTCTGGTTCTTGTTCAAATTCATGAGATAGAATTAACATAAATGAAAACTATGACCATATTTAGATTCCTTGTTAAATTTTGAACAAGATGGTATATTCACATGTTAATTTTGGTTCGTGTTTGACAAAGTTGTGATTTTGAATTTTGATGGCTCGAGGAAGAAGATGAAGTGCAGGTTTCGCGCCAGGTTTCGTTTTTAAATATTTGTTTAAAATATGTTTGTTTCATTGAAACTGGTTAACAGGCCAACCGGCCTTGGCATAATGGTGTGGGGTTTTGTTGGTGACCTCAAGGGGACGGGTTCAACACCCATCGTCCCCATTTTTTTCACCTTTTCCTTTTTCTTCCTCCCTTTTCTCTCTTTTCCACCCTTTTTCCTTTATTTCTCTTATTTCCTCCTTTTTTTCTCTCCCTTATTTCCTTTTCTTTTTTCTTTCTTTTTTAATTCACTTATTTATTTAATTTCTATTCATTTCCTTATTTATTTATTTATTTAAGACCAATACTAAAAAACCAAACATATTTGTTTATATCTTTTTGCTTATTTATTTTATGAACACTTATTTTCTTTGATTACATTTTAACAATTTTCCATTGCTATTTCTTATTATGTTGATGCCATGCTTGATTGATGTTTGTCTTGATAAGGTCATGAGTTTGTTCTTGAGCCATTTTATGCTTGTATGATTTATGAGTTGATGTTTGGTTAAATTTTGGCTATGCTTTGAGATTGAATGTCTTGATGAACACGATCATGTTACTTGATACTTGACCTTATTGTTTGTATGCTTATCTTAATGTTAAATCACTTGCCATGTTAGGTTAATGTTAGGGTTTGATTAAAATGAATGTCCACGTGATCCTTACCTTAATGATATTAAATTCTTACTTTGATGTTTCCATGATACACTTGAGGTATTCAATCTTGATGCATGATTAGGTTTTCATTTGAAGTTACTTGAGATGTTTTTCTTGTGAGGTAGTGTTGGTTGTTGAACTATTTTTAGATATTTTGATACTTTAGACTTGTCTTGTGATCTTTGAATATTATCTTTATGATGCATACCTTGCTTGATATATACTTGTGACCATTGAATCTTTATGTTGCTTGGGTTGAATCCAAGGGAAGGGATTATAATTGACTTTGTTGTCATGTGCATATGCATTGTGTTTCTTTGCATCTTTCACCCATCATTTGATTATTGTTTATCCTTAGAATGTTCACCCTTAGATGGTTTACCATTAGGTCTCCCTTTCTCTAAATTGAATCTTTTCATAAAAAAAAACCATGACAAGGCAATTGAATCTTTTCAAAACTTTTTTCTTAATAAATGCTTCAAGACATCTTAAGCATGTCAAAACCTTTTCATAAGACTAAAAGACACAAACCACATTCAAACTTTTGCCACTTGGCTTTTCATTTTAAAACTTTTTTTTCTCAAAAGAGGATTAGACATGAGTCATCCCTAGTTGAAATATAATTCTCCTACCCCATAACCTTGTTGAGAAAAATGTTGATTCTTTTCCACTTGAGGGAGGTATAAGGAATACTTGTTGATTCTCTATCCAAGTTGGAGCCCTTCTCTTATTGTGATGCAAAGATCCATCTTCCACATGTTTATGGTGGATTAGTTGAGTATTCTCCTTAAGATGACAACTTGTCTCTTCTTCATTAAAATCAACCAAAATAAACCTTTTTTGTATTTCTACCCCGAACTACGAGGTTTTGATCATTCATTGGTACGTAGGCACAAGACTTCATGTCTTGCCAAACACAAAAACAATAAAAAACATTTATTTTCTCATCTCCCCAATCTTTTTTCAGCAAACACTTTTAACCAAACATAAATATTTCAAGAGGTTCCTATAGGATACTATATGATACTTATGGTGGTAGTACCTTTCCTTAGTATAACCAACTCCCGTACCTTAGATCTCTTATTTGCTTAGCCTTTAGTCTTGCTTTGTGCTTTGCATGTTTATTTTGTGTTTATTCGATCTTTTCTCCCTTCCTTTAGAAAAATAAAAGTTCGGTGGTGACATCTTGTTTTGTGAGCCTAGCTAACCAATAGCTATGGTCTTTGATTCTTCACCGTGACAATTATTACCAATCTTTGATGAATTTTCTCCAACTAAAATTTTCAGACTAATACACCTACACTTCGTACTAACTTTTTGATAAACTCTGATGTCACCATTGTCAGCATACCGATCTTTTCATAAATTTCTCATGGCTCATGCATTTATTTCAATTTTTATAGAAAATTAGGTATCACCCATGTATTTATAGCGGGGTTTTTCCCCTAAAAACTCAATTTCACCCCATATAACACCCGATTTATCTAAAATGCAAATAATCCATGTATTTTATTAGATTTATGTATCATATTTGAAATATTCAATAAAAACTATAAAAAAATGCATACATGTAAATATTTTTGTCAGTCTAAAAAAATCCAAAATTTTACAAAGGATTTAAAAAATCCGTAAAAGTTAATTAAATTTTATCTATTTTTAATTAAAAGGCAGTATAATCATTTCAGCGCACAAGAGTAAGGATGTGGAATACATGTCAAGTTGTCATGTACAATTTCCCATGAAAAGCCATCATCGGAATAATTTAATAAGGACCAATATACATGTTTGATTCTTCATGGGACCAATTAACTAAGATTTCTTCTAAAATGAGTTGGATAATATAATTGAGATACCCTGCCACAAAAGTCAAGGTTTTTTGTGTGGAGCTATAGAATTGCCCGGTTGCTTTGGCAAAAATTAAGAAACTTTCTTTGGTTAACCAAAACAAATACATAGAAAATACATAGTTCTGTATTTCGAAGAATTTATTATCATACTTATTTTGAGTTGGAAAGCATGTATTGGGCAAACAATATTTTTCTTAGATGCCTCTTTTTGATCACTTGACTAAGTGTCATTGAAATTGATTCCCAATTAATTTGTGTTGTAAATGATTCCTATATACTTCGTATATTTAGCTTTATCCATTTTGGCTTCAAGAAATCTATAAACCACAATACAAAAGGAGAAAAAAAAGATGCATGTTCTCTATCTTTAAGACTTTTAGACACTCTAAAATTTTGCAACATATTTTGTTTGGTGAGAATTCCACCATACAAATAGTTTAATTTTGTTGTGCAATTATGTTGTCGCTTTTTTTTTTGGTTAAATATAGTAAAGACTTATCACACAAATAAACTAATGGGTTAAACGAGTTACTATTCTCTCCATTTTTTATTCATTATCTTTAATTTAGGAAGTGTTTCGTTCGAAAAATATTGATGCAGTTGAAAAATTTATTATCTTACACGGTAGCTTAGATCTCTTTTATAATGGTGTTGGGTGAAGTTGCATGATTAACACTCCAACACTCAAGTTAATTCAAGATTTAAGACAAGTATAGTAAAAGTGGAGATCAGAAATTTACCTTGCTTTTAGTGTATCTTGAGTCAAGTGAAGTGAATTTAAGATGGATTGGACCTTGGACATTAGGGCTTTGGTCAGTCCAAAATAATTTCCCCCAAAGCTTTGTTAAGCACTAAAGGAATCGGGGGAAGCCTTATGTGACACTAATCGACCTTCATGATATGGTCTGATGTGGAATGGAACTGAAACGCTTGAGATTAGTTTTGAAAAAGATAGTGGAGAACATGCGTATTTAATGCGGTAGCATCATTGAAATACTTTGTCACCCTTTTCTGACACGTGCAATGAAATGACTAACTAGGGTATGATGCCGTTTACAGAGTACTTGAGTGTACTCGAGTTGGCATGTATCCATGAGTGGAAATCTAGCCATTGATCTTGCGATTTCTTTCTACAGTGGGTGATCCTTTCACATGTTGTTGCTTATAAATATGGTGAATTGAATATTTGGAAATTTTGCAACATTTAGCATTTAAACTTGCAGTTACTTTCAAGAAAACGTGTTCGTTTTTTCTTCCCTAAGAGTATCACTAGAAGCGGTTTCAGTTATATTCTTTTAATTCTTTCGCCTTTCTTCCATTCCTCATGCTTCATTAATCCCACAAATCAGATACCCTTATAACTCAAGCTTTTATCTTTAGCATTTCCTATTTTTCTAATGAGGATGAGCGATAATACGGTCAACCTAGTGAACGATTCTGAAGTTGAAATTTCATCTACTTCTGTATGAGGGTATCTGCTGATTCTCATCATTCTCATTCTCCTTTTAGTAGCAATCAACTATAACCAAAAATCATACCCATATATGACGATTCTGACTCAGAAAGGATACTTAGGCTTTCCTTGGAGGAAGGAACTTCTTCTTTTGGTTCATTAAATCTCCTTATATCAAATGTTGGCAGAGGAATTAATTATACCGATGTTTATATGAACTCCCACATCTTGTCGGAAGAGGAGGTACAAGCCAATCGACAAATGAGAGAACACGCTAAGAGTTATACTCAGCTCCGTCTGAAAACCGATAATTGCGATCCTAGTGACGCTGAAGTGAAAGATCATTTAAATCTTCAAGCCCAGTCAAATGTGATCGAGTATGACTGGGCAAATTAAAAAATAATTGTCACTACATCAGCTCTGAGCACTAAAGCTGCTATGGATGCGGGAGACATTGTGATCGTCGATCCTTGGAGTGGTTTGCTCTTCTAGTGGGGTCGAAAAAGAGGATATGCAGTTCTTTTGATGACTGTGTCATCCCGTTTTATGAAATCCTATTTACAAGAATAGGATTGCGGCTACCTTTTTCTGACTTTGAAGTATCCGTCCTGAAATATTTAAAAGTTTCTCATTCACTTATTCATTCGGGATTCTGGGCATATACGAGGGTATTTCATCCATGTGATGAGCACAAATCTTGGAAGCATTCCCTAAGATTATTATTTGATCTGTTCCATCCGAGGCGCATTTCCATAAATTTCTGTAATCAGGGGCTTATTTACTTCCAATAGGTAATTCCTTGGTTTGACTTCTTTACTCTAAACTGGGGCGACTTCCTAAGATGTTTCTTGTTGGTAAAGTATCTCACACCCAAGACTCATTTTGTTTTATGCTATCTCTCGGCCGATTGTCCTCGCTTTTGCATGATTTTATATTCGAAGTAGTGGAACAAGATCCATTTTAACTGGGATGCTCACTTCTATTGTGTCAAACTAATTTCTCTTCCTCCGGACAAGGCGAAGATGAATGAGGAGATACAATATTGGTTTCAATGACTTCGCTATGAGGAAGGGTTTAACCCTAAGAAACTAGAGGATTGAAACTCATGTTATCTTGAGTATAGTTACCTGGGAGGAGAGAAGGAAGTTCTTTGGTGAGAGTAGAGTCTTCGTGTTTTTATTTTTTTTTTAATTTGCGTGATTTCGTTTTGGAAATAGCATTGAAAAGATTAGAAAGTGGAAGCTGTTTCATAGCCTTGCAGGGGATCAAGGTTTCTAGGTCGTCGTGAATACTGGAACTTCTACCTCTGCCTGAGCTCCCCCGATGACTACTGTTCCTTTTCCTACTTCGGCTACATAGGTTTTAGCTTTTGTTACCGAGGTGGATCATCTTGTGGACGTTACAAACATTTTAATTGTGGAGGAGTAAACTTCGCCTCTAGTTTCAACAAAGAGGGATTGGGATGAGGAACAACACTCCCTTCGGGACGAGGGTTATCCAAAACGTATTTGGATTGCTAAGGGTGATACTTTCGAGGAGGTAACTCCCTTCATGCGGGTGTCAGATGTCTTTTATTCTCGTCTTTCTCAGACTCGTGAGGAGGCGACTACTATTATATCGAAATCGAATTTATCCTTCATTCATAATTTCCCTGAGGGGGGCCAGATGGAGCTGGCCTCTGAGCTTTCCCACAACATGTTTAAAGCTTTATCTATCTTCTCTATTATCTCTACTATACAGTGAGATGTCTTGGCTCCGGGTAATCCCTCCAAGGAAAGGGATACTTGGAAAGGGAAAGCCAAAGCTATGGAGCTGAAGTGCATTACTCTCTAGAAGGAGTTTATTGCGCTGTAAGAGGAGGTTAAAGCTATAAACTCTTTGCAAGAGGCCAAAAAAACACATGGCTCTCCTTCTACTCTGGCTTCTTGGGTGACTAAGCTAGACGATTCTCTCAATGATGCATATAAGTGATATAGGTTTTTTCCTGATTATGTTAAGGAGAAAACTAGCCAGGTCAACGAAAAGCCTTTCTTCAAGAGACTGAGGACCATGTTGAGGTCTTGAAAGCTCTCCAGGGAGAGGGGCCCGATATGAAGAAGGTGCTTTGTGATCCCCTTTAGCAGACTATGCAAGTTATGCACGGGGTCCGTGAGCGAGTTGTGGAACAAGCGAAGAAGTTATATCCTGATGCCATAATTTTAGCCGAGATATTGGACCCGTTTCAGTATGCTTCCTAGGTGAGTCATGAAAGTGGTCCCAGTTCCTTGACTCTAAACTCTTTGGCTTAATCATCCTTTTCTTTGTATTATTTTATTTCATGAAATGGTTCCTAGGCTTTGTGCCACGAGTGTAATAATATTTTGATATTTAATGGAAATATTTTACCTTGATGATTCAAGTGTTATTGACTTTAGAGTTTTACGTCTGCCTTCGCTTTTATCATTGTCATTGTTTACGAATTGTTGTAACTCTGAGGCTAGCTCTTTTACCTTGTGAAGTTTTTCTATTTAGGTAGGATCACCAACGTTCATCGACCACAGTGGGATATCTGTTTTAGGCGTGAGAACCCTAACTACTTGCTTTACGAAGGAAACACTGCATTTTATTGTAATTGTTTAATGGTATTTTTAGAAAATCAAATCACAAGTTTTCGCTCACTTAAGGGATTAAACTCGAAAAAATTCTCTGGACGATTTGTGCAAAATATTTGAGAAATTATGATTGTGCTTAGTTATGTGATGTTCGAATGTAAAGAAATTGGGTAGAAATTCCAATAAGAGCAATGCAAAACTGTTCTAAGAACTGAAGTAAAACAAAGAAAAACAATAAAAGCAATTAAATAAAGTGCTCTGATTCAAGAATTACAAAAGGGACGCATACTTCATACACGTTCTCTCACAAACTCTTTTCTCTTTGTAACTTGGATACTTGAGTCTTATAGAGATTACTTATAAAAACTATGAACCATTGTTACATCAATAAAATCTACATATATACTAAACTTTCATAACCGTCGAAAACGATATTCTCTTCAATACTCGACACGTACACCATTATGTGGCCATCTGTCCTCGACTTTGCTTTCATGTGTTGGTCTTTGAAGCTGCCAATAAAATGCTCTTATTATTGAAACAATCTTCACGACCTCTAACTTCCTTTGTCAAGGAGTTTCTCCGTTAAACTTTGTAGTGGTGTTGAAATATGATTGAACTGATTTTGTTTTAACTTATATATTTGTTTCATTGGCCTCATTCCTGTCAAATTTGTCAAATCATTGGAAACCTTTTCGCGATTCTGGACATGTTTTGAAGAGAGAGTAATTCTAATCTTGTGGATATGTTCTTGAGACTCCTCCAAACAAGGCTTCGTTGGTCTCTAAGTCGTCTAATACTTGAACTCAAGAATACGTTAGGTAACAAAAACACTGGTAGGAAATTCAAACTCACCACCTCAGTCGAAGCAATCGATATATCGAATACTGTAGTTAAGTAGTTTTATACTTAACAGTCTCATGCCTTTGTATCACACTTTCATGTAAAAAATGATATACTAAAATTCCCCGGCTAATATATGCCCCCCAAAATTCCTTTTTTGATCATATTCATAAGATGGAAGAAAGGTAGTTTTTTAGTAACATATCGACATTATTCACAAAAGTCTCCATACGTCATCATCATGATGACCAGTTTCACCCAATCGTCACGTCAAGAATGTGCGTGCAGAATGTCATCATAACTTTAGTTCCCTAGAACATCGTGGGCCACAAGAATTATCCGCTTCCAAAAACCTTTTAATTAATTTTAATTCAGAAAAGCAAATGTTAGTGGTTCTTAATTCAAAGGGAGAAACTCAAAAGTTTCACTTCACAAGCTATTTATAAACCCTCATTCGTTTTTTCTTATTTTTCACAATCTTCTTCTTCTCAAAACCCTAAGAGCCCTTTCATTTTTCTACAAACTTAACTTCAAAAATCTTCTTCTCAAATTCTAACAACAATAGCTTCCTCTGGTATGAAGAAACAACTTATCGTTCCATCTACTTTCAATCTTCAAGAACCTATCTTCATCAATAATTAAAGATACGTTCCTGAACCTCTAACAGAGAAGGAAAAAACCATCATCTAGCTTCCTAGATATTAATCCCTTTTTTCGTCTTAGGTATTCATGCTTTCTTGGATCATTTTCCCAAATTACCCGCTAAACCTGATAAGTTAAAGAAAATTTTCCCTTATCATCGCTGTTGCACACCTCGTGCATTTGGAGACACGATCTATGAATTAAGTTTTATGAGTTTACCCTTACGCGTGTTATGCTATTCTCCTAACATCAACAATGAAGCTTATATCACTTGGTTGGATAAAGTAGAAAAGAAGAAAGAAAAAATATGTAAAAACCAAGGTATATATGACTTGATTTAGTTGTCCAGAAATACTCTTAAATACAAATCCAATATGAACATTTCAGTCTTTTACTTGGGAGGGTTCGACCAACACCTTTGAACTCCGATGTGGAATGATAACCCCCACTCCTTTTGACGTGGATACTATCAATGGGCTTTGACCAACTGGGGATACCTTCGACCCCACTCTCAAACACCAAATCAAACCCAAATTTTCTTTCATCCATCCAAGACTCGGTAATTATATCAAAGAACATCTCGAGGACACTGAGGAGATTTCTGATTACGAACACATTTCCTTCCTCACCCTCTGGCTATCACACTTCAAATTTTGCTCAAGTTCTTTGCAGATAGCAAGAAGTTCATAACTTTGGAAACTCATATCTATGAAGGGAGAAACATCTGTGTAAGCAAGCTAATCATATGTTCCCTTTATGAATCTTTAGGGATTGATGCCTCCGAACTAAAATCTATAAACCATCATGACGATTTTTTTTTGGTTTATGTCCCTATGTGGCTTATGCAACTTTGGCTTAACTCCACCTTTGAACCTTCTCTGAAAGTCACCATACCATCTGCTTTGGCTCAACAAATCAAAGACAAAAGGGTAAAAGGTATGCTAACTCCATAAGATATCGACCTTTTGACTAAAGAATCGTTCAAAAAAACATTTCTTTATGTATGCAGATTGTGCTGCATTCGTCTCTTACATGGCCCCATTTGTGAGTCGAAGTCAAGGGCAAAATTGGTTTAAGAGATAATTTCCAACACTTTCTCCTGAACACGATTCTGAAGCCCTCGACATTTGGGAAACCTTCCTTACACCTACTCCCCTATAAACCAGAATTTTAATTGGGAAAATGGCATGGGACTTGTCAGTCATCAACCAAACCAGGTGCTAGACAATTTGACTTTAGCCAATTTCTACCAAAATCTATTTTTGTTCATAAGGACGAAAGTAAATTTGGTTATACCCAGAATAACCATCTAAAAGATTTAAATACTCAAAACCTATTGATGAATCAACTAGCATTTCGGCAACATGCTCTGGATATTATTTTTTTGGAGTAGCAACATTTAAGTGTCTAAAATATATACAAACTTTAAAAGTTTCGTTCTTTTTAATGATAGGAATTATAGTTGCTAAACATTCGAATTGCCTGGTAATTTGTATGAACTTATTTCTCAAAAGCCTTTCAATTTCTTCCTTGATCTTTGAAATTACTTCAGGTGTTAATCTTCTTGGCGTCTACTTCATTGGCCTATTGTCTGGTTGAATTGGAAATCTCAACTCCACCAAATATCGACTAAGTTCTAACATTTCATCATAATCCCAAGCGAATCAATGTTTAAAATCTTTAAGCAATATTTGGACCTTCAGGCTTGGATCAAACTTTAAACTGATGTAAGTTGGTGTTTTGACTGCTCCTTCTCCTAAATCAATCTCTTCAAATGGATCTTGCACTTGTATTCTCTTACCTGAGGCTAATTAGTCTTTCTTAAATCCCAAAGGCTCAACATCGTAAATGAAATAAAGCCTATAGTCATATAAAATTAGGTTTTCACCAATTTCTATTTTTTTCATTACTTTTTATTCTATTTTTGGCCAAATAAGCCGAAGTTCGAGCCAATTCATTTAAGTCATTCATCATTGTTGTTCGTCGACCACCCAGTTGTCGTAACGAACCTTCACCCCACATAAGTTCATGCTCCCACATAAAACCCTGAGTTGGATGCAATTTCATGGAATAAAAGACATCTCCCTACTGAGAAAATCTTGATCATGGAGGCATACAAGGGGAAATATTAACTAACTAATATCCTTTGGTCTACTATGTTGACTTCGGTCAAAAAGTAACTCTGGCCAGCCTCTACATTTTTGAAAATACCGTCAAGCCGCCATATGGAAACCCTTTGGTGTAGAGTCGATGGTACCGCCCCCACTCCATGTATCCACTCTCCCCCTAACAACATATTATAGTTTGCCTTGGATGTTATGACCACGAATAAGGTTGGTATTATTATTGTTCCTACAACAATGTTAACCTAGATAACCCTTAAGGAGTAACTTGTTTTTCCTTCATAATTGGACAAAACCATATTATGGGATCTAAGGTCTATATCAAACTTTTCAATTCTCTTTAATAGGAAATACGACATCAAATTCACTGCCTCTCCTCCATCAACCAACACTTTATTGATACCTACTTCGTTAAATTTAGCCTGTATAAAGAGAGGCTTCAAGTGTTGTTTCGTGCCTTCGCCAGGCCTTTCAAAAGAGGCATTTTCTTCCTCTACACAACCATTGTTCATAACGTAGTAGAATAGAGGTTTATGATTGGTTATTTCTTCATCAAGATAATCATCATCCTCTTCTGTCACCTCAGTGACAATGTGATAAATGTCAAAACTAAAATGATTCTTTGTACGAAACTTGGTGCTTAGTGACTCGACCACCAACGTTTTTGTATAGTTTTCCAAGGTTTTGCATTAGAATGTGGTACTCTTGAATGTGTTGTTGAATTTTGCAGGAACTTCCAATATCACACCAGATTCATCACCAAAGAAGAAAATGCCCTGCACACTTCGCTTAGCGAGAGGGAGAGAGAGGCAACAAATGGAAACACATAGAGTTCTCTTGAAGAGAGAAGTAGCGAGGAAAACAAAGAACACTTCGCTAGACATAGGGTTAGAGTATGACATTCACACAAAGTATCAGATATTCATACTATTATACTGTTTGATAGATTGAGAAATCATCAATCAAACAATACAGCAAAATTCTCTACAGAAGTTTAGACATAAAATTTTTCGTGAGGATACGTGATGATATGAATAAACAATAAGATTATACTTGAAAGAGATCGATGAATTCATATAAATTCGGTGGATGAAATTCAATCCCAACACATTTTATCAGCTGTAAAATTTGTTTTATCAATTACATTTTTTTTTATTTTTACATTTTTACTCTATTGAACATTTACAATCAAACCATCTTCTAAATACACTTAAACCGTTAATTAACTATTGAACGGCTGTAGTGTCGCAGAACTCCCTATGGATATGATATCACATACTTACTTTTGATTACTGAACATCAAAATAGTGCCATTGTCGGGAACTGGCCTTTAAATACTACAAGCATAGCTACAATTTTTATCGTTTTAAGTTTGTGCATTTGTTTATATATATATATATATATATATATATATATATATATATATATATATATATATATATATATTCTTTACCCTTTCTTCTGCTAACTTTCGTTTGGTTAGGTTTGTAAACTTTGTGTATGTGAGGTAAAAATTCAGAAGAGCCATTGTTTTTTATCCCGAGGTCAAATGGACAACTCATTGAAACAAGAGACAAACAAAGAAACAGAAACAACTAGCCAAGAAAAGGAATCAAAAGAAAGAAACTTCTACTTCAACCATATCAATAACTCCAACCACAAAAAAGATGGCTGACCCACCAGAAATCATTAACAACGGAGGTGGACCTTATGGAAACAACCCAAGATGGTTAGCTCATCTCACCAACGCTCCTAATAACCAAAAAGCAGAGATGAAGAAGGGACTTATTCAAATCATTTATGCAAATCCATTTGCAGGGCTGGACCATGAAGATCCTTACACTCATCTCACTAAGTTCTACGAACTTGCTGGTACATTGGGTGCACCTGAAGCTGGAGAAGAAGCAGTTTTCATGAGATTGTTCCCACATTCCCTGATCGGTAAACCAAAAGATTGGTATCCTGACCAATCAACTCAAGTCATGGCCAACTAGAATGTCTTGGAAGAAAACTTTATAAACCGATTCTTTCTGTACAATAGATACATGGATGCAAAGTCATGACTTCAATGATCTCAAATAGATTCATATCTTTCGCAATGGACTTTAACCGTAACCGAAGCTTCTCCTTGATGCAACTGTTGGTGGTTCTTTATTGTCTAAAAGTGTAAAGGATGCAGTCTCTATCATTAATCGTATGGATCTCAATGATCACCAGGTTCAATAAATAAGAGATACGACACAAAGGAAACCTAAAATTCTGGAGATAGGAGCAAATGACACGATTTTAGCACAAAACATGCTTCTCTCCCAAACACTAGAAGAATTATCCAACTAATTGTCTATACTTCCACAAAAACTCAAAGAGGTGCATGGAACATCTAGTAAACCGCAACATGTAGCTTTTTGTGAGCTTTGCACAGGTGATCACCCAACTGGTTTTAGCCCTCCGATTAACGAGGAAGTGAATTATATAGGAAATTAACAACAAAGACTAATGTAACACCCAAGGCCGAAGAGGGCGGAGAGCGGTTACATGTAACACTCGAGGGTGAGGGAGTGGTTGTTGTCGCAACGCGAAAAAACAACTGACAGAAAACAGAGTCGCCACCGAACATTATTTATCCCGACGGGGGAATGGAAACGATTGAAGAAAACCTCAAAAAGGAAAGAACATGGTCTCGCAACCAAATCCTGGGTTTGGGAGTCAATTACGCGAGAGGAAGGTGTTAGCACCCCTCGCGTCCATTGTACTCAACGGGATCCACTCTTGTTGTTCTAATCAAAGGGTGTGTTTATCTAAAGCCTACTTGCTAACGAAGACGAAAAGGGAGAAAAGGGAAAAACAAAAAGGAGACTCGATAGGACTTTGCCGTCTTATGCCTAAGTATTCCCTCGTGCAATGGGAAAGTCAGAGTCAACGTAGTTCAGAGGACTACGGGTGAAAGGGGGGAAGGGTGCTCGCCAAGGCTTCGCCGTCTTGTACCTATGTATTCTCATTCAAACGAGAATGAGGAAATCAAAGCGTTCGTAGTTCGGCCTTCCAATTGTTAAGCGTCTTTATGAGCGATGCTAAGTTCACGTTCCAACAGTTAGGGTCGATGCCTGTTTGCGGTAGAACGGAAGTAACATGCCCTTTTTGAAAAGGTTTGACGGAAAATCACAAAGGAAAACATGATTTTTCAGTTTGTTTAATAGTTTTAACAGAAGTGAATTGACTTTGTTTGAGAAGCGTATTGCACTAAAGTCTATGACATAGGAGCGAATGCTTTGCAAGATCGCCCCCAAACGGGACGTATGCTAGCACTCTAGAAGAATTAAGGAGAGACTCCCCACTCATCATTTCCCATGTACTTAAGGCTCGTGACGCACAATACTCATCGTATTTTTTACATGTTTTGATTTGATTTGAGAGAGAAGAAAGAGACTCAAAGGGTAAAGAAAAATTTAAGGGATCTCACCTATATGTTTTCATGCCAAATGGTCCTATAGTTGAGGATGAGAAAGGGAATTCTACCTAATGTTATCATGCAAAAGATGTACCTAAGGTTGATGTTAAAAGGGAACTAATCTAATGTTGTCATGCAAAGGATTGAGAGCCTAATGTCTATCCTACTCCAAACTTAATCAGAAATTAAGTTTGACTAGGATCCTTAAGAGAGCATGTGAACAAACACAATTAAACAATAAACAACTCAATCTCAAATAACATTAAATACTCAAAACTCAAAGGAGAAGAAAGAAGATAAAGAGAAGGCAGATCAAGGCATCAAGTAATCAACTCAAACATCACACGAATTAAGAAGATTCAACAATCAATTCTCAGGTCACATACATCAATGATAAAGTCAAAGCATGATCATTATATGAATCAAAGCATCAAAGATGGATAAGGAAAATAATGAACACACATAGTCCAATCATCACAAATCATGCTCAAGGTATTCACACATTAAAGTTTAAGAAGATAGGTAATGACAATCATAGGAGTGCACAAGCAAACATGTATTAAAACCAAATCAAACACCACTAATAAGCAAGCGAAAGCAAGATGAGTCAATCAAGGTAGGAAACAAGGAAGGTCAGAATCTACATCATATCATGATCAACTCATTTCAAAGGTGAAGAAAGAAGCACAAGAGCATACAACATGAATCCTATCAATGGCTAAGCATTTATCAACAATTATCCCATGGAGAACAAGTCACAAATGACTCACACAATGAAATTAAGGAATCCAATCATGGAAGGTCAGAAGCACACTCAAACATTTCAATTAAAAACAAACTCATGTTAGCAAGAAGGATTCAATAGGCATCACATTCAAAGCATGAGCAAGAAACTAGGTATTCATCAACCAAAGTCATCCACAAAAGGAAACAAATAATCACGAGGAGAAAAAGAGGCAAGATGACCATGCAATGGATATCAAAACATGAAGGTTAGAATCTCAAACAAGATGACCATACAAGAGAACAAACTCAAGAAACTAGGTCAAGAACACATAAGTATCATGTTCAACACATCACCAAATTGAAACCTCAATTAAAAATAGTTAAATGATAAAAAAATGTGGATCTAAGGCTCTAACTCATGTTAAAACAATCAAGATCAAGTATGAAAGAGATTCCAAAAATAATTGCATGAATGCATATTCAAATCAAATCAACTAGTTCAAGTATGTCATTAATCGAGCATATATCGATGACCAATTAAAACCAATTAAGAAACATCCAAAAATTGATCATCCAAGCACCAAAACCACACTCAAATATTCATCAATCAAGTGTCAAAACATGGCCAAAATATTGGATCAAATAGGCAAGCACAAAGAATCAAGAACACAAACTCTAGTTCAAGGCTAAATATCTAAAAGCACCTTACAATTTAATTCAAATAAAATATAAAAAATAAATGAAAAATAAAATAAAAAATATGAAAAATATCTCAAGATGTTAAAATATCAGAAACATATTTTTGTGGATTTTTAAAAAGGTTTTAACAATTAAATTAATATCTAAAATGAAAATAGAATAAACATAAGAAAAATAACATGAAATAAACAAGAGGGGGTGCATCAGCAATCAACGAACAGAAACCAAGTTAAATGCACGCTTAGGCCTAAATCTGAGGGGGGCGAATATCAAAAGCAGCTAGGCCCAATCCATAATAAAACAAGTCATAAACAAAAATAAAAAGAGCTCGCGTGGCACCCTCACTAATCCAACTTGGATCCATGCAGATGCCACATGTGTAAGGGTCAAGGAGTCAAACAACACACATCAGCATAACACACAGATGCTGGAGCTAGGGCTCCTGTCTTCTTCTCCGGCAATGGCCACCGGAGCCAATTCAAAACCTCATCAAATTCAACAAAAACTTACATCATCTCGCACATAATTCCACGCTGAACTCAAATATGCCAATAGTTTTCATTAAAACTCACCCTAAAGCCATGAAATATAAACACGAAAGTTTATCACACATTCTGAAACTTCATCAAATCAAGACAACAATTAATCAAACATTGCCTACATCAACGTAGGACTTCCGATGCACATGATATGGATCT
Source organism: Lathyrus tuberosus (assembly GCA_022829125.1). NCBI lineage: Eukaryota > Viridiplantae > Streptophyta > Magnoliopsida > Fabales > Fabaceae > Lathyrus > Lathyrus tuberosus. The sequence goes on from JALAZF010000168.1 coordinate 11,666,010, forward strand.
AGAATGGCATTCACATGAGAGAAAAAAGTTCTTGAAGGTTACCTAATGGAGCAAATCCATTGTCCCATCAAACACTTGAAAGAGCTCAAGAAACCTCCACCAAATGCTTCTTGGATCTTCAGAGATGAGAAATGAAGCAAGAAAGGAGATGAATCCTCTGAAAAAACTTCAACCCGTGCTTGGAGAAATTTGAGAGAGAGTGAGATGTTTTTGATATGAACTTGTGCAAATGAAGGTTGTGTGTGATTTATTTAGGCTTTTCGGACTTATATAGGGTGAGGAGTGAGATTCATAATGTCAAAAAAGGTTTGTTAGAATTTGTTGTGAAATTTGAAAATTGAGAGTGGAGAGAGTGTGCACAAGTATAACATCACATGGGTGGTTATTTTGTGTGATTTTGAGTGGAAATGAAAGCATGGAGGGAGTGTAAAAGGAATGGCATGTGGGAAGGAAAGTTTGTACAAGTTTCTTCTTTTCCAAGTTTGGCAAAAAATGAAAAGAAGGTGCATGACATGTGCATATGATGATTATCTCATTTTGCCAAAGATTGGTGATGATATGCGTGTGGCTTGATGGTACAAAGAGGTTGCAAGAAACCTCCCAAAATGTGTAAAAGAAAAATGTCATAAGGTGATGCTTTGTAATCATGGTCATGCTTTCAACTTTGGACCTTTGTAACATGATTAATAAGGCTTCAATTGATGAGAAATTTGGTACCAAAATGGAGTAGGAAAAAGGAGGAACAAGTTTCATGTTGAAATCAAATCAAAATAAGGCTTGGAAAACCAAGAAAAACACCCTAGAAGTTGGTTCCAAAATCTTCCCAAAGATGCTTAGAAAAACTCTAAGTTAAAAAGGTGTTTTAGCATCCATGAACCACTAACTTTGAACCTTCATAACTTGGGGAGTTTTGATCCAATTGAGGTGTTTTCGGTATGTATGAAAAGCTTTAAGCATGAAGAACAATTCTCATGATGAAAGAAAATTGAGTTGAAGCTTGGAACTATGAGAAAATTGCCTTGGAAGTTGGCTCCATGACATTGATCCATGACCTATAATTTTGATCACTTGAAAACCCCGAACTTTAAGACATCATAACTTGAGTTCTAAACATCCAAATGGAGAGTTCTTGGTATCAAAAGAAAGCTTGAAAAATTAGGAACAACATTCATGTCGGAGGAAAAGTGAGATGAAGCTTGGATCATCAAGAAAATTGCAATTGAAAACATGCCCTCCAATCTAAATTTCTATACTTAGAAAAATTCTAAGTAGTGAAAACACGAATCTTGATTTTTCTCAAATTTATGCCACCATAACTTTTGATCAATGCATCTTTTGAAGTTGCTTTCTTCTACAAACTTGTAGTATGTGATGTCCTCTTTAATTTGATTACAAGTTTGCTTCATTTGGATCAAGGATGAGGAAGTTATGAATCTTGCAATATGGCACCATGTACATAAATTTTTCCATACTTAGAAAAATTCTCAAAACCCTAATTTAGTAACTTCTCTTGATTTTATGATTTCTCTTGATTTCTCTTGATAAAATGTCATAATACCATGGATGATGACTTGAAATGCCCAAATAAGACCCAATGACTCAAAGGTTGACTTTGGTAGGGCATTAGTTGACTTTTTGACCAGATGGATCCAATTTCTCCTCTATCCACTTAGGAAACTTCTGAAATGATTTTTGATGAACCATGAGACATGTAGAGAACCTTTGAGATGTAAGTTGAACCATAGAACCTTGATTAGCTCAAGAAAGCAATCACAAGTAGCCTTGGCACAAAACCCTAGCTCAGAGCCACTAGCTTGAGAATTACATGATGTTGAAGACATCTCCTTGCTCATTGCTTTGAGAACCATCTCCTCCTCTTGAGGACCACCAAAGATACCTTGATCCCAATTGAAATTCTGGTTAAGCAGATCACGAAGATGTCAGACAGGATGTCGTGACACTTGATCTCTGCTTCTCACACGGATCTAAGGAAGAACAAATGAAAAATGCATAAAGTAAATAACACCAGAAATTGTTAACCCAGTCCGGTGAACAACAACACCTAGTCTGGGGGATACCAAGCCAGGAATGAAATCACTATGTAGAATTGGTTCTAAGCTAAACTTGAACGTTTACAGCTTATCACCTAGAAACTACCCTTCCAAGATTTCTACCTAAGACTCTCCTAGGTATGAGACCCTTCTCAATTCCCTTTCAATCACAGCAGTGACTGAAAATATTACAACTCAATAAGAACGTCCTTCTCAAGTATTCACACAATACACGAGAGGCTCACAAGTATAAACCCTAGTACTTCTAAAACAGCTGCAACAAAAAAACCAGCAAACTAGGTTAACTCTAACCTATTTATATTGTAAACCACAGCTGGACTTGGGCTTCTAAACCGCAGCAGAAATCTTCCTTAGAATTAGCGACCTAATTCTTTCTTCAATCCCAAGTTACCAAAAATGTCTCCTTCACAAGGAAACCGCAAATCCATTTAGAATCAGAATCACTGATTCCACAATCTCAAATGCCACCTGGAATCCTAGTCATATTCCAATCACACCTGCTAACAAAAACAGTTAGTTCAAAACTAAAACAGACAATGATGTCGAATCCTCATAATAGGACATCTTGTCAAACAACTCAACCTGCAGCTAGTCTAACATGTTAGGACATCTTGTCCAACATCTTTCTGCTAAGTTAGTTTAACCAAAATAAATGCCAACCTCAAAAGTAGGGACTCAACAATCTCTCCCTTTGGCAGATTTTGGCTAAAACTAACTTCCATTCACCTGCAGCAACATATCAAGGAGAGACCACTATCAGAGCAGCAGCGAAATCAATAATAAAACATGTCTCCCCCTTAAACAGTTCAGATCTACTCCCCCTCAATAGTTAGTAGATCATCAGAAGCCAGTAACCAACAGTGGTTAGTGATGTTAGTAGTTCTCCCCCTTTTTAGCCACAATATGACAAAGGTAGAAAGACTAACCCAATAACCAATAAACCAGGTCAAAGTAAAAGTTTACACACCCAACAGAAAAGAAACAAAATATCCTGGGCATTCAGCCCTTACAAAACCAGAAAGAAAACAACAAAACAGTAAAGAAAACAGTAAAGAAGAAGACAACTCTCAGAGGTTATCTTCAATCTCCTCACCATCCTCATCTCCTTCTGCACTCCCAACATCATTTTCAGCAACAGCAGCCTCTGCTCCACTGTTGTCTTCATCACCCTTGTCAGCATCTTCAGCATGGATTCCAGTGTCTTTGTTTTGCTTAGCATCCAGAGTCTGCATCAATCTTCCAAGCTTCTCTTTTCTTGCTGTGCTTACTTTGATTAGATCATCAAGTTCTTTGCAAGTGGCTTTCAGCTGATTAATGGTTACCTCTTCAGAAACTGTAGCTGTTGATGTTTGAGTGGATGTTGAGACAATGTCTGGAGTATGCGTGCCAGTGAACAGTTTGTAGTGAGGAGTTAAAGAAGATGCTCTTTTCATCGCCTGATATGTGGAGTCTAGAACTCTTGGGTACTGATCCATTATTATTCCACAGATAAATGAAGGGTAGCATATAGGAAGTTTTACACTTGTTGAGATGGATTGTTTAACAATTTGATTGAAAATGTGAAGACCAAAGTCAAACTGTCTGCCTTTCCCAATCATATAGATAAATTTTCCTAGGCCGACAGAGATGGTTGAAGTATGGTTGGTAGGTATCCAGTTTATGGTGCCAATTCTATGCAGAATTTCATATTTCACACTCAACTTTCCAGCTGAAAGCTTTCCATTTTTAGGCCACTGCTCAAAAGCATTGCAAGTAAGTTCTCTGCAGACTTGGTCATCAGTATCATCACAATCAGGTTCAGCATCTTCAGATATTTCCAAAAACTTATTTATTATCCTGGGAGAAAATGTCACAGCATTTCCTCTGACATATACTATTCTATTATGTTCATCATTGCAATTATCAGGAATGTTCAGAATGAATTCTTTCACAAGTTTTTCATAACACTTACCAAGCTTAGTCACTGTCCTTTTTAACCCTGCATCATTGATCAACTTCAATACCTCAGGACATTTTAAAGCATTATTTCTGAGTTCTCTTTCCAGTGCCATCCTTCTTTGGTACACATATGGCCACCTTTGAACATACTCAGGTGCGTGAAAAGAGATATTATCTAGTGGAACCTTGGTACTACTGACAGTTTGTTTCTTTGAACTTCGACCCTTTGAGTGTGTTATGTCCTGATTATCATCCGTGACAACATAGTCTGACTCTGTATCCGATACCACCTGCCTTTTATTAGGCCCAACTGCAACCTTGCTCCAGGATTTTTGCGGTCCAATAACAACCTTATTGCTTCTTTTGTCAGCCTTGTTCTCAGTATCCCTATTTTTCCTTTTTCTTGATTTCAGCTTTTTGACAACATTGGCAATGATTTCATCATCAGACGAAGATTTATTCAGATTGATTTCTGCATCATTTCTTCCTACCATGATGTTCTCCAGTGTTTGTTCTAAAGGGTTTTTTTTATCAAGTCTACCCTTGCTAGACTCAACCCCTTCATTTATAATTTTATCACCTCTTTTTTTTTTACCAGGAGTCAGTGTGACAGGTGCCGTCTTATCAGTACTAACCTTACATTTTATATTTAGTTCCTTAGCAACTAGTTTTCTTAATTCCTTATCAGTCTCAACATCAACTGTTTTCTTACTGTTTGGATCAAAATGAGGGTTAATAAGTTCAAATGTATTACCTGCAAGGAAGGTTTTAGCTTTTCGTATAGGAAATTTCTCAGGCTTGCATGGCACCATCGACAGAGGAATGGCGTCAATTGCTTCTTCAGTTGACCTAGCGTCGGGAGATGTAGAAATTTCCTTAGTTCCTCTTTGTTGGTGCGACATCATGGGTGGAACAATATTGACCTTTTCTTCGTATTGTGGGGTCGTGGTTGCAAAGTAGATGAGAGTAGGTTTAGTACGGTTTGTGTCAATTTGAATTGATCTCTTTTGAAACCCTTCTTTAATTTGTGAAGAACTTGCACATTCCCGACTAGTATTCTTCCCGGTGAATCTGTTTAGGCCCCACGTAAGATAAAGCCCCAATTTGTCTTTTAGCTTTCCAAACTTATTTTTAAGGATATCAAGAGCATTCAGGTTATTATGAGAACATGTCACAACATTCTTTGTGACATTGTCCCTTGTTGCTGAGTCAATGGTGTCCATAAAAACACATCCTCTATCCTCCAGATCATATCTCATGCCTGTCTTATGAGTAAGATCTTGTGTTCTTGAGATGATCTTTCGATGTGTAGGTTTGGTTAATCTTTCAATTTTCCATTGACCAAGGTTTACTTCTGAGAGATATTGCTGATGCTCCTTAATTGTCATTTTGGAGAGTTCTGTTAGTAAAGGAGTCCAAACATAGCAATTGTTTGTTGTTCCGACCCCCTTCATGAGAACCATATTTTTAGCATTCACAACCAGGCATTCAGATTTTGTAAAGTTAACCTTTAGACCTTGGTCACACAGTTGGCTGATACTAATAAGATTCGCAGATAGTCCCTTTACATATAGTACATTGTCAAATCTAGGATTTCCAGATTGAACCACTCTCCCAATCCCTTTAATCATTCCTTTGGATCCATCTCCAAAGGTGACATAGTTAGAGGAATGATCCTTTATATCCACCAGATAGTTTTTGGCACCAGTCATGTGCCTTGAACATCCACTGTCAAGGTACCACTTCCTTCCAGTATACTTCTTATGTAAGGGATGAGCTATTAGAGCCACAGAGTCATGTTTGGATTCTCCTTTCTTTTTAACAAACCTACCCTTAGGATATCCATGTAGCTTGTAGCAGTAGCGTTTAATGTGGCCATATTTCCCACAGTAGTGACATTTCCAGTCTTGTCTTCTCTGATGTCTGTGATGATGTTGTGACACTTGGTTGGACATCTTTCCCCTTTTTAAATTTATTTTCTTTCTTGACAGTTCTTTATTGGTGCTGTCAATATTTTTGACACTTTCAGAATCTCTTCCATCCTTGTCAAGTTTAGATTCTAGCAAGGAAATTTCCTCTTGCAGATCAGATATGATGCCAAGATGCTTCAATCTTTCAATTTCAAGAAGCATGATAATCTTCTGTTGATCTTCTCCAGATTGGTAGATTTCCACATTTCTTGTGTACAGCTCCTTGAACGAGTTGACCAAGGTATCATGGGATAAATTTCCAATGGCTGACCCTACTTGAGTGTCAAACACTCATGTGAGTGCGGATACTTGCTTTGGGGATCCCTCATCACTAGTGGAATCAGCTTCTGACCAGGATGTATGGATGCTTTTCTTATCTTTCTTGAGGAAGGTAGGGCACTCCCATTTGGTGTGTCCAAATCCTTCACATTCAAGACACTTTATTCCCTTACCTTGGTTGGGATACTTACCATAGCTAGGTCTTCTTCCTAATTTTTTTGACCTGTAGATGTCAAAAGTCTGAGCCTTTGCATTTTGCCTAGACTTCTCATCCAATTGCTTTTCCAGTTGATGAAACTATTTTTCTAGGAGCCCTACAGTTTTGGATAAATTCTCTTTAGTCTCTCCCTCCTCTTGGTTAGTTACCAGAGCAAGACTTTTCTTATTTTCCTCCTTTTCACTAATTGCCATCTCAAAGGTTTGAAGTGATCCCATAAGCTCATCTACCTTCATGGTATTAATGTCCTGAGCTTCTTCAATAGCCGCCACTTTCATATCAAACCTCTTGGGGAGAGACCTTAGAATCTTCCTGACTAGCTTGGCTTCAGGAATTTTCTCTCCAAGATCACTAGATGTGTTGGCAATATTAACAATATTCATATGAAAGTCATGTATACTTTCATCTTCTCTCATTTTCAGGTTCTCAAATTTAGTAGTGATAAGCTGAAGCCTTGAGGATTTGACACGAGAGGTCCCTTCATGAGCAGTCTTCAGGATTTCCCACGCATCCTTTACAGCAGTACAATTTTTGATGAGTCTAAAGATGTTCTTGTCCACCCCATTGAACAAGGTATTAAAGGCTTTAGAATTCCCTTGAGCAAGCCTATCATCTTCATCATCCCAATCTTCTTCAGGTTTCAGCTCTTCAGTGAGCTCCCCGTCTTTGTCCTTGATCTTTGGTGGATCCCACCCCTTGATCACAGACTTCCAAGCCTTTCCATCCATAGACTTGATAAACGCTACCATGCAAACTTTCCAATAATCATAATTGGAACCATCAAGTATTGGTGGTCTATTTAGAATTCCTCCTTCTTTATCCATCATATCAGAAAGTATCGTCCCTGAATCTCACCCAGATACAGAGCAGGATGCCTGCTCTGATACCAATTGAAATTCTGGTTAAGCAGATCACGAAGATGTCAGACAGGATGTCATGACACTTGATCTCTGCTTCTCACATGGATCTAAGGAAGAACAAATGAAAAAATGCAGAAAGTAAATAACACCAAAAATTGTTAACCCAGTTCGGTGAACAACAACATCTACGTCTGGGGGCTACCAAGCCAGGAATGAAATCACTAAGTAGAATTGGTTCTAAGCTAAACTCGAACGTTTACAGCTTATCACCTAGAAACTACCCTTCCTAGATTTTTACCTAAGACTCTCCTAGGTATGAGACCCTTCTCAATTCCCTTTCAATCACAGCAGTGACTGAAAATATTACAACTCAATAAGAACGTCCTTCTCAAGTATTCACACAATACACGAGAGGCTCACAAGTACAAACCTTAGTACTTCTAAAACAACTGCAAAAAAAAAACCAGCAAACTAGGTTAACTCTAACCTATTTATATTGTAAACCACAGCTGGACTTGGGCTTCTAAACCGCAACAGAAATCTTCCTCAGAATTAGCGACCTAATTCTTTCTTCAATCCCAAGTTACGAAAAATGTCTCCTTCACAAGGAAACCGCAAATCCATTTAGAATCAGAATCACTGATTCCACAATCTCAGATGCCACCTGGAATCCTAGTCATATTCCAATCACACCTGCTAACAAAAACAGTTAGTTCAAAACTAAAACAGACAAAGATGTCGAATCCTCCTGATAGGACATCTTGTCAAACAACTCAACCTGCAGTTAGTCTAATATGTTAGGACATCTTGTCCAACATCTTTCTGCTAAGTTAGTTTTACCAAAATTAATGCCAACCTCAAAAGCAGGGACTCAACACCAATGCCATGCATAAATGAAGATGCAAATTAAATGAAGCATAAGCTAAAAAGGTTGAAAAAGGGAGGCCAAATTTTGAGGTGTTACGGCTGCCCCTATTCAATCAACTTGAACCTGAAGGTATGAAAGACAACGACATTCAGACATTCAAGGTAGAAGGGGATTGAATACCAAAAGAACCATAAAATTTACACTCTGTGGGGAGAGAAAAGGTAATTGGATGACAACCGAAAGTGGACTCAAAAAAGGAGATTGCCAGCCGAAGGTGGACTTAAAATAAAGATGCCAGTCGAAGGTGGACTTGAAAAGGATTTGCCGGCCGAAGGTGGACTCACAACCAAGGGTGCCAACCGAAAGTGGACTTTAAAAGGGATATACAATCTGGGAATGAGAATGCCGGCCGAAGGCAGACTTAAAATAAGGATGTTAGCCGAAGGTGGACTTAAAACACAGGGTGCCAGACGTAGGTGGACTTTAAAAAGGTTTTCCGGCCAAAGACGAGATCACAACCAAGGGGTACCAGCCGAAGGAGGACTTAAGAAGAAGGATGTCAACCGAAGGTGGACTTTAAAAGAGAATTCCGGCTAAAGGCGGGCTTAAAATAGAGGATGCGAGCCGAAGGTGGACTTAAAACAAAGGGATACCGGCCGAAGGAGGATTTAAAAGAGAGGGTTCCAGCCGAAGATGGACTTGAAAAGAGAATGCCAACCGAAGGTAGGCTTACAATAGAGGATGCTAGCTGAAGGTGGACTTAAAACAAATGGATCCCGGCCGAAGGCGGACTTGAAAAGGGTTTGCCGACCGAAGACGGACTCACAACCAAGGGGTGCCAGCCGAAGGTGGACTTAAAATAAGGATGCCAGCCGAAGGTGGACTTTAAAAAGGTTTGTCGGCCGAAGGCAAACTCACAACAAGGATGCCATCCGAAGGTGGACTTACAATAAAGGATATGTCAGGAAATAGAATCAACGGACCTGCGACCTGAGGTAGAGAGAAGATGACTCCGTTGGTGAAAATAGAAATCCTAAGCAGACGAATCCGAAGGGAAAACACCAGATAATTCCTCCGAAAGGAAACACAAGTAGGATTAACAAATCTACTGCTTGGGGAATAAAGTTAAACGCTTCTCCCGGGTTACACACTTTCTGCTGGGGAAAGGTCTGGAAAAGAGGGTATCAAACCTGGCTTATGCTTCGAATGCATATGTTTGAATTTTTCTATGGCGTAATGCTCCATACGAAATGGAAATGCTATGCATTTTGAGTATGCAATGCAATGATGGTTATGATGTGCAAAAGGACACTCCACCGAAAGAAGTGCTGAAGAACCTAAACCAAATCCGCTGGGAAAGACAAACTGAAATGTCTTTGGGGTCATAACCTCTATTGAAAAACCCATCTAAATTTCCATTCAGTGAGAAAGTAGAAACAACATACGAATGTTGGGGAAATATCATCGTGATTCTGATGAAATGGTGCGCCAATGACAATTGGACTTTGACATGCTGGGAGTACTAACCATTACTAGTTTCTACCTGTTGAGGAGATTGATAGCCAAATCTGCCAGGGAATGACGATTCATGACGTCAATTCTGCTAGGGGACAAAGTTGAGCTTACTCCTTTGTTAGGGAACTTCCCTCTACTCTTACTCTGCCGGGGATAAGAGAATACCACTGTTGGGGAACAAACATGCTCGGGAAGCACAAAAACACCACCCTTATCCTGTCTGGGGATATGAAATCTTGCTGGAGAGCAATAAACGAAACCAACTCTGGTTGGGGAAGCAAACTTCTGGACTCTCGCTGTGGAGAACAATCAGAAACTTCATAATGCTCTGCTGAGGACGATAAAACTTTAGCGATCTCTGCTGGGGAGAGAAGCTCTACTGGGGAAGAGAGGTCAAATAATCCTGCAAACATATAACAGACAAAAGAATATTCCAGGTGTAGCATGGTAACCTCAGTTACCACCCACAACACTCAAAATTTCAAGTAATTTCCAATGTTTTACCATGCTTTGCAAAGCTTCAATGTTTTCACATGCAAAGTTTATCAAAATATCAGACGTTTTTTATAACAAAACAATAGAAATAAAAACAAGTAGAAGGCTTTTGAATGAAAGGAAATTTTATTGATTGAAATTGGCCTGTAAATAGGCATTTACATCAGGAAACAATTCCTAGAAAGAGGTAATTGCGCAAATAAAAAGAAAATATACAGATTGGCAATGTGGAAACAGATTTCCATCAAGTTCTGATTCGGCTATGACTTGTATGTCTTCGACGCTCTCAATTACTTTGCCTTCTGAAGGGACTGATTGGACCGATTCCCCTCCTTCGGAAATCCCATATGTTGAAATGAGCTCATAGATCAAACACAGATTGCAACCTCTCGCTTTCAAATCCCTAACTTTTGTCTGGATCGCCCTTTCGGGTTTTCAATCCACTGGGATACCCTTTTTACCAAAGTTGCCTTTTCAAGTTTTCAACTTTGCGGGTTTATTCAATTATTTTCTTTATTTTATCCCTAATTTTTTCCCGAACCTTTTCGTTTATGGTTCGTCGAGATGCCCTTTTTTGCTTGGACCTTTTTTTTTTGTGATCCAACATGTCTCTTTTATGCGAAGTATTTTTTGACTACGTCTGCGTTCACAGAGGATGTAAAATCTTCACCATCCATAATTGAGAGCAATAAGGCTCCGCCAGAGAAAACCTTTCTCATAACATATGGTCATTTATGATTCGGAGTCCATTTGCCCATGTGATCTGTCTGAGGAGGAAGGATCCTTTTCAATACCATGTCACCTGTCTGGAAACACCGAGGACACACTTTCTGATTAAATGCCTTTTTCATCCTGCTCTGATACAACCGCCCATGTGAAATAACTTCCTATCTTTTCTCTTCAAGAAGGTTCAGCTGATTCGACCTGGTCCATACCCATTCAGCTTCGTCAAGCTTCACATCTGTCAAAATCCTTAAAGAAGGAATCTCCACTTCTAATGGTAGGAATGATTCCATACCATACACAAGTGAGAAAGGGGTTGCCCCTGTCGATGTACGCACCGAAGTACGATAACCATGCAAGGCAAACAACAACATCTCATGCCAATCCTTATACGTCACAACCATCTTTTGCACAATCTTCTTAATATTCTTATTAGCTTCCTCAACAACACCATTCATCTTCGGACGATATGGAGAAGAATTGTGATGTTCGATCTTGAAGCCCTGGCATAACTCATTCATTATCTTGTTATTCAAATTTGAACCATTATCAGTAATGATCCTTTCAGGGATTCTGTAACGACATATGATATCCTTCTTTATGAATCGGGCAACCACTTATTTGGTAACATTCACAAACGAGGCCGCTTCTACCCACTAGGTGAAATAATCGATGGCAACCAGAATGAAGCGATGTCCATTAGAGGCAGTCGGCTCAATCTTCCCAATCATATCAATGCCCCACATAGCAAAAGACCAAGGAGATGTCAACACATTCAGAGGATTCGGTGGCACATGCACTTTGTCCGCATAAATATGATATTTATGACACTTTTTGGCGTATTTGAAATAGTCAGATTCCATGGTTATCCAGTAATAACCTGCTCTAAGCAATTTTCTAGCCATGGCATGCCCATTGGCATGGGTACCAAAAGAACCCTCATGAACTTCTTCCATCAAAAGGCCTGCCTCGTGTTCATCAACACAACGTAGCAAGACCATGTCAAAGTTCCTCTTATATAACACATCATCCTCGTTCAGAAAGAAATTACTAGCCAATCTACTCAGAGTCTTCTTATCTTTGTTGGATGCCCTAGGCGGGTACTCTTGACTTTTAAGAAAGTACTTGATATCATAAAACCACGATTTACCATTTGCTACTTCTTCAGCTGTAAAAATAAAAACAGGCTTGTCGAGGCGCATAACTTGGATTATCGGGACCTCATTCCACAAATTTACCTTATACATAGACGCCAATGTTGCCAATGCATCTGCCTTCTGATTTTCATCCCAGGGTACATGATAAAATTTGACCCTATCAAAGAAAGGTAGTAAACTTCTAGCATAATCCTTGTAAGTGTAACACCCCAAAATTTGCTTCTTGCTTTTATCTAACTGGCTTATGTTTCTTTGCATTTCTTGCATTAGCATTTATGCATAGCATTGGTTCTTAGCATGGGATCAAGGTACTTGGTTTATCTCAAAGGAGTCTCAAGCCTCAAGGTGGTTTGAGGGGTTCATCACATCTTCATAAGATCAAGAAGGGCAAAGGATTTCAAATGAATCTTTCTCTCCTAATCAGATGGTCCAAATTAGGGTTTTTGACCCAAAGGACTTCTTGACGGGCTTTGTGGATTCAAGCATGCTCTCATGGTTTCCATGTGCTCACAAACACTCATTGAGGAAGGCTTGGTTAGTGGTTCATTGTGGAAGATGTTCAGTGGATCAATTACTTGTGAAGTAAGCAAAAGTTAACAGTTCAAAAGGAAAATCAACCATGGGTCTTCAAGGGTCCAAATCATGTTTCCCAAGTCCATGTACCTTTATTTGGTCAAGGAATAACATGGATGACATCATTTTTCAAGAATCAAGAGTTTGTGCAAAAGTTACTAAATTTGGAAAATGACCTATAATGAGAACTTTCAATTTTTTGGCAGCTTTTCCACTACATTCAACTTGGCTTTTCATCATCAAGAAAGCTTCAAATGAATTTTCCTTGGACATGAAAGTTGTAGATCTTTCTCTCCCCTTTTCAAAAAGTACTAGAACATGTCCATACCATTTGTGGAACTCTAGATATGACCAAAACAAGGCAAGGTGATTTTAGGGTTTTCTTATGGTGTCAATTTGACACCTTTTGGATTTTGGTTCATATTGACCTATATTTGGTTCTATTGCTTCATGTCACATTACAACACCAAATTACATTCCATGAGGACCATTTTTGACCTTTATTTCACTCCATTTCATGACTTGTACCTCACTTATTTCACAAAGTACATTTTTGCAAGAAGCATCAAAACTCACAAATCAAGACTTTTCAAAGCCCAAATTCAATTCAGGTGTGATTAGAAAATGCAATATGAGTGATCCATCATAGAAAGCATGGGAATGCACGTGTGGATTAGTGGTGGTTTCACAAAATGCATTTTGGCATAAACCATCCAAACTCACTAACCAAGGGATTAATCAATTGCTAATTATGATCAGAATCTCATTTTCTCACCCAAACTTTCTCTCTTCGTAACTCATTCATTACAAGGGTTTCTAAAGAATTTTTTTCATATTTGTGAGCTACACACTTGGTAGAGCAAGAATCATCCCTTGTTTTGAGCTGAGAGTGAGGTTTTCCATAAGTGCATTTCAAGTTGGTTCAAGTTCAAAGTCTTAGATCTAGCCAGATTCAAGCCTCTATTTGCATTTATTTTGCAAATAGAGCTCAAAAGAGGAAGATCTGCAGCTTTTGGAAGGAGTTCTTGGCGTATTTCAAGCTCTACAGATCTCAGGTAAGCTTACTTTCCATGCTCTTAGAACTTATTTTTTGGACGTGTAACATGTGTGTATTGTGAGTTTGAAAGTTTTGGATCTAAACTTCTTCTTTTCGATTTGGCTTGTGTGTTGGTTGTTTGTGAAAAATAATTGCATATCCATGATCCTTGTGAAATTCTGGTTTGAATGGTGCACTTGTTTGCAATTTCTGGAGAATTTTGATGTGCAGCTCACCGGAGGAGACGACCGGAGCTAGGGCTCCGGCGTCTGGTTCATTTTCAGGTCACCGCAGGTTTTATTGGAGGAGACGTAATCTAGACCGTTGGTGGTCCAGATCTGAGGGCTCACATGTTGCCACGCCTTTTAAAATTTGTTTTGATTTTATTGGTTGTGTGTGTGATATTCCATGCTTCTTATCTTGTACCTTTAATCCTGAGCGTTGATCTTGCATATTTTAATTTTGGTTGATTTGATCTGATGCGTGTGATTAATCTGATGGTGTATGTTGTGCCAGCGCGTTAAAAATTCCGTGTGCCTCTCACGTGCTTGTTTTTAATTTCTGATTAATGTGATGTGTGCACGTGTATGTTTGTTATCATGTGCTTTAATCTGAACTGTTGGTCATGTATACTGGTTGATTATGTTGACTGAATGTGATGCGTGTGATTGATCTAATGGTGTGTGTGAGTCAAGAATGTTGACTGGATTCCACAGTTTTGTTTGGTTTGACTGCCCTATGGATTGGGCCTTTCCTTGCTTTCCCCACCCCCCTTTCTGAGCCCATTTTAATTTCAAACGTGAGAATTACTTTGGTTGCACCCCCTGGTTCATTCTATTTCATTTTCATATAGTTTTTGCATTTTAATTTTTAAAATCATTTTTAAGCATCCAAAAATTACCAAATAATTCATGAAAATCCTTAGGGTTTTATAAAAATTTTCCAAATTTTATTTTCCATTTTTATTTTATTTTTAGCATCTGAATTAATTGTTGCTTTAATATTTTTTTTAAATTGTGAACACTTTGCATTGTTGATTTTATTTCTCATAGCATATAAAGCATTTTGCATCCTTTCTTTTTGCATTGATTCATCAACACTTTGAGGTTACTAAAAACATTTTTGTTTCAGTTTTAAAACCTTTTCATATTGCATTTTAGCCCATTTCTTTTGCATATTGATCCATAATCCTTTGTGCTCTTTGTCTAATTATTTGAGGGACCTATCTTGTGAGTTTTTGCATGAGATTTTAATATAATGTTTACCCCTGGTTGAGGTGTTTTGAGATTTAATTTGATGATTTTTGAATCATGTTTACTATTTGTTTGATCATTCATGTTTGAGGTCTTCTTTTGTGAACATCTTTGATCATGTTGAATTACTTGCTTGAGAAGGCACTTGTGCCATTGTATGAGGTTATTTTCATTGATTTCTTGAGCCATGTTTAGATCATTATAGGTCTCTTGAATTCAAATTTAAGTCATTGGTGTGAGGTTGTTACTTATTTCGTGTACATGTTCCATGCTTGTTTCACATGCCTCTTTTTGACTTATCTTCTCACTTCTTCTCATCTATGCCTCTTCTTGGTTTGTATTTGGTTTGTGTATACCATGCCATATCTCTTCTTTGCATCTCATATGATGTATGTTTTTGACCTTGGAGCTTTGCATTCATGTCATATGCTATTCATGTTTCATTTTGCATCCTTAAACATGTTTCACTTACATGCTTTTTTCTTCTTCTTCTAATTACTCTCAATGCTTGGATACTTGTTTGTATGCCTCATGTGACATTTGTACATCATGTTTAGGTCATCCACATTCTGACTTTGATTTTATTTGAAGCATTGTTGCATGATCACCTTGCATATCCACTCATTCTTCTTCTACTCCTTCTTTGATGACTTTCTTGTATGTTTTGCCACTTGTTTGCATTCTCTTTGCTTGATCTTGTTTGGTAAACATTATGGGTCACCTATAAGGTGTACATTCTGACTTGGATGAGTTTCATTTGGTTGGTAACCATTTCTCTTTGGGTTGTGACTTGTTTGGGTTTCATTTGTCTTATTTGTTGCTTATGTTTGTTTTTGCTAACCATGTAGGGGCTAATGGTAAGTGAATGGGATGTGGATAGTTATCCACATTCTAAATTCTCCTTTCTCTTTTAAGCTTTCATACTTGTGTTTGCTTTAGCATTTAAGATGCTTCTTTCTTCTCTCTCACTCTTTCTCATCCCATGAATCTCAAGACTTGATTAAGTCTTGGATTCTTTTCCCTTAGAGCTACCTAGTCCAACTTAATTTTCGATTAAGCTTGGAGTAGGATTAGCATTAGGCTTTAGGTAGTCGTCTCTCCTAAGCCTCACTAACCATAGGTTACCCATGCATGATAACATTAGGACTCTTAGTTTCCCTTTAGAGTTTCCTTTTGGGTCTTCTCTCTTCTCATCTCAAAACTTCTTGAAAACACTTAATAAAATATAACGTATATTGCACTCGAGCCTTAAGTGTAGGAAATGAAGAACAAGGGGTCTCCCCTCCTCTTCTAGAGTGTTTAGCATACGTCCCATTTGGGGGCGACCATGAGATTTACTCGTTCCCGCATGGTAGACTTTGGTTCAATGTAAGTTACGAACTAACTTAAAACACTTCTATCTTAAAAAACACCAAACCAATTCAAATCATTTTATCCTTCAGGATTGTTGGGTTTCAAACTTATTTTTTTCAGAAAAAGAGCTCGTCGCTCACATAAAAAACACTTACCCATCCGTGGTCGTACCCACGAACTACATTAGCTCTGATTCCTCTCTCTCGTCCGATTGAGGATATGTAGGCACAAGAAAACAATTGTCTTGGCGAGCAACCTTCCCCCACAGTTCCCGTCCGAACTACGTTGACTCTGACTTTCCCATTGCACTGAGGGAGTACGTAGGTCTAGGACAACGATAACGTCCTATCGAGTCACTTTTTTTTTCTTTTCTTCTTCGTTTCTCCGTTCATTCCGTTCTCGTTTCTTCTCTGGTCCAGTAGCAGTGGAGCTCCAGACGACGACACCCTTTGATGCAGACAGCAAGCGTGGATCCCATCGAGTATGATGGACGTGTTGGGTGCTAACACCTTCCCTTCGCATAACCGATTCCCGTACCCGTTTCTCTTGGTCGTGAGACCATGTTCTTTCCCTTCCCTCAGGTTTATGCAGTGTTCCCTTTCCCTCTCTCGGGATAAATACACATTGCTGACGACTCTGTGTTTTTCCGCGCCACTCTCGCGTTTGTACCGTTGGATGCGAATCTTTCAGGAGCGACAACTGGCGACTCTGCTGGGGACTCTGGTTGACCTCTTGCTGGTCCACCCCCTTTAGCGAGTTTATCCTAGCGCTTGTCTGTTTGTATTTCATTGGGTGTTTATTATGGTGCTTTATTTTGTTGTATATTATTGTATTACTGTATTGCTGTTTTACTTGTTTTACTGTAATTACAGCTTTTATTGCATTGCATTTCATTTTATTACTGTCATACTGGATATTGCTGTGTTCTGCTACTGGATTTTCTGTTTGTAGGGTGGGTTGGATTCATGAGAGAAAAGCCCAATACCCAGGCTTGAGCATACACCTATGATTAGCGTGGAAAGTAGTGTGACTTGTTTGGCATTTGGCCAGACTTAGTATACATGAAAACTCCACATCCAGACGAGGTTTCCTTGGTAATGTTCTATCCTGCTCATTTGGGGCAGATGATGGAATATAACCTGGAAAACTGTCGACTCTGGCGACCGTCTCCCGAGGACTCAGCAACGCCTCTCCTCCCGAGATGTGACAGTGGCAGGCCACGTTCAGTGGCAAATCCATTGCACATTCTCGATCCGAGGACCCAATGCTGGGAACTTACTATAGGTTGACCTTATTTTTATAGGGAATCAGTTGAGGCCTCCTCGATTGGTGATGATGCCAAACCAGAAATGGTGAACGTATCATCATTTCTCGACCTGAGAGCCCGTGATATTGAGGATCCTTGGCTTTCTAGAACCCACATCTGAGAAGGGATGGGTGTTTGCAGGTTTGCAGGTAACCGAAGCCTTCAACCTACCCGGTTTTCTGGATTTCTCATCAGTGTACTGTTATTATCCTGATATTCTGGCAGTTTGATTGGGCCGTTATTCTGGATTTCTGGGTTTCTGGTATTCAGGGTCTTATTCAGTCAGCAGAACAACAACAGTTTTGAGCATCATGGATACCTTGATCCCATGTCCGTTGCATATGCATCATCATTCTTGCATACATGTTCTTGTACTTCCAAGGATATCATTGTTGAGGCTCACTGTTGAGCATTTCCATTTGTTCCTTGTGGTTCTTCTGAAAAGTCTCGAAATAAAACAGAATGATTCCTTGGAAATAATTGAACATGGCTTTTGCATCGCAGTTCCATACTCATGTGCATAACAGGTGTTCAAGGCTGGTTATTCTTGTTCTGATCTAATTTTCTTCAGAATTGTAGACTTAACTCCTCAGGCCATTCAAGAGTTGATCATGGAGCAAATTCAAGATGAGTTGAGGGAAATGCGAGGCCAGATGGGGCAGTTTATGGGGAATATGCAAACTCTCATGCAAGACCAGAAATTTCTAAGAGAGGAAGTCAATCAGATGAAGACTCAGATGGGTTTGGTCATGGAAATTTTGAAAACAGTGTTAAAGAAGGAAAACAGTCATGTGCTCGCTTCCGCAACAGAAGTCCTTAATCCTCCCATCTCTTTGGGGTCTTCGCTAGATCATGGATTTCCTCGTGAATCCCCTCCACAACCCAAGGTTCCTAAACCTTCCCAACAGCAACCAGGTCTTGTCTCCTAAGATAAGTCTAAGAATAAAAAGTGTGCACAGAGACCGAAGCAGTCTGAAAGAATTTTTCATCCGCTCCCTATGCCATATTCTCAGCTATTGCAGCATCTCCTTTAGTTGCAACTGGTACAGAAAAGGACTTTGGCTCCTCTTACTGGTAATCCCCCACCAGGCTACAATGTAAGACCCATTGTGATTTCTATTCTGGGGCACTAGGGCATACTGTGGAGAAATGTAGGGCCTTTCAGCACCAAGTCCAGGATTTGATTGATGCAGGGGCAATTGAATTCACGTCGGGCGGCGCGAGCATACAAGGTGATTTTACCCCAATTGTTGCAAAGGAAGTAGAGACTTCTTCCCTGTCCGCAGAATCCACCTCATGTCATGAACTTCTCCATAACCTTTTGCTGCAGAAGCTCTACGTCAGCAACCTTTGTTTGTGCCTCAGCCGAATGTGGAAAGGAAAGTACAGGGGCAGTTTGGGTGCCCGAATCAGCAGCAGCAGAATTATCAGCAGCAGAGGCAATTCAGACCAAGAAGGCCCAAGAGGATATTTGATCCTATTCCTATTGTTTATAGCCAGTTGTTTACTTGCTTGCTCAAGAGCTCACTGATCCAGCTGAGGAATGCCATGCCAGTGCCATACCCTATCCCTCCGGACTTTGACATGAATGCTAGGTGCGAGTTCCACTCGGGAACGTTTGGGCATACAATTGATAATTGTAATGTATTCTAGCACAAGGTGCAAGACTTGATCGACTCAAAGGTCATCACGCCAGATGGTACCCCTTTGGATTGAAGCTTCTTTGTCAGAGTAAGCACCAGATTGCAAGAGCGTCATCAGAAGCAATAAGTCCAGACGTAGTCAAGTCTCCTCAACAATGGCAATCATTAGTTTCTTTATTGCATTTTCATATGTAGCTTTCCTTTGTTTGTTTAAACATTGTCTGCATGTAAAAAACTTGTTTGTGTTTGAATGTGGATTTTAATGCAATAGTGTGTTGTTCCTGAAGTATCTTACTTTTATGCACTCATGTCATGTTTATTTGCACTGCAATACTATTTTTCTTGCCTAGACTCTTGGAGGGAGGATGACGAAATAAGAACGCAGATTTCTAATGGTACACTTTTGGATAAAACCCTGTTAAGGATGTACAGGCATTGTTTCCAATTCACAAACACTGGAGAGATAAGGAGATAGACCTTTGTCAACCCCTTTGAGCCTAGTAGTAGGAGTTCTTTCTGAAAACAAAAAACCCTCAATTTTAACCCAGGGGCAGGGTAGGCGTCAGTTAGTTTGACCAAGTGTTCAACTTTTAGAAGGAGTGTACATCTGAGGATCCATTACCTTCTATTCCACTATCAAGAGGTTAAGAGGTGTAGAACCACAATGGTTACTCCTCACCAACCGAAGAGTGAAACAGTCACAGCCCTTTCAAACAAGTCAGGCAAAACGGTGTCACACGACTTGTTCAAAAAAGAAAAAAAGAGAGAAAAAGAGAAAAAGAAAAAGCCTGCTAAGTCGAAAAACTTGAAAACAAGTGACTTAGGAAAATGTTAAGGCATCCCGCTGGACTTCAACATTGAAAACTCAAAAGAGTCAGTCCAGGCAAAAATTAGGGAACAAAAGGAAAAAGAATGAGAAAGCAAAAAGCCAAAAGGATTACAAAGAAAATCCTTGATAAGAACAAAGTCATGTGACTATAGACACAAAAGACAAAAAGGGGTGACTGTTAGTCCAAAACCTCGTTAGGTGTCGAACCACCAGTTGCATGGATTCCCTAGAAATCGGGAAACCTTTTGAGAGACGAGGGCTTGTGTCAAATTAGCTGAACATAGGACTGGAGAATATCACGAAGAGTAGGTGGGTACCAATAAACTTTGAGCCATAAATCCTTTTTTCTCAAACAACGAACCAGGCCACGCTACAACCCTTAAAAGTCCTAATTGAAACAGGGTTTAGTCTGAAGGCGTACTTCAACGAGATAGCGTTCCTGACTCCCATGAGTTGTGCTAATAAGATTTTTGTTGGTTTTGCATGTGCGTGTTGCTTTCCTTTCAAAAAATAAGTATCATAACTCGGTTGTGTGACCTATTTTCAATAAGGACTTCAAGATTAACATATGTGTTGCATTTGAATAATCATTCTCAGAATAAATATTTTCTGCTTGCATATATTTGTTTGACATCAAAGAAGCTTACACGATGAACATCAGTTGAGAAGCTTAAACTGGCCAAGTTGAGGTGCCTGAGACTCCAGGGGACATGTTGCTGATAGATTATGTGGGAAAAAGGCGATCCCAGCCATTTGTGTTGAGATGTAACCAATCTGGGATAATCACACCGGGAAATCTCTTCAAAATGTAGCCAAGCTGGGGAATTCAAGTTGAGAAGGTCTTTTCAGAATACAATCAACCATGGGGCATTCATGTTGAGAAATATTTTTCGAACTGGGGCAATTATGTCGAGATCCGATAAATCTCTCCACAAGCGTGTAAACTGGGGCAATCACGTCGAGATTCAGTAAATCTCTCGAAGACTAGTCGGTCAGAGACAAATGTACTACAAGGCTTATATTGTGGCAGAACATTTCAGGTCATTACGAACCCTCTCGAGGTGGTTTACTTCATGAATCATGAAGTATGGGACAATTATGTCCAGACCGGATACATCTCTAAGAGTTCGAAGACCCTGGGGCATTGTTGAACGCCAGGTTTTCTGTAAAATCCTCTTAAGATGATTGCTTCAAGTAGACCCTGTGGTCTGGGGCAAGGTGGAGAGTTAAAGGAACTGTGTTTCGTCCTTGACAATCAATATGCAGAAACTTGAAGCACTGAGTTGTTCCCAGTGTGGGACTTTTGGAGTCTTTTCCCTACAACAAAGAGCCAGAGTGTATCTTTTTCCAGCAAGGTGTGGGAATTGTTATTCTTACTCAAGCAGAGAATTGTCCTATGTTCGAAAAGGGCTTTTATGAAGGTTTCTTATCTCTAGCAGTATGTAGCACCCCAAAATTTGCCCTAGTGTTTCTAACCGTTTTGGCTTAGGCTTCATTTCATTTGCATTGTCATTTTTGCATTTGCATATTTCTTTTGGGCATGGGATCAAGGTATTTTGTGCATGCTCGGGAGTCTATTTTTTTTGAGATTCTCGTCTCCATTCAGGGTTGAATTCACATTATCATGAAGGTTCTCTCATTCAGAGGTTCATCAAGTTCTGAGGTTTTCTTATTCAGAGAGAGAGCATCAGAGGCTCAGGGTTTCGTATCTCAGGTGTGTGTTTGCTGATATTCATCAATTGAAGATGGTGGTTAGGGTTTCGTGGTGAAGACATTTTGGGTTATGGTACAAGAGATCCAGTTGTGGATTCATGTTGTGGTCAAGGCACTGTTGTCCGCTCAATTGCTTATCATTTGTTGTTGAGGATTCATTGAGAATACAAGTTTGGTTTGAATTGGAAGTTTGATTGATTATGTGGATTTCTTGGAATTCATTCTTCATTATCCATCTTTCATTTTTATTCTTTATCCACATCATTCTCATTTTGTTCATTTTGATATCCAAACTACAAATCCAATTAAATCACTTCCTAATTCATACCCATTTTAAACCATTCATAAATACATTTTTTTAATCCACATTTTTATTTTACCTATATTTCCAAATCCACTTCAATTCCATTTTTCCAATTTAATTTCAAATAAACCAATTCATTCCAAATCCATAATCAATTGCCTAATCCAAAACAAGTGCCAAATTGCTACACATCTAGAGGAGCTAATGTTGAAGATCCCTCGTGGACTCTTGTAATACCCCAAATTTTGACCACTTAGATTTCCCATCATTGTGAAAATCATCATCATAATATGGATGAACCATCATGCTTTATTAGCCTCCCCAAAGATGGGTGAGCATCCACTACAATCAAAATTAGGGTTTCAAGCCCTCTCTGAGTGCTTAGACAAAGGATCAATCAAGAAATGACATGATCTCAACTTGTCTAATCTCTCAAACATCCGCAATGGATCAAAAAGGACTCCCACTTCAAGGATTAAGCACAAGGCTGCTCCCTTCTAGGTGGATCAAGTCTCAAGATCGACAGTGTCACCAAATTAGGGTTTTGGTCGACCAGGGTCTCCAGATGGAAATTTTCATCTGGGCACAAGGCAATGATCCAAAACATAACCTAATATGCTTCATGGAACCTCATGAACCCATGCATCAAGTCAATTTTGCCTCAGGGGATGCATTCATCAAAAATCAGGAATTAGGGTTTCTTGACCTAATTCACCCCTAAGTTGACTTTTGGGACAAATCATGAGCCAAGACCTCAAGAGATGATTTGAGGGTATCTAATATACCATATTGATCCATTTGGAACAATGGATTGATCCAAGAAGCTTGAGCAACAAGTCTCATTTTCATCTGCACCACAATTAGGGTTTTAAGGGAAAAGTCAACTGTAACCTTGACTTTTGACCAAGACATGCTCCCAAACCCTAATACATGATTGAATATACCCTATGACACCCATGGAACATGTCCATCAAGTTTGATTTAGGTCAAGGACATGATTTCCTGAAGAATTGCACAGTTTGGAATTCATCTGATAAAAAGTCAACTGTGCACAAAAGTCAACTTTGACTTTTTGAGATTTTTCACCAAAATGGATTTTTAACCCTAAAATGATGTTAATGTATGATTTGAATCATCATCACTCTGAACTTGCTGTCACGGCTTGGAGGTAAGCACATACTTGGTCATCTCTCAATCTATGCATATTTCCTCGCACAATAATTTGGCCATATGTTCATAATCATGCATGGAATGTTTAACCTCAATTAATTGCATTGTTTGAATCGTGTATCAAAAATCCTAGCCTTCATGCAGAAATTAGGGTTCTTGAGGTTTCTTCGTGATTTCTTGTTGTATGTTTAATTTAAATGAAATTAAAGTACATAGACATGATCGTGAGATTGAGACGAGCATAATGATATGTGGATTGCATGATATGATTACGTATTCATGGAGATTGGATAGAAAACGCAAATCTGAGAAACCAAGAACACGCGCGTGTTCTTCAGCTTGTTCTTGGCGCCTTTTTTTTCAAATTCAAATATTTGAATTTTGTGATTTTGTTTAATTGATTCAAAAATTAATTTCTCTCTGAGTTTTAATGATTTTGAGTTGATTCTTTTTTAATAATTCACAAAAATGTTAAAATATTTTATTTTATCAAAAAATCCCAAAAATATTATTTATTTCATATAATTGATATTTTTGTAAAGAATTAATATTTTGATTGTTTTTGGCATTTTAAATATTTTTTCTACATTGATTTTGCAACTTTTAATGCTTTCTAATTATTTTGTAGGTCAATACTTAATTTTTGAAGCATTAATCCAAGATCACAATTTGTTTTCCATGTGTTAAACAATTTTTGATCATTTTAATTGAATTTTTATTCAATTAAATACATTTTGAAAACAAATTAGGGTTTTGGATTAATTCAACCCTCATAAATCATTTTCAAAACACTTTGGGCCTCTTGAGAGAGTGTAAGACCCATCCCCCCTTGTACAAAAACTTTTTGGGCCTCACTCATTGTATAAGTCCCTCTGTACAAGTAAACGGCGCGATCGTCGCCCGTTTAAAAAATAAAAACCATCTGGGCCTACCCTCGAGTAGTAAGACCCATTTATTTTTCTTTAAAACACTTTGGGCCTCTTGAGAGAGTGTAAGACCCATCCCTTTGTACAGAAAACCATTTTTGGGCCCCAGTCACTTGTATAAGTCCCTCTGTACAAATTCAACAGTGCGCTCACTGATAAAACCCTGGGCCTCTCCTTGAGCTGTAAGCCCCAAATCTTTCTTTTTCAAAGCACTTTCTCCTTTGATTTTGAATATACTGTTGTTTTCAATCTTTCTTTGTTGAACAACTAACCAAACAGCATGGAAGCACTCCAACCGAGTAAGTGGTTATCGCTTTCATTTACTGCTTTCATATTATAAACTGTATTGTGGGGCTGCTCACTGTATTGTGGTTATCTCTCCTAATGGAAAGGAGATGATAGACCCACGAGCTTCTTAAAAGCATCGGCCTCCTCTTGGGCATTATTCAAGGACCCTACAGCTTCTTAGAAGTATTCACAGCCTCCTCTTAGGCTTCGTATAATGATCTCTTCCTCCGGGAATGATAGCCTCCTCTTGGGCTTCATACAAGGACCCGTCGACTTCTTAAAAGTTCCCAGCCTCCTCTTGGGCTTCGTACAAATTGTCCCGACGACCTCCTAGAGGTATAGGAACAGAACCTAGTCATCCTCATAGAACAGTCCTTTCATAGAGTCTACTACTGTTTCTCGAAGCATAGTACAAAAGATAAAACTCTAGACACGGACAGTCTAACTTCCTTGAGTCTCAAAGACATTCTCAAGCACCCTTCGTTAAATAGGAAGGAAACCCGCAGACTCAGATAGTCTCAATACCCTTTGGATTTCCCGTTTCCTCAAAGAGAAGGAAATATCCCTGATCCTCAAATTAAATCCCTGTGTACAGTGTTACTCATATAAGAACTGATTTTCTCTTTTAAATCAGTATATTGGATCTGTCACTCAACTGAAACAGTTACAATAGCCTCCATCTCGGGCTTCGTACGAGATACCAAAATTCTCCCCAGTGGAGTCAAAACAACCTTTTCGCCTCTCTCTCGGGCTTTGTACGAGATACAAAAACACTCTTACTAAGTATAAAAGATTCTCCAACTGAGTCAACTCTTTGCTAGCCTCCTCTTAGGCTTTGTATAACAATATGCCCCACTGGGTCAAAAACTTTTAGCCTCTCTCTCGGGATTTGTACGAGACACAAAATAGCCTCCTCTTAGGCTTTGTATAATGATTTTACTAGCGGAAATTAGCCTCCTCTTAGGCTTTATATAAGAAAACCACTGGTTGATCCAATCGACCTTTTAGCATCAAAGCTGTGCCTCGTTCGCAGTACACAAACATCAACAACTCCTTTCCCTTCATCTTATCGCTGTAAGCGGCAAGCCTCTGGATCATCTACATCCATGCCACTGTCCCTCTTTTAGCATGAGAAATTCCTAAGGAAAGATGGCATTGCTCTACACTGAGTTAAAGTCTTCTCCTTCAGGTTAAAACCCTTTCTTCGGAAATTATGGCATTGCTCGGATCCGCGTATCCCAGTTAAAGTAATTCTCCTTCCCCCTCTTTAGAGATGACAAATTCTCTCTAAAGCCGAAGTCTTTCAGCTTCACATCTTGGGCTTTGAACAAGATACAAATCACCTTTCGCTTCATGTCTTGGGCTTTGAACAAGACACCAAAACACCCCTGATTTCCCTGTTTCGGTAAACGGGAATACGTAGGCATAAGATCGAAAGAAAAGATCTTAGCGAGTGCAATCAACAAAAAACCCAAATCCCATATCTCCATCAATCAAAAGCAGTAATTCAAAAGCACCAGTCCTAACATCCTAATCCTTATTCCCCGCCAGAAACCTTCTGCCTAGATAAAAAGAGAGAACAATATTGGCGAAAATACAAATAACCAGTACAAAGGCCCCCCCACATTGATAGCATCTGTAACCTAACAGACCGCTGTTTAAACTCAGTATGCAAAGCAGGGTTAATTGGAGACATCTATTTTCCTTCCTTATTCAGCTCACAATAGGATAAAAAATGAATCGACCTGTAGTCAAAGCTCAAACCGCAGAGAGCGACCAGCGCTTAAGAACCGCGTCCAAAATCGCTCGCTACAGAAAAGTGGCGCCCACCGTGGGGCCGATTTCATTTTGCTTTAGGACATCATCCTCATTTTCCACGGAAAATGGCAACTCGACTGAGGAGAAAGATTGACCTATGCTGGTCCATCTCTTGGGCTGAGAACCACAGATTGGGGCTTCCGCCGGGGAACCCATTTCTGTCAGGAACTTAAGATTCATAGCTTTATAAGTCTAGGATGATTAGGACAAATATATATACTGCTTTTCCTAAATGCTATACGTGTTTATTTTTCTGCTACTGGGAATGCGTGTGATGCCGCATGTGGTGAGAATGAGTATACACTTAAGATAAGTGATGGCGACGGGGTCGACCATCAACCTCAGTGGAGGCTGACCAACGCAACCCATTCACTCTTATAGCCAATGGGCCGGTTGTTAAGTCTGAGAAGCTGAGGAGCCAAACCCTTTCGTAGTGTGGAAACTATCGGAAATAGTTGTTACGCGATACTACCCTCATTTAAGGCTGGTGATCTATTCTCGGTGAATGGCACTTACTCTAAGATTGCTCTACAACTCGCTGGCGATCCGCTTGTTGTTTTGCTTTCCTGGGAGGAGCTGATGATAATGAGTACAGGTACAAAAATCACCCTAGTATAAACCTTCGGGGATGGGTAGAGCCTTGACTTCATGACAACGACCCTTTGACCCCATGTTTTTTCTATGTTTTTGTGTGCTGCATTCATGCATTCATCTAATAAAACATTAAAACATTCAAAAAATTTCTCTTCTAGTCTCTCTGTTTTTCAAATTAAACTAAGACTGTGATTGCAAATATCAGAGAAAAAGATTGCATTAATGGATTTTGGTAGAAGGAGAACTCACCAGTATACCTTCAAGGTTCCAAAACTAGGGGATTTGAGAAAGTTAGCGAGGATGATCGTTAACCCAGAGGCTTTCAGAGCCAAGCACGGTGGTTTGCTACCACTGTTAAGAGTCCATGTGATTAAGGGGATCATGGATGCGCTCATTCAATTCTACGATCCGGTTTATCATTGTTTCACATTCCCAGATTACCAGCTATCACCAACGCTGAAGGAGTATTCTCATCTGACTGATTTACATATCACTGATCGAGCTCCATTTTCTGGACTGGAAGAAATTCCAAAGAATCAGACTATTGCAATAGCAATTCATTTGGACGAGTCTGAGGTCCGGACTCACATGACCACTTAGGGTGGCACCCAAGGTTTGCCAGCCCAGTTCCTGACCAAGAAAGCTCTGTACTTTGCTAGTATAGGGAACATAACTGCTTTTGAAAGCATCTTTGTCTTGCTCACCTACGGATTATTTTTGTTTCCCAACATCAATAACTTCGTCGATATCAACGCTATTAAGGTTTTTCTCATTGGAAACCCTGTGCCGACTTTGCTCGCAGATGCGTATCATTCTGTACACTTAGGAAATTTGTACAGCGGAGGG
The DNA here is from genome assembly GCA_022829125.1 of Lathyrus tuberosus. Classification (NCBI taxonomy): domain Eukaryota; kingdom Viridiplantae; phylum Streptophyta; class Magnoliopsida; order Fabales; family Fabaceae; genus Lathyrus; species Lathyrus tuberosus. The sequence goes on from JALAZF010000168.1 coordinate 11,693,756, forward strand.
GAGATCACATGCTGTGTACCTTTGCTCTACAAATGGTTTATCTCTCACTTGCATAAGTCTGCCGCTTTTTGGGATTGCAAGAGTGTCTTACGTTGGTCGCAGAAGATCATGTCTCTCACCAACTCTGATATAGATTGGTGTAATAGGATTTATGAGGGAATCAGAATCATTGACCGTTGTGGAAACTTCCCCAGCGTACCCCTCATAGGAACTAAAGGAGGAATCAACTATCATCCGATATTAGTTCTTCGTCAATTTGGATACCCGATGAGACACGTCCCACTGGGTGTTCATCTGGAAGGTCTTTTCTTCAAAGAAGGAGAAAGTGACAGAGCACTAAAGATGGAAATAGTGCAAGCTTGGAAACATGTTCATAAGAAAGGACGAGAGTCTTTGGGAAAACCGGACTGTGTCTCGGTGGAGCCTTATCTCCATTGGGTACAAACCAGAGCTCTCAAGCTAAAGATGCCTTATCCTCGTTACGGAATTCTTCCGCCGAGGGAAATTGTCATGTACTTCATGACGGAAACTGAAAGGCTTCAGGTTACTCTCAACAAAGTTCAAAAGGAAAGAAGATATTGGAAGAACAAGTACCGCACCCTCGACGTAGAGTGTATCCAAATACAACAATTACTGAAAGAGAAAGATGCTCTGATTGAAATTTGGGAGCAGCATGCTGTAGAGAATCAAGATGACCAAAGGAATTTGCTCGCTCCTTTCACTTGGCAAAGGAATGACAACCCAACAATGGCCCAAGAGCCCCGGTCGAAGAAACGGAAGATATCAGAATCAGCACCCGGTTTCTCCTCAGAGAGGACTCGGGACCCATTAGTTTAGGTTTCTGTTTCTGCACTTTGTAATCTACTGTATTTCCATTTCTGTAATCCTTTGGAATTCAATAAAAAGGGGTTTCCCCACTGTTTGATATTTGCAATCTAATTGTCGAAGTTTATTTTAATTAAACCTAAAAACAATTAATATAATCATTGCATTCATCATTCTCACATCGCGTATTCTCCTTACCTACGAATCTCACGTTTGTGTCTCGATTTTAGAGTCAAACTGTCTCATTCGTATAATACTCGGGCCAATCGTCAGAAAAAGATGGATGATATTGAGGAAGAAAACAGAGAGTTGAAAGAAGAGATCGACACTCTGAGAGAGGATATGAGAAAGCTTCGTAACGACATGCAAGCCATGGCAGAAGCTCAGCTACAAAGAACTGTGATCTCAGAGATCACCTCAACGCCCATCATAGAAAAGTATGATCCTAGGTATCAGATGCCGAAAGATCGTCCTTGGGGCATGCCTGTTAACTATATCCCGGAAGGATATGTTCCGCCGATCACTGAAGATCAGGGAATCGCAACAGAAGCCGCTGGGCCTGAAGGTTACAAACTTCGGGAAAGCGAAGATGCCGGGGGCATACTCAAGACTCCTGAAGGTTACAAACTTCGGGAAACGCCAAGACTCACTGCCGTAGTCACGGTACCACCCCCTGTGGTGCACACTGTCCCAGAAGGACAGATTCCACGGACACCTTCTGATAAGAAGGAAACTATGTTTGACAGAATGGATGAATTCCAGGAGCAGTTCCTGGAAATGCAGAAGGAGCTGCAAGCCATTCGCAGTCAGGATCTATTTGGAAAGGACGCCGCAGACCTCTGCTTGGTCTCAAATGTGAAAGTCCCGCACAAGTTCCAAGTGCCCGACTTTGAAAAATACAAGGGTAACTCTTGCCCTCAGAGCCATCTGGTGATGTACGCTCGGCGGATGTCAGCCCAGACGGAGAATCAGGACCTGCTGATTCACTACTTCCAGGATAGTTTAACTGGTGCCGCACTCAAATGGTACATGGGTTTAAACCGTACTACGATCAGTACATTCAGAGATCTTGGTACTGCCTTCGTCCAACAATACAAGTACAATTTGGACCTGGCACCCGATAGAGATCAACTCAGATCAATGTCGCAAAAGGAAAAGGAAACCTTTAAGGAGTATGCTCAAAGGTGGCGTGAAATTGCCGCTCAAATTTGTCCACCTCTTGAGGAAAAAGAGATGACAAAGATCTTCTTAAAGACCTTAAGCTCATTTTACTACGGCCGAATGGTCGCCAGTGCACCCAGTGATTTCACCGAAATGGTCGGCATGGGTGTACGTCTTGAGGAAGCCGTCCGAGAAGGACGTTTGGTAAAAGACACTGGATCAACGAGCGGTACTAAAAAATACGGTAGTGCTCTCCCTAAGAAAAAAGAGCAAGATATTGGGAATATCTCTCTCGGAAAGCAAAGGCGACGTTATCAGCCAGTAGTAGCTGTTACTCCCGCTATCGGCTCCGCGCCTGTTCCTATGTATCAACCTCAGGTTGCGCAGAGCCAACCTGACCAACAAAGGACACAACAACATCTTCAGCAGGCTCGTCCTCCATATAAAAACAACCGTACAACACGGCCACCAGGATTTGATCCTATACCTGTAACGTACGCAGAACTGTTTCCGTTACTGCTAGCCAAGGGGCACATTCAGACTAAGTCTCCCCTTTCAGTTCCGGAAAATCCGCCTTTCTGGTTTAAGGTGGATCAAACATGCCCTTATCATCAAGGAGGTTCAGGGAATAACATTGAGACTTGTCTCAATTTCAAATCCGACGTGCAAAAGCTTGTTAGGAGCAGGCTCTTATCTTTCAAAGATACGAACCCTAATGTTCTCACGAACCCGCTGCCTCAACACGAGAAAGCTGCAGTCAATCTGATTGAGAAAGAGACTAACAATGTCTATCAAATTCACAATGTACTCTTATTGGGGACCAATCTGGTCAAGATGCATTGTAGACAGAGTGGATATGGCCATGTGCCACCTCATAACTATCACCAGTGTGATATCTGCTCTAAAGATAACCAAGGATGTTCTGTAGTGCAAGCAGCTCTACAGGAACAAATGGATCTCAGATGGATCCAGGAGCACCGAGTTCGTGGAGTTAACATGGTCTCTACGAATTCTAACGTCATTCAAAACCACGACATCCGTGTGATGAATGTCAACTTGGTGGCGATGCACTCAAGGCAAAGCCAGTATCATAATCTGCCGCGGCACGATTACAGTTCCTGTCTCATTTGCTCGGTAAACAAACAGGGATGCTCTTTCATACAAGAGGCCCTCCAGCGTCAGATGGATCTTGGATGGATCCAAGACTACCATGATAGGAACTCCTATCAAATCAACATGGTTCAGATCTTTGACATCCGCGTGATGAATACCAATCTGGTAGAGTTACATGCTGAGCAGGTCCGACTCAGATTCTTAATATCACACGATTATCAAAACTGTAAAGCAGGTTGCGAAAACGATCGAGGTTGTACCCTTGTCCAGGAGGCACTTCAGCACTTGTTAAATCACTGGTGGATGCCAATCTATATGGACGAAGATACTCAGCAGATTAGTATCAATAACAGGAATCCTACTCGTCGTCAAAGTCAAGATGTCCGATCAATGGAAGGTAACCTAGTAAGGTTACATTGTATTCAAAGTGGGCGTGGCCAGGTGCCACCACACAACTATGACAGTTGTAGCGTCTGTTCGGAAAGTAACCAAGGGTGTTACCTTGTGAGAGCAGCTCTTCAGGGTCAGATCGATCATGGAGAAATTCATCCATATCCAGGTTCAGGACCCATCATTTGGTCGCCGAACTACCTTGCCGATCAAGTTGAGGATGTTGTCACGATCTCTGGTCATCACCAGATCAGGGATGTTTTTGCCATCGTCCCTCTACTTGACGAATCTAGAGTTCCCAACCGGGAACGGATCAAGGTTACTTATGATGGTTAGAAAAATCAGAAGGTTCCCATAGTCATCTATCTACCGGGGCCACTACCGTATGAATCAGCTAAGGCAATCCCTTACAAATACGGTGCAACAATAATCGAGAATGGAAAGGAAATTCCATTACCCTCCGTCGTGAATATTGCAGACATCAGTCGTGTAACACGGAGCGGTCGAATCTTCAACCGAGGGGTTGGAGAATCCAACAAAGAAAAGGAACTTCCGGCGGAAATTCCTGATCCACCAGTCGGTCAATCTAGTAATCCCGACTTTTCAAAAGACAAAGATGAGATGCTAAAGCTCATCCAAAGGAGTGAATACAACATTGTTGATCAACTGTTACAGACTCCTTCAAAGATCTCGGTATTATCACTGTTACTCAGTTCAGAAGCACACAGAGAGGCTCTACAGAAAGTCTTGGAGCAAGCCTTTGTGGAACAGGATGTAACAATCAGACAGTTCGATAGCATTGTCTCTAACATCACTTCCTGCAACAATTTGGGATTTAGTGATGAGGAATTACCCGAAGAGGGTCGCCGTCATAACATGGCGCTCAACATCACAGTTAACTGCCAGGGCGATGCTTTAGCCAACGTACTGGTAGACACAGGGTCAGCCCTGAATGTTATGCCGAAGTCCACTTTAACGCAATTATCATTCAAGGGCCCTCTGATGAGAGTCAGCGAGGTCGTCGTCAAAGCATTCGACGGATCCAGAAAAACAGTTATCGGCGAAGTGGATCTTCCCATAACTATTGGTCCTCACACTTTCCAAATCACTTTCCAGGTCATGGACATCCGGGCAACATACAGTTGTTTATTAGGAAGACCTTGGATACATCAGGCTGGAGCGGTTACTTCAACCCTCCACCAAAAGCTAAAGTTCGTCAAGAACGATCAACTTGTCACGGTTTGTGGGGAACAAGCCTTGCTTGTAAGCAACTTATCATCATCTACTTGTGTGGAACCCGAGGAGGTTATTGGAACTCAGTTCCAAGCACTATCGGTGAGCAAGAACGATCAATCCGAAGAAGGAACTTCAATTTCTTCATACAAAGATGCTATCAAAGCGGTCGAGAGTACCGATACGACAGGATGGGGACGGCTTGTCATTCCTATTGACAATAAAACAAAGAAGGGTCTTGGTTTTTCTGCAACCTGTACCCAGACAGCCGCCAACGATGAAAGTCTTCATCCCCTTCAAAACTTCTTCCACAGTGGAGGTTTTCTTCACCCAGTGTCTCAGACAGTTCATGCTATCAATGAGGAAGATCCCTCTGACACAGATGAAGAATGGAAGTCCTACCTTAACAAGGATGGCTATATGTCTCAGGAAGAGGTGCCTATGCCTTTTTGCTTTCCTACAGAAAGTCCGAGATTTATACCAAGATCAGATGTTGAAATGATCTACGGAGATTGTGATCCGGAAGGATGCCGTGCTCCGCCAAATTCATTAGAGGAAGACACTCTGATGAAAGAAAACTTTGATCACAATTACTATGGCCCGATGGATGGTCTGCCAATGTGGCAGCCTTACCCAGGAAACTTGGGGCAAGAAAGTCAGCCGAGTAATGAAACTCAGCTGAGCATCATTGAACAGAATACCTGTGTCCCCGCCATGTCATGGGATCAACACTCAGGTCATTCGGAAACTACTCAACATGAAGATGAATTTGCAACGTTTGCAGGACTAGAATTCATCAACTATGCTTTTCCTGAGGTCAACGTCATCGAGAGGGATGACTTCTCCAGTTCCAAAGAAGTTTGGGACACTTTGGGACAACCAAGTGGAAAATACGACTTTATTGTCAAGTACACTGCTCCCGAAAGCTCTCGTATCAGGCTCGAAGATATCCAGTCAACTGGATGGGGAGATACAGCTGAGAGCACCAATGCTATGCAAAATACAACAGAGGAATCCTCCTACGACAATCCTGCTTGGGAGACAGATTCCAATGATCCTGCTCCACCAGAAATCAGCATCATTTCTGAAGACAAATCAAGGAAGGTGCCAGACTTTGTGATTCACCGAGGAGTTCGCCGCCAATGGGTTGCCGTCGAGGTTCCGAAGGTCGTTCATCAGTCAAAGTAATTGCCATCTTTAAACCTTTCACCCTGCCCAGGTGAAACGAATATTTTAATAGGGCTCATTTTCTGTAAATTTCCCTCTTCGCTTTGCCCAAAGCGATAGAGTTTTGTTTTATAGGGCTGTAGTTTCAAGAGTCGACTTGTTCAACAATAAAAACAAGCAGTAAAATAAATACACTGCACACACTTACATTTTCTCTATCTCTTCTAAACACGAATCATCATGTCATGCAGATTGCTTGTTTTAAACCCCGTTGAAACATACGATCCGATGCCTTCTTCCAACTTTGAGTTCCCGGTATTCGAGGCTGAAGAAGAAAATGACAACGAAATTCCAGAAGAGATCTCCCGACTACTCAGACAAGAGGAAAGGTCCATTGAACCTCACAAAGAACCGTTGGAAATGGTAAACTTGGGTTCAGAAAAAGAGAGAAAAGAGATCAGGATCGGAGCATTGCTCAGTCCAACTGCCAGAGAGGGTTTGATAAAGCTTCTCAAAGAATTCCCCGATGTGTTCGCTTGGTCCTATCAGGATATGCCAGGGTTGGATACCAGCATCGTGGAACATCACTTACCGTTGAGATCAGAATTTCCGCCAGTAAAGCAAAGGTTGAGACGCACTCACCCGGACATGGCCATCAAAATCAAAGAGGAGGTACAGAAACAGATCGACGCGGGTTTCCTCGCTACATCTGAATATCCTCAATGGTTAGCCAACATCGTACCCGTTTCCAAAAAGGATGGAAAGGTCAGAATGTGTGTTGATTACAGAGATTTGAACAAGGCAAGTCCAAAGGACGACTTTCCTTTACCACACATTGACATGCTGGTTGACAGCACAGCAAGGTTCAAAGTATTCTCCTTCATGGATGGATTCTCGGGCTATAACCAGATCAAAATGACGCCGAAAGACATGGAGAAAACTTCGTTCATTACCCCATGGGGTACCTTTTGTTACAAGGTAATGCCGTTCGGTTTAAAGAATGTCGGGGCAACCTATCAAAGGGCCATGACTACTCTGTTTCATGACATGATACACAAAGAAATCGAGGTATATGTCGATGATTTGGTTGCAAAATCAAGAACAGAGGATGAGCACGTTGGACATCTGTCAAAATTGTTCCAACGTCTAAGAAAATTCAAGCTCCGCTTGAATCCCAAAAAGTGCACCTTCGGTGTCCGTTTAGGGAAACTACTAGGGTTCATCGTCAGCCAGAAAGGGATTGAGGTTGATCCTGACAAGGTCAAGGCCATTCAAGAAATGCCTTCTCCGAAAACTGAAAAAACAAGTCTGAGGATTCCTGGGACGTTTGAACTTCATCTCCAGATTTATATTCCTTATGACCGCGACTTGTGCGCCGATTTTCAAGTTATTGAAAAAGAACCAGGATTGCGTTTGGTCAGAAGACTGCCAAACTGCCTTCGACAGTATTAAGGAATATTTGTTGAATCCTCCGATTCTATCACCTCCAGTGGAAGGAAGACCACTGATCATTTACCTCACAGTCCTAGAGGACTCAATGGGATGTGTACTTGGCCAACAAGACGAAACTAAAAGGAAAAGTCTGCCATTTACTATCTAAGCAAGAAATTCACCGACTGCGAGACTCGGTACACAATTCTGGAGAAAACTTGTTGCGCTTTGGCTTGGGCAGCCAAACGTCTTCGCCAGTACATGATTCGTCATACTACTTGGTTGGTCTTCGAAATGGATCCAATCAAGTACGTTTTCGAAAAACCTGCTCTCACGGGAAGGATTGTCCGTTGGCAGATGTTACTATCAGAATATGACATAGAGTACCATGCTCAGAAAACCGTTAAGGGAAGTATTTTAGCCGATCATTTGGCTCATCAACCGATTGACAATCAAGAATCAATCGGGTTTGACTTCCCAGACGAAGATGTCATGTATCTAAAAATGAAAGATTGCGATGAACCGCTACCCAGTGAAGGGCCAGAACCAGGTTCCCAGTGGGGACTCATCTTTGACGGAGCAGTTAATCATTATGGAAACGGAATTGGAGCAATCATTGTTACCCCTCAGGGTTCCCACATTCCTTTCACTGCCAGACTTACGTTCAAATGTACGAACAACGAGGCCGAATACAAAGCTTGTATTATGGGTCTCGAAGAAGCAATTGATTTAAGGATCAAAAACTTGGACGTATACGGCGACTCAGCCCTGGTTATCAATCAGATAAAAGGAGATTGGAACACATACCAATCAGGACTGATTCCTTACAAAGACTACGCAAGAAGGTTGATACCTTTCTTCAACATTGTCGAGTTTCATCACATCCCTCGTGAGGAGAATCACATGGCTGATGCATTAGCCACTATCTCTTCTATGATTAGTGTAGGTCAATGGAATGACATACCTAAGATTGACATAATGCGCCTTGAAAGGCCCGCTTACATCTTCACGACCGAAGCAGTCATAGACGAAAAACCTTGATATCACGATATCAAATGCTTCCTTCAGAAACAAGAGTACCCATCTGGGGCACTCAGAAAAGACAGGAAAACCCTCAGAAGATTGGATGGAAACTTCTTCCTGAGCGGTGACACTCTTTATAAGAGAAATTTTGACATGGTCTTGCTCCGATGCGTCGACAGACCAGAAGCAGACGTGCTCATCAAAGAAATTCATGAAGGATCCTTTGGCACTCATGCCAACGGACACACAATGGCGAGAAAAATTCTCAGGGCCGGGTATTATTAGTTGACCATGGAATCCGACTGCTACAAGTACATGAGGAGGTGTCACAAGTGTCAGATATACTCCGACAAAATTCATGTACCGCCATCACATCTCAAAGTTCTTTCTTCCCCATGGCCTTTTGCCACATGGGGAATCGACATGATTGGCATGATTGAGCCCAAGGCTTCAAACGGACATCGGTTCATCCTGGTAGCCATTGACTATTTCACCAAGTGGGTCGAAGCAGCGTCATTCGCCAATGTAACCCGACAAGTGGTGGTCCGATTTATCAAAAACAATATCATCTGCCGTTATGGTGTTCCAAGCGAGATCATTACTGATAATGGATCTAACTTGAACAATAAGATGATGAAAGAGTTGTGTGCTGAGTTCAAGATTGAACACCATAACTCATCTCCCTACCGACCCAAGATGAACGGAGCGGTAGAAGCGGCTAACAAGAACATCAAGAAGATCGTTCAAAAAATGGTTGTAACCTATAAAGATTGGCACGAGATGCTACCCTTTGCTCTTCATGGTTATCGCACATCTGTCCGCACTTCAACAGGGGCTACCCCTTTCTCTCTAGTATATGGCATGGAGGCAGTGCTTCCCATAGAAGTAGAGATCCCGTCAATCAGGGTATTGATGGAAGCTAAGCTCACCGAAGCTGAATGGTGTCAAAGTCAACACGACGACCTGAACCTGATCGAAGAGAAGCGAATCACGGCACTATGCCACGGTCAGTTGTATCAGCAAAGAATGAAGAGGGCGTTTGACAAAAAGGTCCGACCTCGTGTCTTCAGGAAAGGAGACCTTGTGCTCAAGAAGATACAATCATTTCTCACTGACTCTCGGGGCAAATGGACCCCAAATTATGATGGCCCCTATGTGGTCACGAAAGCTTTCTCAGGCGGTGCCTTGAGACTTGCAACCATGGACGGAGAGGAATTTGCCTATCCCACGAATGTTGATGTAGTCAAGAAATACTTCGCCTAAACTAAAAAAAAAAAAAAAACGTCTCGGTGGATTGAAAACCTGAAAGGGCGGTCCAGGCAAAAGTTAGAGACATGAAAAAAAAGAATCATCCCGATGGATTGGAAATCTCATAGTATAATCCAGGCAAAAGTTAGGGATAATGGCAAGTAACTATGTTCAACAGAGGCAAGTCCCTCAGCCGTAGTTACATCATCTATCGGAGGAAATCTCCAGTCAAAGGTCATATTCGACAGAAGCTCAGGATGCCCCGAATTCAAAGTTGGTAGAAGGATAGTGGTCGTTATGTTTCAATGTAGCCCTTTTCCCTGTAAATTACCATTTTCTAACTTTGTATATACTCTTTGGAATCACGCGTTTGGCTGATCTCCATCGTATCAATAAAATTTGAGCCCTTGTGCTTTTGTTTGTAATTCTTAACTTGTTTTAGCTTTACAGAACGACGTTGTTTAAACTTAATCAGCGATTCTTGAAATAAAACAAAAATGAATTTACTTGTTAAAACTTTTTCTGCTTTTAAAATAAAGATGGCAATTTCTTTTGACTGTTGAACATCAGAAGAACATCAATCGCTTCTCCCGAAGTAAGCGAACTTCAAAGTGCAGAATCAAAGTACTCCTTCTAAGCCAGTATGCCTGAATGAAGGGATCAACTATGTCAGAGACCTTGTTTCGTCTGACATCCTCGGCCGAGTTCTCATCTCTTAAGCCCGATCAACATAGCTCCCAACGGGACTATCTCTCCTAAGCGAGGTGGAATTGCTATTTTGAATCAATGGTACTTCTTCGCCCCGCGATGGCCGAGTATCCAATTGTGTTCATCCATTAGTCTATATGTCGCGTCTGTTTTGTCAGCATATACATACATACTTCATGCATTTTATTTACGTTCGCATTTCGTATTGTATCACTATCACTTGAGTCGGTCTTGTCCCCTAGTGATAAACAGTTTTCTCAATCGAGTTTGTCAGTTCTTTCCTCGTCAGGAAGTGTTGTGTCTGCACAATCTCGCCAACAGTGTATCTTTAGATCAGAGTCGACACTTGGCCACTTTGATAACTTGAACCTCTGAAAAGCCAGAGAAAACTCTCAATAAACATCACTCTTCGCCATTGAAGATGATATCCTTGCTTTCCCGGATTAAGGAAAATCCACAGAGAAAGCCTCGTGATCAGAGATTCGGCAGCATGCCAGTTTTGCTCCGAAAGGACCGCTGATGAAAAGGTCATCGGCCCCACAAAATTGGACCCCATCATATGGCGTTTCTCCGGGAAGATCCCGAGAAAAGTATGATGAAAGATCCCAAATGAAAACAGTCTCTCAAGAGAATCGTTTTCCCCAGTAGAAACAAATGGCGTCTCCAAACAGAGAAGTTTGCGTACCTTTACAACTCGGACGACTGGGTTACCCAGCAAGTCTGACATCAAAATTTTTTCAACTCAAATGGCATCTCCCCAGGAAAATTCGGCGAGAAGTTTGAGGAAAGCCGCTATGAATAGCATCCCTTGTCAAGAAAGTTTATTGACAAAAGAAACTAAGACCAGTTCTTGGTAGGAAACCAGGATCGAGGGGAAGTTTAAATCAGAAACTAAGACCAGTTCTTGGTAGGAAACCAGGATCGAGGGGAAGTTTAAATCAGAAACTAAGACCAGTTCCTAGGTAGGAAACCAGGATCGAGGGGAAATTTACCTTTTCTAAGCATCATCGCTTAGCTAAAGAAGATGAATGCGTAAGCTACCATTCATAACCACCATCAAAATTTCGGATATTCCGATATTTAATCCTCTTGCACCCCGAATGTCCGAATCCCTTCGTCATTCATACATTCGGGTCCAAGAAGATTAAATAGGGGCATCTGTAATACCCCAAATTTTGACCACTTAGATTTCCCATCATTGTGAAAATCATCATCACAATATGGATGAACCATCATGCTTCATTAGCCTCCCCAAAGATGGGTGAGCATCCACTACAATCAAAATTAGGGTTTCAAGCCCTCTCTGAGTGCTTAGACAAAGGATCAATCAAGAAATGACATGATCTTCAACTTGTCTAATCTCTCAAACATCCACAATGGATCAAAAAGGACTCCCACTTCAAGGATTAAGCACAAGGCTGCTCCCTTCTAGGTGGATCAAGTCTCAAGATCGACAGTGTCACCAAATTAGGGTTTTGGTCGACCAGGGTCTCCAGATGGAAATTTTCATCTGGGCACAAGGCAATGATCCAAAACATATCCTAATATGCTTCATGGAACCTCATGAACCCATGCATCAAGTCAATTTTGCCTTAGGGGATGCATTCATAAAAAATCAGGAATTAGGGTTTCTTGACCTAATTCACCCCTAAGTTGACTTTTGGGACAAACCATGAGCCAAGACCTCAAGAGATGATTTGAGGGTCTCTAGTATACCATATTGATCCATTTGGAACAATGGATTGATCCAAGAAGCTTGAGCAACAAGTCTCATTTTCATCTGCACCACAATTAGGGTTTTAAGGGAAAAGTCAACTGTAACCTTGACTTTTAACCAAGACATGCTCCCAAACCCTAATACATGATTGAATATACCCTATGACACCCATGGAACATGTCCATCAAGTTTGATTTAGGTCAAGGGCATGATTTCCTGAAGAATTGCACAGTTTGGAATTCATCTGATAAAAAGTCAACTGTGCACAAAAGTCAACTTTGACTTTTTGAGATTTTTCACCAAAATGGATTTTTAACCCTAAAATGATGTTAATGTATAATTTGAATCATCATTCATCAAGAAAAATCAAGAAAAGTGAGATAACTTGTAAAAGGGGTAACCATAAAACTTAGAAAATTTTCTAAGTTAAAAATAAAGTGGCAAAGGTACCAACTTTGGAGGACCATAACTCCTAAACCACAAGGCCATTTTTTCTCATCCAAAGATGGATTTTTATCCCTCATTATCACCTACAAAAACTTCAACTACAAGTCATTCCCATTCATTAAGGATTTTGAGTTATGGAGTGATCAAAGTGGCTGAAAAGTGAAAATGTCACTTTTTCCAACACAGTGAAATTTTCACTAAGTCAGATTCTGCCTCACTTTTTGCCAAATGTAGGGGGATTTTTCACTTGGAATCAAAAGAGATCAAAACCAAACTTGTTCAAACAGTTGTTGTATCATGTAAGAGCTTTCCAAAATGGCCAAGAACATTGCCAAATTCAACCTACACCATGAGATACAACATTGCCAAGTTGCCTTGCTGAAATCTGTCAAGGCAAGGCAGAATTTGCAACTTTGGTCGATTTGCCAAAATCAGCCAAATTCAATTACTCCAATCCACTTGGACACCTCAAAGGATTGAATCTAAAGGGGACAATCACTGAGCCAAGCCTCCAAAGTCCATGGAACAAGAAATAGCATGTTGAACCTAGAATGGCCAAAATAGGGACAAGACTTCAAATTTGGAATGAGGCATTCAATGGAACCATCAAGGTGGCATGCACTGAGCCATTCTCATCTGAAATCAGTCAAGACTTATCCAAGACCAAGGGGACCAAAGCTCTGTGCCCTAACCTCTAGTCAATGGCTAGAGGAGACTTGGATTTTCATTTGCCAACATTGGCCAAACCTACTTACCAGCTGCCATGCACTATTCCTTGCAAAACAAACTTGCTCTACTATAAATAGAGCTCAATTGTGGCCAGTTTAAGTACACCAAAGCCATCTAACAGATGCTTTCCTCAAAATCTCTTTCTCTTGGCAAAAATGCCTTTCTTAGCAAGGTAGCTATCGGGTTTTGAGTTTGAGAGCAATTCTGCACAAACCAATCACTCACACACCTCACATACATCACATATGAGCTGATCAAACACTCACATAACTTCTGAAACATCAATTTCATGAAATCACCAGCTGGTTGCTCAAATTTTCAAACAAGGTGCAGCTGAGGTACCACAAAATGATCCAGCCAATTTCAATCAAGTCCAACCATCCAAACACAATCCATAGGGTGTAGGGAAGCTGTTCAGATCATCACCACTAATCTGTAACACCTCCAAATCAAAAATCACTCTGAACTTGCTGTCACGGCTTGGAGGTAAGCACATACTTGGTCATCTCTCAATCTATGCATATTTCCTCGAACAATAATTTGGCCATATGTTCATAATCATGCATGGAATGTTTTCCCTCAATTAATTGCATTGTTTGAATCGTGTATCAAAAATCCTAGCCTTCATGCAGAAATTAGGGTTCTTGAGGTTTCTTCGTGATTTCTTGTTGTATGTTTAATTTAAATGAAATTAAAGTACATAGACATGATCGTGAGGTTGAGACGAGCATAATGATATGTGGATTGCATGATATGATTACGTATTCATGGAGATTGGATAGAAAACGCAAATTTGAGAAACCAAGAACACGCGCGTATTCTTCAGCTTGTTCTTGGCGCCTTTTTTTTTCAAATTCAAATATTTGAATTTTGTGATTTTGTTTAATTGATTCAAAAATTAATTTCTCTCTGAGTTTTAATGATTTTGAGTTGATTGTTTTTTTAATAATTCACAAAAATGTTAAAATATTTTATTTTATCAAAAAATCCCAAAAATATTATTTATTTCATATAATTGATATTTTTGTAAAGAATTAATATTTTGATTGTTTTTGGCATTTTAAATATTTTTTCTACATTGATTTTGCAACTTTTAATGCTTTCTAATTATTTTGTAGGTCAATACTTAATTTTTGAAGCATTAATCCAAGATCACAATTTGTTTTCCATGTGTTAAACAATTTTTGATCATTTTAATTGAATTTTTATTCAATTAAATACATTTTGAAAACAAATCAGGGTTTTGGATTAATTCAACCCTCATAAATCATTTTCAAAACACTCTGGGCCTCTCCTTGAGCTATAAGACCCATTCAAGACACTTTAGGCCTCTATTAGAGTGTAAGACCCAATCCCCCTTTTAACCAAAAACATTTTGGGCCTCACTTATTGTATAAGTCCCTTTGCGTTAAAAGAAAACCTCGGCGCGATCGCCATTTTTAAACGAAAAATCATTTGGGCCTACCCTCGTGTTATAAGCCCCTCTCTTTTCTTTAAACCTTTTTGGGCCTCTTGAGAGAGTGTAAGACCCATCCCTTTGTACAGAAAACCATTTTTGGGCCCCAGTCACTTGTATAAGTCCCTCTGTACAAATTCAACAGTGCGCTCACTGATAAAACCCTGGGCCTCTCCTTGAGCTGTAAGCCCCAAATCTTTCTTTTTCAAAGCACTTTCTCCTTTGATTTTGAAGTATACTGTTGTTTTCAATCTTTCTTTGTTGAACAACTAACCAAACAGTATGGAAGCTCTACAACCGAGTAAGTGGTTATTGCTTTCATTTACCGCTTTCATATACATATAACTGTATTGTGGGGCTGTTTCACTGTAAGTCTTCTTTCATAAACTCATATCAACTGTGTAATAATAGTATAGATATTTCGAGTTTCCCCGGCAACTACGTCTAGAACTAGGTGACGCCGTTTCATTTATTCGTAGAAATAGACGCCTAGATCCCCAATAGGAGCACCAGATACAGTCTTCTCTTCGGCTGTCCTCCTTAGGAATCCTCAAGAAGCTCTACTTCCCAAGATGAATGTATTCTCCGTGAATGGCATCTTTGAGTTTCTTCCAAATTCTCGAACTTTCCTGACTTGATCTATTCCTTGTGGATAGCTTGCCTTGAATGTCTCGGGGTTTGGGTACCCACTACGGTCATAATCTTGGACCTTAACTAAGGAACCCTCTTTAAAAGTTAAAAGTCGCTGGATAGTAAACCTCGCACGTTTACCAGTGGTTTTTATCTTTAAAAGAGTTATCTCTCCTAATGGAAAGGAGATGATAGACCCACGGGCTTCTTAAAAGCATCGGCCTCCTCTTGGGCATTATTCAAGGACCCTACGACTTCTTAGAAGTATTCACAGCCTCCTCTTAGGCTTCGTATAATGATCTCTTCCTCCGGGAATGATAGCCTCCTCTTGGGCTTCGTACAAGGACCCGTCGGCTTCTTAAAAGTTCCCAGCCTCCTCTTGGGCTTCGTACAAATTGTCCCGACGACCTCCTAGAGGTATAGGAACAGAACCTAGTCATCCTCATAGAACAGTCCTTTCATAGAGTCTACTACTGTTTCTCGAAGCATAGTACAAAAGATAAAACTCTAGACACGGACAGTCTAACTTCCTTGAGTCTCAAAGACATTCTCAAGCACCCTTCGTTAAATAGGAAGGAAACCCGCAGACTCAGATAGTCTCGATACCCTTTGGATTTCCCGTTTCCTCAAAGAGAAGGAAATATCCCTGATCCTCAAATTAAATCCCTGTGTACAGTGTTACTCATATAAGAACTGATTTTCTCTTTTAAATCAGTATATTGGATCTGTCACTCAACTGAAACAGTTACAATAGCCTCCATCTCGGGCTTCGTACGAGATACCAAAATTCTCCCCAGTGGAGTCAAAACAACCTTTTCGCCTCTCTCTCGGGC
Organism: Lathyrus tuberosus; assembly: GCA_022829125.1. NCBI lineage: Eukaryota > Viridiplantae > Streptophyta > Magnoliopsida > Fabales > Fabaceae > Lathyrus > Lathyrus tuberosus. Next base: position 11,709,867 of record JALAZF010000168.1, read on the forward strand.
TTTGTACGAGATACAAAAACACTCTTACTAAGTATAAAAGATTCTCCAACTGAGTCAACTCTTTGCTAGCCTCCTCTTAGGCTTTGTATAACGATATGCCCCACTGGGTCAAAAACTTTTAGCCTCTCTCTCGGGCTTTGTACGAGACACAAAATAGCCTCCTCTTAGGCTTTGTATAATGATTTTACTAGCGGAAATTAGCCTCCTCTTAGGCTTTATATAAGAAAACCACTGGTTGATCCAATCGACCTTTTAGCATCAAAGCTGTGCCTCGTTCGCAGTACACAAACATCAACAACTCCTTTCCCTTCATCTAATCGCTGTAAGCGGCAAGCCTCTGGATCATCTACATCTATGCCACTGTCCCTCTTTTAGCATGAGAAATTCCTAAGGAAAGATGGCATTGCTCTACACTGAGTTAAAGTCTTCTCCTTCAGGTTAAAACCCTTTCTTCGGAAATTATGGCATTGCTCGGATCCGCGTATCCCAGTTAAAGTAATTCTCCTTCCCCCTCTTTAGAGATGACAAATTCTCTCTAAAGCCGAAGTCTTTCAGCTTCACATCTTGGGCTTTGAACAAGATACAAATCACCTTTCGCTTCATGTCTTGGGCTTTGAACAAGACACCAAAACACCCCTTTCCTCCCATAGAATAGGAGGAACTACGAACGCTCTGATTTCCCTGTTTCGGTAAACGGGAATACGTAAGCATAAGATCGAAAGAAAAGATCTTAGCGAGCGCAATCAACAAAAAACCCAAATCCCATATCTCCATCAATCAAAAGCAGTAATTCAAAAGCACCAGTCCTAACATCCTAATCCTTATTCCCCGCCAGAAACCTTCTGCCTAGATAAAAAGAGAGAACAGTATTGGCGAAAATACAAATAACCAGTACAAAGGCCCCCCCACATTGATAGCATCCGTAACCTAACAGACCGCTGTTTAAACTCAGTATGCAAAGCAGGGTTAATTGGAGACATCTATTTCCCTTCCTTATTCAGCTCACAATAGGATAAAAAATGAATCGACCTGTAGTCAAAGCTCAAACCGCAGAGAGCGACCAGCGGTTAAGAACCGCGCCAAAAATCGCTCGCTACAACTCTCACATTTTTTTTTCACAGAAAGCCAAATGTTTCTCAAGTCCTCAACTCTTTCATAATCAATGGTCTTTCATGGAAACTTGGAGTTTGAATGAAGATAGAGAATGGAAGCCTTGTTCTAATAAATCTCTTTCTCAACATGTGATGTAGTTGTTGCGCCTGGGATTGCTAAATGCAACTCTTGTTATTCCAATATTCCATTTAAATAGTGTATAGAGAGATTCAAGCCACTTCGAAAACTTCTTCATACGATCACTCGAGAAACATGTGCATGTGATGGGCCAAAGTAAAAATTACAAGTTCACATAACAGTGAAAAGTTACAGGGCAGTGAAAAGTTACATAACTGATACATACAAAATACATAACAGGCGACGACAAAATGCAGAATTACAAAAAGGAAAGTGGCGGTTTTCACGTACAAACTTGTGACCAATTCCACTACAAATTCACAGCAAATAACTCTAACAGAATTGTAGCTGAAAACCCGATTCTACCCTCCAATTTTACTCCTATAAAACTTGCTCCTCTTTCACACTTGATCACCACTCTCATACGCCCTTCACCATCTTTGATTCCAATTGATCACATTCTCAATACCTCAATAATCATCAAAATTCAGAATCTGCAAAAACCACAACAAACCAAGCATCATTTTCATTCTTTCAATCCACAAAACCAAAATTCAGCACAACCAAGCTCTTCATCAATTGTGAAAATTCACAGCACCATGATTCAATAACCTGTAACGGAATTTAGTTCAACGCAACAAAAACATTTCAAAGGAAGCAAGTTGAATTAAAGAAGAAAGAGAAATAGATCGGACAAAGAGAAGAAGTAATTTAAGTTAAGGAAAGAAGGTGCGAGATACCTGAAGGATAGTTTTCGGTTTTCTCCTGTTATCGTCGAAGACGCCATCGGAGCGACTCCGATTCGTAAGCTTCTCTTCCTTTATCATCATCACGTAAACCTTGCTTGTATGAATTCCGTTTTGAACTTCGTTTGGCTTGTTCTTGTTCTGGTTTTTGCGAAAGAGGTCGAACCGGCTGTTTACTTTCGAGATCTTTTGTTTGTTCGATTTCAATCGATATAGTTTGATCCGCGTTTAGTGTTGAGGGTTTTGATACCACTATTAAGTTGAAGCAGAAGAGGTGATGTTGAAGAACAAGGAAAAGTTAATGGCAGAGTTTCTTGTTGTCATTTGAGAGTGAGAAGGTGAGATGGAGAGCTGTCGGCGCAGTTTTGGAAGGTGATGGCGAGGATGTTATTCAAAGAAGGAGAACGGAGAAGGCGAAGTGTGAACGGAGGGCAAATCTGTCTGCGAAATTTGAGACGGAGAAACCACGACGCGATTTGGAGAAGGGGGAATGATTTGGAGATCATGACAGGAGAAGGAGGATTGTTAAGATGGGAGGTTGTCGGCGAATGTTGCGAATAGAAGATGAGGGGAGCGAATATGTTTTTGTATCGCCGGTGGGGAAAGCTGTGAGCAATGAAAGCGAGTTTCATCTGGCGGAGAAGTTAGAAACCCCCGCGCGGCGTCGTTTTGTGACGACGGTACGAACGGAGAAGAAGGTTGTTTCGGTGAGGTTTTGAGGACGGAGAGAGTGATAGATTGAGTTGAGATGAGCGGAGATGAGTGTGCACCGTGATGGTTTTTCGCCGAAGAAAGAGAAGTGGAAGCGGAAAAGATGAGGGTTGAAGAAGAAACGGTGGCTGGGGAAAACCTTTTGTGGATGTTGAAGTTTGTGACTCTTTTCCATTGTTAGGGTAAAACATAGTGGTGAGGTAATGGGATTGGTGATTTGGACCGGGCCTCCAGGGAGAATTGTTTTGCACCCCATTTTTTCTTGTTAATACTCCCAGACTCACTTGGACAAGAACCTATGGGCCTAATGTGATAAGGCCTGCGCTTAATCACTAGCTGCACCCCTGTTTTCACTCTCTGCACCCCTGTCTGCAAAGGACCTTGGGCCTGAAACCTAGACCCAACCGCCCAGATCCATTTTCCAGCCTCCCAGAATGCTGTTCACCCCCCCTTGGTTATTTTATTTAGTTTTGGTTTTTGTTTTAGTTAACTAAATATTAAGTAGAACTTAAAACTTTTCTTAGTAACTAATTTTAGAACTTGATTAGAGTTTTTTAATTAGTCAGATTAATTTTAGATTTAATTTTTCTTTAGAATTAATTTTCTTTTAATTAACTTTAATTAACTTTAATATTAGTTCTCATTTTAGATTAATTTTCTTTGCTTAGAATTTAATCTTGCTTAATTAGCTTTTTATTCCTCACTTGGATAATTTTTGTTAACTTTTAATCTTGCTTAATTAGCATTTTATTCCTCACTTGGATAATTTTTGTTAACTTTTAATCTTACTTTTAATTAGCACTTCATTTTAGTTTGGATATTCTTGATTAATTTCCGATTAACTCATGATTACTCTTTTTCATCTTTTTCACTCTTTCTCCTCCCATGGATCTCAAGACTTGTTTAAGTCTTGGATTCTTTCCCCTTTAGAGCTACCTAGTCCAACTTAATTTTTGATTAAGTTTGGAGTAGGATTAGCATTAGGTTTTAGGTAGTCGTCCCTCCTAAGCCTCACTAACCATAGGTTACCCATGCATGATAACATTAGGACTCTTAGTTTCCCTTTAGAGTTTCCTTTGTGTCTTCTCTCTTCTCATCTTAAAACTTCTTGAAAACACTTAATAAAGATAAAGTGTATTGAGCACGAGCCTTAAGCGTGGGGAATGAGAAATGAGGGGCTTCCTCTCATCTTTCTAGAGTGCTTAGCGGGCATCCTGTCTTGGGATGATTCGTTGAGTATTCGTCCCTGTGCCCTAGACTTTGGTGCAATGCAAGTTATGAACTAACTTAAAAAACACTTCTGTCTAAAAAACACAAAACCAATTCAAATCTTTTTTGTCCTTCGGGATTTTTGGGTTTCAAACTTTCTTTTCAGAAAAGAGCTCGTCGCTCACGTAAAAAATAACTTACCCATCCGTGGTCGTACCCACGAACTACATTAGCTCTGATTCCTCTCTCTCGTCCGATTGAGGATATGTAGGCACATGGTAGCGATTGTCTTGGCGAGCAACCTTCCCCCACAGTTCCCGTCTGAACTACGTTGACTCTGACTTTCCCATTGCACTGAGGGAGTACGTAGGCCTAGGACAACGATAACGTCCTATCGAGTCACTTCTTTTTCGTTTCTCCGTTCTTTCCGTTCTCGTTTCTTCTCCGGTCCCGTAGCAGTGGAGCTCCAGACGACGACGCCCTTTGATGCAGACAACAAGCGTGGATCCCATCGAGTACGATGGACGTCTTGGGTGCTAACACCTTCCCTTCGCGTAACCGACTCCCGTACCCGTTTCTCTTGGTCGTGAGACCATGTTCTTTCCCTTCTTTCAGGTTTATGCAGTGTTTCCTTTCCCTCTCTTGGGGTAAATATATATTGCTGGCGACTCTGTGTTTTTCTGCACCACTCTCGCGTTTGTACCGTTGGATGTGAATCTTTTGGGAGCGACAACTGGCGACTCTGCTGGGGACTCTGGTTGACCTCTTGCTGGTCCATCCCCTTTAGCGGGTCCATCCTAGCGCTTGTTTGTTGTTTTCGTTGGGTGTTTATTTGTTGTGCTTTATTATGTTGTATATTACTATTTTACAGCTTTTATTGCATTGCATTTCATTTTATTACTATCATACTGGATATTGCTGTGCTGTACTGGTTGGTTTTCTGTTTGGCAGGTTGGGTTGTTCTGAGAGATAAGCCCAATACCCAGGCTTGAGTACACCCTAGGACTAGAGTGGAAAGTAGTGGAACCTACGTGCCCGCTTGGTACGTTTGTGTGTTCACGAAATTCACAACCAGACGAGGCTCTCTTGGGACGCATTCTGACGTGTGTGTCTTGCGCATGTTAGGGTGTTGATCTAGAATGCTGTCGACTCTGGTGACCATTTCTCCGATACCTCAGTCGCGCCTCTCCTCCCGAGATGTGACAGTGCCAGACCACGTTCTGTGGCAAACCCATTGCATATTCTCGATCCGAGGACCCAATGCTGAGGGACTCGCATAGGATGACCTTATTTTTGAGGGGAATCAGTTGAGGCCTCCTCGATTGATGATGATGCCAAACCAGAAATGGTGAACGTATCATCGTTTCTCGACCTGAGAGCCCGGGATATTGAGGATCCTCGCCTTTCTAGAACCCACATGTGAGAGGGGATGGGTGTTTGCAGGTTAGCAGAAAACCTTCAACCTTCAACCTACCCAGTTTTTAGGATTTCTCATCAGTGTTTGATTATCTGGGTTTCTGGTTATCTCAGTGGTTTGGTATTCTGGAATTCAGGTTTTCTAGTTGTGGTTCTTATCCAGTTAACAGCACAGTACATCCAGCAGTTATTCAGAACTTATGGATACCTTGATCCCATGTCTGTTGCATATGCATCATCATTCTTGCATACGTGTTCTTGTATTTCCAAGGATATCATTGTTAAGGCTCACTGTTGAGCATTTCCATTTATTCCTTGTGGTTTTTCTGAAAAATCTTGAATTAAAATAGAATGATTCCTTGGAAATATTTGAACATGGCATTTGCATTTTCATAATCATCTCATGTGCATAGCAGGTGTTCAAGGCTGGTTATTCTTGTTCTGATCTGGTTTTCTTCAGAATTGTAGACTTAACTCCTCAGGCTATCCAAAAGTTGATCATGGAGCAAATTCAAGCTGAGTTGAGGGAGATACGAAGCCAGATGAGGCAATTTGGGGAAGATATGCTGGCCATATCCCAAGAACAGAAGATGCTGAGAGAGGATGTCAATCAGATGAAGACTCAGATGGGTTTGATCATGGAAATTTTGAAGACAGTGTTACAGAAGGAAAACAGTCATGTGCTCGCTTCCACAACAGAAGTCCTTAATCCTCCCATCTCTTTGGGGTCTTCGCTAGATCATTGAATTCCTCGTGAATCCTCTCCACAGTCCAAGGTTCCAGAACCTTCCCAACAGCAACCAGGTCCTGTCTCCCAAGATAAGCCTAAGAATAAAAGGTGTGCACAGAGACCGAAGCAGTCTGAAAGAGTTTTTCACCCACTCCCTATGACATATTCTCAGCTATTGCAGCATCTCCTTCAGTTGCAACTGGTACAGAAAAGGACTTTGGCTTCTCTTACTGGTAATCCCCCACCAGGCTACAATGCAAGAGCCCATTGTGATTTCCATTCTGGGGCACCAGGGCATACTGTGGAGAAATGTAGGACCTTTTAGCACCAAGTCCAGGATTTGATTGAAGCAGGGGCAATTGAATTCACGTCGGGCGGTGTGAGCATACAAGGTGATTTTACCCCAATCGTTGCAAAAGAAGTAGGGACTCCTTCCTTTTCCAAAGGATCCATCTCATGTCATGGACCTTCTCCACAACCTTTTACGGCAGAAGCTCTACGTCAACAACCTTTGTTGGTGCCTCAGCCAAATGTGGAAAGGAAAGTACAGGGGCAGTTTGGGCGCCCAAATCATCAGCAACAATAGAATCATCAGCAGCAAAGGCAATTCAGACCAAGAGCGCCCAAGAGGATATTTGATCCTATTCCTATTCCTTATAGTCAGTTGTTTACTCGTTTGCTCAAGAACTCTCTGATTCAGCTGAGGAATGTCGTGCCAGTGCCATACCCTATCCCTCCGGACTTTGACATGAACGCTAGCTGTGAGTTCCACTCGGGAACGTTTGGGCATACAATTGATGACTGTAATGCATTCCAGCACAAGGTGCAAGACTTGATCGACTCAAAGGTCATCACGCCAGATGGTACCCCTTTGGGGTGAAGCTTCTTTATCAGAGTGAGCACTCGAAGCTCAAGAGCATCATCAGAAGCAATAAGTCCAGACGGAGTCAAGTCTCCTCAACAATGGCAATCATCAGCTTCCTTTATTGCATTTTCATATGTAGCTTTTCTTTGTTTGTTTAAACATTGTCTGCATGTAAAAACTTATTTGTGTTTGAATGTTGATTTTAATGCAATGATGTGTTGTTCCTGAAGTATTTTACTTTTATGCACTCATGTCATGTTTATATGCACTACAATACCAACTTTTCTTGCTCAAACTCTTTGAGGGAGGATGACGAAAGAAGAACGCAGGTTTCTAATGGTACGCTTTTGGATAAAACCCTGTTAAGGATGTACAGGCATTGTTTCCAATTCACAAACACTGGAGAGATAAGGAGACAGACCTTTGTCAACCCCTTTGAGCCTAGTATTAGGAGTTTTTTCTGAAAACGAAAAACCCTCAATTTTAACCCAGGGGCAGGGTAGGCGTCAGTTAATTTGACCAAGTGTTCAACTTTCAGAAGGAGTGTACATATGAGGATCCATTACCTTCCATTCCACTATCAAGAGGTTAAGAGGTGTAGAACCACAATGGTTACTCCTCACCAACCGAAGAGTGAAACAGTCACAACCCTTTCAAACAAGTCAGGAAAAACAGTGTCACACGACTTGTTCAAAAAAAAAGAGAAAAAAAGAGAAAAAGAAAAAGCCTGCTAAGTCGAAAAACTTGAAAGCAAGTGACTTAGGCAAAAGTAAAAGCATCCCGCTGGACTTCAAAATTGAAAACTCAAAAGAGTCAGTCCAGGAAAAAATTAGGGAACAAAAGCAAAAGAATGAGAGGGCAAAAAGCCAAAAGGGATTACAAAGAAAATCCTCGATAAGAACAAAGTCGTGTGACTATAGACGCAAATGAAAAAAGGGGTGACTGTTGCTCCAAAACCTCGTCAGGTCTCGAACCATCAATTGCATGGGTTCTTTAAGGGTCGTAAAACCTTTTGAGAGACGAGTGCTTGTGTCAAATTAGCTGAACATAGGACTGGAGAATATCACGAAGAGTGGGTGGGCACCAATAAACTTTGAGCCATAAATCCTTTTTCTCAAACCGCGAACCAGGCCACGCTACAACCTTTAAAAAGTCCTAATTGAAACAGGGTTTAGTATGAAGGCATACTTCAACGAGATAGCATTCCTGACTCCCATGAGTTGTGCTAATAAGATTTTTGTTGGTATTGCATGTGCGTATTGCTTTCCTTTAAAAAATAATTGTCGTAACTCGGTTGTGTGACATATTTTCAATAAGGACTTCAAGATTAACATATGTGTTGCATTTGAATAATCATTCTCAGAATAAATATTTTCTGCTTGCATACATTTGTTTGACATCAAAGAAGCTTACACGATGAACATCAGTCGAGAAGCTTAAACTGGCCAAGTTGAGGTGCCTGAGACTCCAGAGGACATGTTGCTGAAAGATTATGTGGGAAAAAGGCGTTCCCAGCCATTTGTGTTGAGATGTAACCAATCTGGGACAATCACACCGGGAAATCTCTTCAAAATGTAGCCAAGCTGGGGCATTCAAGTTGAGAAGGTCTTTTCAAAGTACAATTAACCATGGGGCATTCATGTTGAGAAAATTTCTTCGAACTGGGGCAATTATGTCGAGATCCGACAAATCTCTCCACAAGCGTGTAAACTAGGGCAATCACGTCGAGATTCGGTAAATCTCTCGAAGACTAGTCGGTCAGAGACAAATGTACTGCAAGGCTTGTACTGGGGCAGGTCGCTTCAAGGGCGCGAGAAGTTTTCTCCCTTCAGAACACAATCAATCAATAGCACCTCTGCAAGATTCAGAATACTGTGGCAGAACATTTCAGGTCATTACGAACCCTCTCGAGGTGGTTTACTTCATGAATCATGGGACAGTTATGTCCAGACCGGATACTTCTCTAAGAGTTTGAAAACCCTGGGGCATTGTTGAATGCCTGGTTTTCTGTAAAATCCTCTTAAGATGATTGCTTCAAGTAGACCCTGTGGTCTGGGGCAAGGTGGAGAGTTAAAGGAACTGTGTTTCTCTCTTGATAATTAATATGTAGAAACTTGAAGCACTGAGTTGTTCCCAGCGTGGGACTTTTGGAGTCTTTTCCCTCCAGCAAAGAGCCAGAGGGTATCTTTTTCCAGCAAGGTGTAGGAATTGTTATTCTTCCTCAAGCAGAGAATTGTCCTATGTTCGAAAAGGGCTTTTATGAAGGTTTCTTATCTCTAGCAGTACAGATGGAATCCTCACTCTCAGCAAGGTAAGACGATAGAATATCGTCAAGAAGACGATGAGGAGTCAGAGTATTCTCTTCCTCAACGGTCAGATCTAGCCATATCAAGTAACTCAAAGTCCAATCTTCATTGGTACCTCCCCAGTAGAGCTGCTCTCTTCAACTTTGAAGTCTGATCGTCCTCAGCAGTTTATTACTCTCCCCAGTAGAGCTGCTCTTCCCAACTTTGAAGTCTGATCGTCCTCAGCAGTTTTTACTCTTCCCCATCAGAGTATCGAGGATCGTCTCCCTCAGCAGAGTATAAATAAGTAATTCCCCAAGCGGATTCGTTGAGGATCGTCTCCCTCAGCAGGGTATAAGAGGTTCACCCCAGCCAGAGTTGTGATTTGGCTCACCTTTGTTTAGCAGACGGTGTTTCCCCACAGAGTTTGGGGCAGTTGTTCTCTTTCCTCAGCTAGTCAGGAAACAATGTGTTTATCCCCTAGCAGAGTGTATGTTGACAACTACTTTTTCTCCCAAGCAGAGTCGTTGAGGATCATCCTCCTCAGTAGAGTACAGAGGATTGTATACCCAGCCGAAGTTGTGTTGGATTAATATTCCCCAGCAAACATGGATGTTGTTGTATCTCCAGCAGGAAGTTCGAGGACAAAGATGTTATTATCCCCGCAGGGTCCTGGCGTCTACTTTCCTCAGTTGGTTAGAAAGTATAGTCTCAACGACAACGGCTTGATCTAATCCCCAGCAGGGTGAGGGTAAAGTTACTTCCCTAATAGCAGATTAAGCTCACTGACATCCCCAAGCAGAGTCTGGTGGTGATTGGTATCCCCAACAGGTCTTAAGTCCAATCGTGCTTGGCAGACGTTAAATCCAAGTTCTGAAATAGTTGGACATCCCTAGTGGATGAGTTTCCATCTTCAGTATTCATCTCCCTCCCCAGCTGAGTGGTATTCTCTTGGAGTTTTGTCCATCTCCAGCAGAGTTGTTGATCTTGATATTCCCCAACAGAGTGGATATTCTCTCGGAGTTTCGTCCATCTCCAGCAGAATTGGTGTTTGCAATCTTTCATAGCAGAGTGAAGTTTTCCTCAGCAGGATCTCTTATTTCGGAGGACAATTTATTTTTGTCATCCCCAGTGGAGTTTGCCTTCGTCTTCAGCATTTATTTTGTTGAGGCGCCTCTTTTTTGCATTGCATGAGCATTGTTTTGCATGGCATCCTCCCAAACGCGTAGCATTTCCACTTCGTGTGGAGCATTACGGCAAAATTCAAACATATGCATCTGAAGCATAAGCCAGGTTTGAGTTTTCCTTCGTCAGGAAAGCTGGATTTCAGGAGATATCTTTTGACTTTACTCCACAAGTTTTGGGTTTAGTCATTCAAAGCAATATTTGACATTCCCTTGCAGAGTTGTTTGCCAGGATCGTTAATCCATGATTTCATTTTTTACCCCTTCGTCCAGGTGGTCCTTTGGTTTATCCCCTCAAGGTTGTTACCGTCAGACACCCATCCGTGTTTTTTCAACACCCGTCCGTGTTTGAACTTTTGTTTCAATGCCCGTCCGCATTGACATTCGGCACCCGTCCGTGTTTTTTCAGCACCCGTCCGTGTTTGAACCTTTTAAGCCAATGCCCGTCCGCATTGACATTTGGCACCCGTCCGTGTTCTTTCAGTACCCATCCGTGTTTGAACTTTTATTTCAATGCCCGTCCGCATTGACATTTGGCACCCGTCCATGTTCTTTCAGCACCCGTCCGTGTTTGAACTTTTGTTTCAATGCCCGTCCACATTGACATTTGGCACCCGTCTGTGTTCTTTCAGCACCCGTCCGTGTTTAAACTTTTGTTTCAATGCCCATCCGCATTGACATTCGGCACCCGTCCGTGTTTGAACCTTTTAAGCCAATGCCCGTCCGTATTGACATTTGGCACCCGTCCGTGTTCTTTCAGCACCCGTCCGTGTTTGAACTTTTGTTTCAATGCCCGTCCGAATTGACATTTGGCACCCGTCCGTGTTCTTTCAGCACCCGTCCGTGTTTGAAATTTTGTTTCAATGCCCGTCCGTATTGACATTCGGCACCCATCCGTGTTTGAACTTTTGTTTCAATGCCCGTCCGCATTGACATTTGGCACCCGTCCGTGTTCTTTCAGCACCCATCCATGTTTGAACTTTTGTTTCAATGCCCGTCCGCATTGACATTCGGCACCCGTCCGTGTTTGAACCTTTTAAGCCAATGCCCGTCCGTATTGACTTCTGGCACCCATCCGTGTTCTTTCAGCACCCGTCCGTGTTTGAACCTTTTAAGCCAATGCCCGTCCGTATTGACTTTTGACACCCATCCGTGTTCTTTCAGCACCCGTCCGTGTCGGAACCATTGATTTCAATACCCGTCCGTATTGACCTTTTGATAACACCCGTCCGTGTTGCCTTCCATTACCTAGCGAGATCAATCCCTAGTAAGTTGAAACTTTTTACACCCGTCCGTGTACCTTTTCAGTACCCGTTCGTACTAAAACTTTTTACACCCGTCCGTGTACCTTTTCGATACCCGTCTATATTGAATATGCTTTTACACCCGTCCGTGTACCTTTTCGATACCCGTCCGTATTGAATATCTTTTTACACCCGTTCGTGTACCTTTTCGATACCCGTCCGTATCGAATATCCTTTTACACCCGTTCGTGTTCCTTTTCGATACCCGTCCGTATTGAACCTCTTTACACCCGTCCGTGTATCTTCTCAGTACCCGTCCGTATCTGATATCTTTTACCCTTTGACACCCGTCAGTGTTTATCCTCATCATAGCTAACACTCGTTTGTGTTTATTTCAAGACTTTTCAATACAACGTATGTATTGATTTCCAACACTCGTCTGTGTTGTGGCAGTGCAGCATTTATTGCTTGTTCCCCAGTGGGGTCGTTCCTCCTTTGAGGAGTGCAAATTTCAGGTTTCTTTTGGTATTCAATCTCCGTGAATCCTTTGAATGCATGACAGCCGTTGCTATCATACCTTCAGGACCAAGTTGATTGAATAGGGGTAGCTGTAGCACCCCAAAATTTGCCCTAGTGTTTCTAACCGTTTTGGCTTAGGCTTCATTTCATTTGCATTGTCATTTTTGCATTTGCATATTTCTTTTGGGCATGGGATCAAGGTATTTTGTGCAAGCTCGGGAGTCTATTTTGTTGTGAGATTCTCGTCTCCATTCAGGGTTGAATTCACATTATCATGAAGGTTCTCTCATTCAGAGGTTCATCAAGTTCTGAGGTTTTCTTATTCAGAGAGAGAGCATAAGAGGCTCAGGGTTTCTTATCTCAGGTGTGTGTTTGCTGATATTCATCAATTGAAGATGGTGGTTAGGGTTTCGTGGTGAAGACATTTTGGGTTATGGTACAAGAGATCCAGTTGTGGATTCATGTTGTGGCAAAGGCACTGTTGTCCGCTCAATTGCTTATCATTTGTTGTTGAGGATTCATTGAGAATACAAGTTTGGTTTGAATTGGAAGTTTGATTGATTATGTGGATTTCTTGGAATTCATTCTTCATTATCCATCTTTCATTTTTATTCTTTATCCACATCATTCTCATTTTATTCATTTTGATATCCAAACTACAAATCCAATTAAATCACTTCCTAATTCATACCCATTTTAAACCATTCATAAATCCATTTTTTTAATCCACATTTTTATTTTACCTATATTTCCAAATCCACTTCAATTCTATTTTTCCAATTTAATTTCAAATAAACCAATTCATTCCAAATCCATAATCAATTGCCTAATCCAAAACAAGTGCCAAATTGCTACACATCTAGAGGAGCTAATGTTGAAGATCCCTCGTGGACTCTCACATTTTTTTTCACAGAAAGCCAAATGTTTCTCAAGTCCTCAACTCTTTCATAATCAATGGTCTTTCATGGAAACTTGGAGTTTGAATGAAGATAGACAATGGAAGCCTTGTTCTAATAAATCTCTTTCTCAACAAGTGATGTAGTTGTTGCGCCTGGGATTGCTAAATGCAACTCTTGTTATTCCAATATTCCATTTAAATAGTGTATAGAGAGATTCAAGCCACTTCGAAAACTTCTTCATACGATCACTCGAGAAACATGTGCATGTGATGGGCCAAAGTAAAAATTACAAGTTCACATAACAGTGAAAAGTTACATAACTGATACATACAAAATACATAACAGGTGACGACAAAATGCAGAATTACAAAAAGGAAAGTGGCGGTTTTCACGTACAAACTTGTGACCAATTCCACTACAAATTCACAGCAAATAACTCTAACAGAATTGTAGCTCAAAACCCGATTCTACCCTCCAATTTTACTCCTATAAAACTTGCTCCTCTTTCACACTTGATCACCACTCTCATACGCCCTTCACCATCTTCGATTCTGATTGATCACATTCTCAATACCTCAATCATCATCAAAATTCAGAATCTGCAAAAACCACAACAAACCAAGCATCATTTTCATTCTTTCAATCCACAAAACCAAAATTCACCACAACCAAGCTCTTCATCAATTGTGAAAATTCACAACACCATGATTCAATAACCTGTAACGGAATTTAGTTCAACGCAACAACAACATTTCAAAGGAAGCAAGTTGAATTGAAGAAGAAGGAGAAGTAGATCGGACAAAGAGAAAAAGCAATTTAAGTCAAGGAAAGAAGGTGCGAGATACCTGAAGGATAGTTTTCGGTTTTCTCCTGTTATCGTCGAAGACGCCATCGGAGCGACTCCGATTCGTAAGCTTCTCTTCCTTTATCATCATCACGTAAAACTTGTTTGTATGAATTCCGTTTTGAACTTCGTTTGGCTTGTTCTTGTTCTGGTTTTTGCGAAAGAGGTCGAACCGGCTATTTACTTTCGAGATCTTTTGTTTGTTCGATTTCAATCGATATAGTTTGATCCGCGTTTAGTGTTGAGGGTTTTGATGCCACTATTAAGTTGAAGCAGAAGAGGTGATGTTGAAGAATAAGGAAAAGTTAATGGCAGAGTTTGTTGTTGTCATTTGAGTGTGAGAAGGTGAGATGGAGAGCTGCCGGCGCAGTTTTGGAAGGTGATGGCGAGGATGTTATTCGAAGAAGGAGAACGGAGAAGGCGAAGTGTGAATAGAGGGCGAATCTGTCGCGAAATTTGAGACGGAGAAACCACGATGCGATTTGGAGAAGGGGGAATGATTTGGAGATCATGACAGGAGAAGGACAATTGTTAAGATGGGAGGTTGTCGGCGAATGTTGCGAATAGAAGATGAGGGGAACGAATATGTTTTTGTATCGCCGGCGGGGAAAGCTGTGAGCAATGAAAGCAAGTTTCATCCGGCGGAGAAGTTGAAAATCCCGGTGCGGCGTCGTTTTGTGACGACGGTACGAACGGAGAAGAAGGTTGTTCCAGTGAGGTTTTGAGGACGGAGAGAGTGATAGATTGAGTCGAGATGAGCGGAGATGAGTGTGCACCGTGCTGGTTTTTCGCCGGAGAAAGAGAAGTGGAAGCGGAAAAGATGAGGGTTGAAGAAGAAACGGTGGCTGGGGAAAACATTTTGTGGATGCTGAAGTTTGTGACTCTTTTCCATTGTTAGGGTAAAACATAGTGAGGTAATGGGATTGGTGATTTGGACCGGGCCTCCAGGGAGAATTGTTTTACACCCCATTTTTTCTTGTTAATACTCCCAGACTCACTTGGACAAGAACCTATGGGCCTAATGTGATAAGGCCTGCGCCTAATCACTAGCTGCACCCCCGTTTTCACTCTCTGCACTCCTATCTGCAAAGGACCTTGGGCCTGAAACCTAGACCCAACCGCCCAGATCCATTTTCCAGCCTCCCAGAATGCTGTTCACCCTCCCTTGGTTATTTTATTTAGTTTTAGTTTTTGTTTTAGTTAATTAAATATTAATTAGAACTTAAAACTTTTCTTAGTAACTAATTTTAGAACTTGATTAGAGTTTTTTAATTAGTTAGATTAATTTTAGATTTAATTTTTCTTTAGAATTAATTTTCTTTTAATTAACTTTAATTAACTTTAATATTAGTTCTCATTTTAGATTAATTTTCTTTGCTTAGAATTTAATCTTGCTTAATTAGCTTTTTATTCCTCACTTGGATAATTTTTGTTAACTTTTAATCTTGCTTAATTAGCATTTTATTCCTCACTTGGATAATTTTTGTTAACTTTTAATCTTGCTTTTAATTAGCACTTCATTTTAGTTTGGATATTCTTGATTAATTTCCGATTAACTCATGATTACTCTTTTTCATCTTTTTCACTCTTTCTCCTCCCATGGATCTCAAGACTTGTTTAAGTCTTGGATTCTTTCCCCTTTAGAGCTACCTAGTCCAACTTAATTTTTGATTAAGTTTGGAGTAGGATTAGCATTAGGTTTTAGGTAGTCGTCCCTCCTAAGCCTCACTAACCATAGGTTACCCATGCATGATAACATTAGGACTCTTAGTTTCCCTTTAGAGTTTCCATTGTGTCTTCTCTCTTCTCATCTCAAAACTTCTTGAAAACACATAATAAAGATAAAGTGTATTGAGCACGAGCCTTAAGCGTGGGGAATGAGAAATGAGGGGCTTCATCTCGTCTTTCTAGAGTGCTTAGCAGGCGTCCTGTCTTGGGACGATTCGTTGAGTATTCGTCCCTGTTCCCTAGACTTTGGTGCAATGCAAGTTATGAACTAACTTAAAAAACACTTCTGTCTAAAAAACACAAAACCAATTCAAATCTTTTTTGTCCTTCGGGATTTTTGGGTTTCAAACTTTCTTTTCAGAAAAGAGCTCGTCGCTCACGTAAAAAAACACTTACCCATCCGTGGTCGTACCCACGAACTACATTAGCTCTGATTCCTCTCTCTCGTCCGATTGAGGATATGTAGGCACAAGGCAGCGATTGTCTTGGCGAGTAACCTTCCCCCACAGTTCTCGTCTGAACTACATTGATTCTGACTTTCCCATTGCACTGAGGGAGTACGTAGGCCTAGGACAACGATACCGTCCTATCGAGTCACTTCTTTTTCTTTTCTTTTTCGTTTCTCCATTCTTTCCGTTCTCGTTTCTTCTCCGGTCCTGTAGCGGTGGAGCTCCAAACGACGACGCCCTTTGATGCTGACAACAAGCGTGGATCCCATCGAGTACGATGGACGTGTTGGGTGCTAATAACTTCCCTTCGCGTAACCGACTCCCGTACCCGTTTCTCTTGGTCGTGAGACCATGTTCTTTCCCTTCTTTCAGGTTTATGCAGTGTTTCCTTTCCCTCTCTTGGGATAAATACATATTGCTGGCGACTCTGTGTTTTTCCGTGCCACTCTCGCGTTTGTACCTTTGGATGCGAATCTTTCAGGAGCGACACAGTACAGATGGAATCCTCACTCTCAGCAAGGTAAGACGATAGAATATCGTCAAGAAGACGATGAGGAGTCAGAGTGTTCTCTTCCTCAATGGTCAGATCTAGTCATCTCAAGTAATTCAAAGTCCAATCTTTATTGGTACCTCCCCAGTAGAGCTGCTCTCTTCAACTTTGAAGTCTGATCGTCCTCAGCAGTTTATTACTCTTCCCCATCAGAGTATCGAGGGTCGTCTTCCTCAACAGAGTATAAAGAAGTAATTCCCTAAGAGGAGTCGTTGAGGATCGTCCCCCTCGGCTGGATATAAGAGGTTTACCCCTAGCCAAAGTTATGATTTGACTCATCCTTCCTCAGCAGGTAGCCAGAAGTTGTTATTTTTGCAGCCTCTCCTGCAAGAGATTGAGGGAGCATCTTCTTTGATCAAAGATGGTGTTTCCCCACAGAATATGGGGCAGTCATTTTTTCCTCAGCTAGTCAGGAAACATGTGTTGATCCCCTAGCAGAGTGGATGATGACAACTACTATTTTCCAAGCAGAAATGCCGATAATGATCAGCGCTCTTCAGCAGGATAAAGGTGCTCATATCCCCAAGCAGAGTCTGGCGGTGAATGGTATCCCCAGCAAGTCTTAAGTCCAATCGTTTTTGGCAGGCATCAAATCTAAGTTCTGAAGTATTTGGTGATCCCCGGCGGAGGAGTTTCCATCTTCCGTATTCATCTCCCTCCTCAGCTGAGTGGGTATTCTCTCGGAGTTTCGTCCATCTCCAGCAGATTTGTTGATCTTGATATTCCCCAACAAAGTGGGTATTCTATTGGAGTTTCATCCATCTCCAGCAGAATTGGTAATTGTGATCTTCCCTAGCAGGGTGAAGTTTTCCTCGACATTGTTCTTTGGTTTGTTGACAATGTAGCTTGTCGTCCTCGGTGGAGTTGTTTCTGTTCTCAGCGTTTATTTCGCTGGGACGGTCTTTTGCATTGCATAAGCATTTTTTGCATGGTATCCTTCTAAATGCGTAGCATTTCCACTTCGTGTGGAGCATTACGGAAAAATTCAAACATATGCATCCGAAACATACGCCAGGTTTGGGTTTTCCTTCGTCAAGAAAACTGGATTTCAGGAGCTATCATTCGACTTTACTCCACAAGTGTTGGGTTTAGTCATTCAAAGCAATATTTGACATTCCCTTATAGAGTTTGTTTGCCAGGTTCGTTAATCCATGATTTCATTTTGACCCCTTCCCCTAGGTGGTCCTTTGGTTTATCCCCTCAAGGTTTTTACTGTCAGACACTCGTTCGTGTTTCCTTCGGCACCCGTCCGTGTTTGAACCTTTTTGTGTCAATACCCGTCCGTATTGACCTTTTGATGACACTCGTCCGTGTTGCTTTCCATTCCCCAGCGAGTTTAATCCCCAATAAAGTTGCTTTACAACCTTTTTCGATACCCGTCCGTATTGAACTTCTTTACATCCGTCCGTGTATCTTTTCGATACCCGTCCGTATTGAACCCTTTTACACCCGTCCGTGTACCTTTTCAGTACCCGTCCGTATTGAATCCTTTTACACCCCCCCGTGTAGCTTTTCAGTGCCCATCCGTATTGAATCCTTTTACACCCATTCGTGTATCTTTTCGATACCTGTCCGTATTAAACCCTTTTACACCCGTCCGTGTACCTTTTCTGTACACGTCCGTATTGAATCCTTTTACACCAGTTCGTGTACCTTTTCAGTACCCGTCCATATTGAATACTTTTACACCCGTCCGTGTACCTTTTCAGTACCCGTCCGTATTGAATCCACTTTACACCCGTCCGTGTACCTTTTCGATACCCGTCCGTGTTGAACTTTTTACACCCGTCTGTGTACCTTTTCATTACCCATCCGTATTGAATCCTTTTACACTCGTCCGTGTACCTTTTCAGTACCCATCCGTATTGAACTTTTTACACCCGTCCGTGTACCTTTTCAGTACCCATCCGTATTGAATTCTTATACACCCGTCCGTGTACCTTTTTAGTACCCGTCCGTATTGAAATTTTTACACCCGTCTGTGTACCTTTTTAGTACCCGTCCGTATTGAATCCTTTTTACACCCGTCCGTGTACCTTTTTCAGTACCCGTCCGTATTGAATCCTTTTTACACCCGTCCGTGTACCTTTTCGATACCCGTCCGTATTGAATCCTTTTTACACCCGTCCGTGTACCTTTTGAGTACCCGTCCGTATTGAATCCTTTTACACCCGTCCGTGTACCTTTTCAGTAATCGTCCGTATTGAACTATTTACACCCGTCCGTGTACCTTTTCAGTACCCGTCCGTATTAAATCCTTTAACACCCGTCTGTGTACCTTTTCAGTACCCGTCCGTATTGAATACTCTTTACACCCGTCAGTGTACCTTTTCGATACCCGTCCGAGTTGAACTTTTTACACCCGTCTGTGTACCTTTTCATTACCCGTCCGTATTGAATCCTTTTACACCCGTCTGTGTACCTTTTCAGTACCTGTCCGTATTGAACTTTTTACACCCGTCCGTGTACCTTTTCAGTACCCGTCCGTATTAAATCATTTTACACCCGTCCGTGTACCTTTTCAGTACCCGTCCGTATTGAAATTTTTACACCCGTCTGTGTACCTTTTTAGTACCCGTCCGTATTGAATTCTTTTACACCAGTCCGTGTACCTTTTCAGTACCCGTCCGTATTGAATCCTTTTTATACCCGTCCGTGTACCTTTTCAGTACCCGTCCGTATTGAATCCTTTTTACACCCGTTCGTGTACCTTTTCGATACCCGTCCGTATTGAATCCTTTTTACACCCGTCCGTGTACCTTTTGAGTACCTGTCCGTATTGAATCCTTTTACACCCGTCCATGTACCTTTTCAGTACCCGACCGTATTGAACTTATCACACCCGTCCGTGTACCTTTTTAGTACCCATCCGTATTAAATCCTTTTACACCCGTCCGTGTACCTTTTAAGTACCCATCCGTATTGAACTTTTTACACCCGTCCGTATTGAATCCTTTTACACCCGTCCGTGTACCTTTTTAGTACCCGTCCGTATTGAATACTTTTTACACCCGTCCGTGTACCTTTTCAATACCCGTCCGTATTGAAGCCTTTTTACACCCGTCCGTGTACCTTTTCGATACCCGTCCGTATTGAATCCTTTTTACACCCGTCTGTGTACCTTTTCAGTACCCGTCAATATTGAATCCTTTTAACACCCGTCCGTGTAACTTTTCAGTACCCGTCCGTATTGAATCCTTTTACACCCGTCCGTGTGCCTTTTCAGTACCCGTCCGTATTGAATCCTTTTTACACCCGTTCGTGTACCTTTTCAGTACTCGTCCGTATTGAATCATTTTTACACCCGTTCGTGTACCTTTTCAGTACCCGTCCGTATTGAATCCTTTTTACACCCGTCCGTGTACCTTTTCAGTACCCGTCCGTATTGAATCCTTTTTACACCCATCCGTGTACCTTTTCAGTACCCGTCCGTATTGAATCCTTTTACACCCGTCCGTGTATCTTTTCGATACCCGTCCGCATTAAACCCTTTTACACCCGTCCGTGTACCTTTTCAGTACCCGTCCGTATTGAATCCTTTTACACCCGTCTGTGTATCTTTTCGATACCCGTCCGTATTAAACCCTTTTACACTCGTCCGTGTACCTTTTCTGTACCCGTCCGTATTGAATCCTTTTACACCCGCCCGTGTACCTTTTCAGTACCCATCCGTATTGAATCCTTTTACACCCGTCCATGTATCTTTTCGATACCCGTCCGTATTAAACCCTTTTACACCCGTCCGTGTACCTTTTCTGTACCCGTCCGTATTGAATCCTTTTACACCCGTTCGTGTACCTTTTCAGTAATCGTCCGTATTGAATCCTTTTACACCCGTCCGTGTACCTTTTCAGTACCCGTCCGTATTAAATCCTCTTTACACTCGTCAGTGTACCTTTTCGATACCCGTCCTCCGTGTTGAACTTTTTACACCCGTCTGTGTACCTTTTCATTACCCGTCCGTATTGAATCCTTTTACACCCGTCTGTGTACCTTTTTAGTACCCGTCCGTATTGAATCCTTTTTACACCCGTCCGTGTACCTTTTCGATACCCGTCCGTATTGAATCCTTTTTACACCCGTCCGTGTACCTTTTGAGTACCCGTCCGTATTGAATCCTTTTACACCCGTCCGTGTACCTTTTCAGTAATCGTCCGTATTGAACTTTTTACACCCGTCCGTGTAACTTTTCAGTACCCGTCCGTATTAAATCCTTTAACACCCGTCCGTGTACCTTTTCAGTACCCGTCCGTATTGAATCCTCTTTACACCCGTCAGTGTACCTTTTCGATACCCGTCCGAGTTGAACTTTTTACACCCGTCTGTGTACCTTTTCATTACCCGTCCGTATTGAATCCTTTTACACCCGTCTGTGTACCTTTTCAGTACCTGTCCGTATTGAACTTTTTACACCCGTCCGTGTACCTTTTCAGTACCCGTCCGTATTAAATCATTTTACACCCGTCCGTGTACCTTTTCAGTACCCGTCCGTATTGAAATTTTTACACCCGTCTGTGTACCTTTTTAGTACCCGTCCGTATTGAATTCTTTTACACCCGTCCGTGTACCTTTTCAGTACCCATCCGTATTGAATCCTTTTACACCCGTCCATGTATCTTTTCGATACCCGTCCGTATTAAACCCTTTTACACCCGTCCGTGTACCTTTTCTGTACCCGTCCGTATTGAATCCTTTTACACCCGTTCGTGTACCTTTTCAGTAATCGTCCGTATTGAATCCTTTTACACCCGTCCGTGTACCTTTTCAGTACCCGTCCGTATTAAATCCTCTTTACACTCGTCAGTGTACCTTTTCGATACCCGTCCTCCGTGTTGAACTTTTTACACCCGTCTGTGTACCTTTTCATTACCCGTCCGTACTGAATCCTTTTACACCCGTCTGTGTACCTTTTTAGTACCCGTCCGTATTGAATCCTTTTTACACCCGTCCGTGTACCTTTTTCAGTACCCGTCCGTATTGAATCCTTTTTACACCCGTCCGTGTACCTTTTCGATACCCGTCCGTATTGAATCCTTTTTACACCCGTCCGTGTACCTTTTGAGTACCCGTCCGTATTGAATCCTTTTACACCCGTCCGTGTACCTTTTCAGTAATCGTCCGTATTGAACTTTTTACACCCGTGCGTGTACCTTTTCAGTACCCGTCCGTATTAAATCCTTTAACACCCGTCCGTGTACCTTTTCAGTACCCGTCCGTATTGAATCCTCTTTACACCCGTCAGTGTACCTTTTCGATACCCGTCCGAGTTGAACTTTTTACACCCGTCTGTGTACCTTTTCATTACCCGTCCGTATTGAATCCTTTTACACCCGTCTGTGTACCTTTTCAGTACCTGTCCGTATTGAACTTTTTACACCCGTCCGTGTACCTTTTCAGTACCCGTCCGTATTAAATCATTTTACACCCGTCCGTGTACCTTTTCAGTACCCGTCCGTATTGAAATTTTTACACCCGTCTGTGTACCTTTTTAGTACCCGTCCGTATTGAATTCTTTTACACCCGTCCGTGTACCTTTTCAGTACCCGTCCGTATTGAATCCTTTTTATACCCGTCCGTGTACCTTTTCAGTACCCGTCCGTATTGAATCCTTTTTACACACATTCGTGTACCTTTTCGATACCCGTCCGTATTGAATCCTTTTTACACCCGTCCGTGTACCTTTTGAGTACCTGTCCGTATTGAATCCTTTTACACCCGTCCGTGTACCTTTTCAGTACCCGACAATATTGAACTTATCACACCCGTCCGTGTACCTTTTTAGTACCCGTCCGTATTAAATCCTTTTACACCCGTCCGTGTACCTTTTAAGTACCCATCCGTATTGAACTTTTTACACCCGTCCGTATTGAATCCTTTTACACCCGTCCGTGTACCTTTTCAGTACCCGTCCGTATTGAATCCTTTTTACACCCGTCCGTGTACCTTTTCAATACCCGTCCGTATTGAAGCCTTTTTACACCCGTCCGTGTACCTTTTCAGTACCCGTCAATATTGAATCCTTTTAACACCCGTCCGTGTACCTTTTCAGTACCCGTCCGTATTGAATCCTTTTACACCAGTCTGTGTGCCTTTTCAGTACCCGTCCGTATTGAATCCTTTTTACACCCGTTCGTGTACCTTTTCAGTACTCGTCCGTATTGAATCATTTTTACACCCGTTCGTGTACCTTTTCAGTACCCGTCCATATTGAATCCTTTTTACACCCGTCCGTGTACCTTTTCAGTACCCGTCCGTATTGAATCCTTTTTACACCCATCCGTGTACCTTTTCAGTACCCGTCCGTATTGAATCCTTTTACACCCGTCCGTGTATCTTTTCGATACCCGTCCGCATTAAACCCTTTTACACCCGTCCGTGTACCTTTTCAGTACCCGTCCGTATTGAATCCTTTTACACCCGTTTGTGTATCTTTTCGATACCCATCCGTATTAAACCCTTTTACACTCGTCCGTGTACCTTTTCTGTACCCGTCCGTATTGAATCCTTTTACACCTGCCCGTGTACCTTTTCAGTACCCATCCGTATTGAATCCTTTTACACCCGTCCATGTATCTTTTCGATACCCGTCCGTATTAAACCCTTTTACACCCGTCCGTGTACCTTTTCTGTACCCGTCCGTATTGAATCCTTTTACACCAGTTCGTGTACCTTTTCAGTAATCGTCCGTATTGAATCCTTTTTATACCCGTCCGTGTACCTTTTCAGTACCCGTCCGTATTAAATCCTCTTTACACTCGTCAGTGTACCTTTTCGATACCCGTCCTCCGTGTTGAACTTTTTACACCCGTCTGTGTACCTTTTCATTACCCGTCCGTATTAAAGCCTTTTACACCCGTCTGTGTACCTTTTTAGTACCCGTCCGTATTGAATCCTTTTTACACCCGTTCGTGTACCTTTTCAGTACTCGTCCGTATTGAATCATTTTTACACCCGTTCGTGTACCTTTTCAGTACCCGTCCGTATTGAAACCTTTTTACACCCGTCCGTGTACCTTTTGAGTACCCGTCCGTATTGAATCCTTTTACACCCGTCCGTGTACCTTTTCAATAATCGTCCGTATTGACCTTTTTACACCCGTCCGTGTACCTTTTCAGTACCCGTCCGTATTAAATCCTTTAACACCCGTCCGTGTACCTTTTCAGTACCCGTCCGTATTGAATCCTCTTTACACCCGTCAGTGTACCTTTTCGATACCCGTCCGACTTGAACTTTTTACATCCGTCTGTGTACCTTTTCATTACCCGTCCGTATTGAATCCTTTTACACCCGTCTGTGTACCTTTTCAGTACCTGTCCGTATTGAACTTTTTACACCCGTCCGTGTACCTTTTCAGTACCCGTCCGTATTAAATCATTTTACACCCGTCCGTGTACCTTTTCAGTACCCGTCCGTATTGAAATTTTTACACCCGTCTGTGTACCTTTTTAGTACCCGTCCGTATTGAATTCTTTTACACCCGTCCGTGTACCTTTTCAGTAATCGTCCGTATTGAACTTTTTACACCCGTCCGTGTACCTTTTCAGTACCCGTCCGTATTAAATCCTTTAACACCCGTCCGTGTACCTTTTCAGTACCCGTCCGTATTGAATCCTCTTTACACCCGTCAGTGTACCTTTTCGATACCCGTCCGAGTTGAACTTTTTACACCCGTCTGTGTACCTTTTCATTACCCGTCCGTATTGAATCCTTTTACACCCGTCTGTGTACCTTTTCACTACCTGTCCGTATTGAACTTTTTACACCCGTCCATGTACCTTTTTAGTACCCGTCCATATTAAATCATTTTACACCCGTCCGTGTACCTTTTCAGTACCCGTCCGTATTGAAATTTTTACACCCGTCTGTGTACATTTTTAGTACCCGTCCGTATTGAATTCTTTTACACCCGTCCGTGTACCTTTTCAGTACCCGTCCGTATTGAATCCTTTTTATACCCGTCCGTGTACCTTTTCAGTACCCGTCCGTATTGAATCCTTTTTACACCCGTTCGTGTACCTTTTCGATACCCATCCGTATTGAATCCTTTTTACACCCGTCCGTGTACCTTTTGAGTACCTGTCCGTATTGAATCCTTTTACACCCGTCCGTGTACCTTTTCAGTACCCGACCGTATTGAACTTATCACACCCGTC
The DNA here is from genome assembly GCA_022829125.1 of Lathyrus tuberosus. Taxonomy (NCBI): domain Eukaryota; kingdom Viridiplantae; phylum Streptophyta; class Magnoliopsida; order Fabales; family Fabaceae; genus Lathyrus; species Lathyrus tuberosus. The sequence goes on from JALAZF010000168.1 coordinate 11,734,629, forward strand.
CGTGTACCTTTTTAGTACCCGTCCGTATTAAATCCTTTTACACCCGTCCGTGTACCTTTTAAGTACCCATCCGTATTGAACTTTTTACACCCGTCCATATTGAATCCTTTTACACCCGTCTGTGTACCTTTTCAGTACCTGTCCGTATTGAACTTTTTACACCCGTCCGTGTACCTTTTCAGTACCCGTCCGTATTAAATCCTTTAACACCCGTCCGTGTACCTTTTCAGTACCCGTCCATATTGAATCCTCTTTACACCCGTCAGTGTACCTTTTCGATACCCGTCCGACTTGAACTTTTTACATCCGTCTGTGTACCTTTTCATTACCCGTCCGTATTGAATCCTTTTACACCCGTCTGTGTAGCTTTTCAGTACCTGTCCGTATTGAACTTTTTACACCCGTCCGTGTACCTTTTCAGTACCCGTCCGTATTAAATCATTTTACACCCGTCCGTGTACCTTTTCAGTACCCGTCCGTATTGAAATTTTTACACCCGTCTGTGCACCTTTTTAGTACCCGTCCGTATTGAATTCTTTTACACCCGTCCGTGTACCTTTTCAGTACCCGTCCGTATTGAATCCTTTTTATACCCGTCCGTGTACCTTTTCAGTACCCGTCCGTATTGAATCCTTTTTACACCCGTTCGTGTACCTTTTCGATACCCGTCCGTATTGAATCCTTTTTACACCCGTCCGTGTACCTTTTGAGTACCTGTCCGTATTGAATCCTTTTACACCCGTCCGTGTACCTTTTCAGTACCCGACCGTATTGAACTTATCACACCCGTCCGTGTACCTTTTTAGTACCCGTCCGTATTAAATCCTTTTACACCCGTCCGTGTACCTTTTAAGTACCCATCCGTATTGAACTTTTTACACCCGTCCGTATTAAATCCTTTTACACCCGTCCGTGTACCTTTTCAGTACCCGTCCGTATTGAATCCTTTTTACACCCGTCCGTGTACCTTTTCAATACCCGTCCGTATTGAAGCCTTTTTACACCTGTCCGTGTACCTTTTCGATACCCGTCCGTATTGAATCCTTTTTACACCCGTCCGTGTACCTTTTTAGTACCCGTCAATATTGAATCCTTTTAACACCCGTCCGTGTACCTTTTCAGTACCCGTCCGTATTGAATCCTTTTACACCCGTCCGTGTGCCTTTTCAGTACCCGTCCGTATTGAATCCTTTTTACACCCGTTCGTGTACCTTTTCAGTAATCGTCCGTATTGAATCATTTTTACACCCGTTCGTGTACCTTTTCAGTACCCGTCCGTATTGAATCCTTTTTACACCCGTCAGTGTACCTTTTCTGTACCCGTCCGTATTGAATCCTTTTTACACCCATCCGTGTACCTTTTCAGTACCCGTCCGTATTGAATCCTTTTACACCCGTCCGTGTATCTTTTCGATACCCGTCCGCATTAAAACCTTTTACAACCGTCCGTGTACCTTTTCAGTACCCGTCCGTATTGAATCCTTTTACACCCGTCTGTGTATCTTTTCGATACCCGTCCGTATTAAACCCTTTTACACTCGTCCGTGTACCTTTTCTGTACCCGTCCGTATTGAATCCTTTTACACCCGCCCGTGTACCTTTTCAGTACCCATCCGTATTGAATCCTTTTACACCCGTCCATGTATCTTTTCGATACCCGTCCGTATTAAACCCTTTTACACCCGTCCGTGTACCTTTTCTGTACCCGTCCGTATTGAATCCTTTTACACCTGTTCGTGTACCTTTTAAGTAATCGTCCGTATTGAATCCTTTTACACCCGTCCGTGTACCTTTTCAGTACCCGTCCGTATTAAATCCTCTTTACACTCGTCAGTGTACCTTTTCGATACCCGTCCTCCGTGTTGAACTTTTTACATCCGTCTGTGTACCTTTTCATTACCCGTCCGTATTGAATCCTTTTACACCCGTCTGTGTACCTTTTTAGTACCCGTCCGTATTGAATCCTTTTTACACCCGTCCGTGTACCTTTTTCAGTACCCGTCCGTATTGAATCCTTTTTACACCGTCCGTATTGAATCCTTTTTACACCCGTCCGTGTACCTTTTCGATACCCGTCCGTATTGAATCCTTTTTACACCCGTCCGTGTACCTTTTGAGTACCCGTCCGTATTGAATCCTTTTACACCCGTCCGTGTACCTTTTCAGTAATCGTCCGTATTGAACTTTTTACACCCGTCCGTGTACCTTTTCAGTACCCGTCCGTATTAAATCCTTTAACACCCGTCCGTGTACCTTTTCAGTACCCGTCCGTATTGAATCCTCTTTACACCCGTCAGTGTACCTTTTCGATACCCGTCCGAGTTGAACTTTTTACACCCGTCTGTGTACCTTTTCATTACCCGTCCGTATTGAATCCTTTTACACCCGTCTGTGTACCTTTTCACTACCTGTCCGTATTGAACTTTTTACACCCGTCGATGTACCTTTTTAGTACCCGTCCATATTAAATCATTTTACACCCGTCCGTGTACCTTTTCAGTACCCGTCCGTATTGAAATTTTTACACCCGTCTGTGTACCTTTTTAGTACCCGCCCGTATTGAATTCTTTTACACCCGTCCGTATTGAATCCTTTTTATACCCGTCCGTGTACCTTTTCAGTACCCGTCCGTATTGAATCCTTTTTACACCCGTTCGTGTACCTTTTCGATACCCGTCCGTATTGAATCCTTTTTACACACGTCCGTGTACCTTTTGAGTACCTGTCCGTATTGAATCCTTTTACACCCGTCCGTGTACCTTTTCAGTACCCGACCGTATTGAACTTATCACACCCGTCCGTGTACCTTTTTAGTACCCGTCCGTATTAAATCCTTTTACACCCGTCCGTGTACCTTTTAAGTACCCATCCGTATTGAACTTTTTACACCCGTCCATATTGAATCCTTTTACACCCGTCCGTGTACCTTTTCAGTACCCGTCCGTATTGAATCCTTTTTACACCCGTCCGTGTACCTTTTCAATACCCGTCCGTATTGAAGCCTTTTTACACCCGTCCGTGTACCTTTTCAGTACCCGTCCGTATTGAATCCTCTTTACACCCGTCAGTGTACCTTTTCGATACCCGTCCGACTTGAACTTTTTACATCCGTCTGTGTACCTTTTCATTACCCGTCCGTATTGAATCCTTTTACACCCGTCTGTGTACCTTTTCAGTACCTGTCCGTATTGAACTTTTTACACCCGTCCGTGTACCTTTTCAGTACCCGTCCGTATTAAATCATTTTACACCCGTCCGTGTACCTTTTCAGTACCCGTCCGTATTGAAATTTTTACACCCGTCTGTGTACCTTTTTAGTACCCGTCCGTATTGAATTCTTTTACACCCGTCCGTGTACCTTTTCAGTACCCGTCCGTATTGAATCCTTTTTATACCCGTCCGTGTACCTTTTCAGTACCCGTCCGTATTGAATCCTTTTTACACCCGTTCGTGTACCTTTTCGATACCCGTCCGTATTGAATCCTTTTTACACCCGTCCGTGTAGCTTTTGAGTACCTGTCCGTATTGAATCCTTTTACACCCGTCCGTGTACCTTTTCAGTACCCGACCGTATTGAACTTATCACACCCGTCCGTGTACCTTTTTAGTACCCGTCCGTATTAAATCCTTTTACACCCGTCCGTGTACCTTTTAAGTACCCATCCGTATTGAACTTTTTACACCCGTCCGTATTAAATCCTTTTACACCCGTCCGTGTACCTTTTCAGTACCCGTCCGTATTGAATCCTTTTTACACCCGTCCGTGTACCTTTTCAATACCCGTCCGTATTGAAGCCTTTTTACACCCGTCCGTGTACCTTTTCGATACCCGTCCGTATTGAATCCTTTTTACACCCGTCCGTGTACCTTTTCAGTACCCGTCAATATTGAATCCTTTTAACACGCGTCCGTGTACCTTTTCAGTACCCGTCCGTATTGAATCCTTTTACACCCGTCCGTGTGCCTTTTCAGTACCCGTCCGTATTGAATCCTTTTTACACCCGTTCGTGTACCTTTTCAGTACTCGTCCGTATTGAATCATTTTTACACCCGTTCGTGTACCTTTTCAGTACCCGTCCGTATTGAATCCTTTTTACACCCGTCCGTGTACCTTTTCAGTACCCGTCCGTATTGAATCCTTTTTACACCCATCCGTGTACCTTTTCAGTACCCGTCCGTATTGAATCCTTTTACACCCGTCCGTGTATCTTTTCGATACCCGTCCGCATTAAACCCTTTTACAATCGTCCGTGTACCTTTTCAGTACCCGTCCGTATTGAATCCTTTTACACCCGTCTGTGTATCTTTTCGATACCCGTCCGTATTAAACCCTTTTACATTCGTCCGTGTACCTTTTCTGTACCCGTCCGGATTGAATCCTTTTACACCCGCCCGTGTACCTTTTCAGTACCCATCCGTATTGAATCCTTTTACACCCGTCCATGTATCTTTTCGATACCCGTCCGTATTAAACCCTTTTACACCCGTCCGTGTACCTTTTCTGTACCCGTCCGTATTGAATCCTTTTACACCCGTTCGTGTACCTTTTAAGTAATTGTCCGTATTGAATCCTTTTACACCCGTCCGTGTACCTTTTCAGTACCCGTCCGTATTAAATCCTCTTTACACTCGTCAGTGTACCTTTTCGATACCCGTCCTCCGTGTTGAACTTTTTACATCCGTCTGTGTACCTTTTCATTACCCGTCCGTATTGAATCCTTTTACACCCGTCTATGTACCTTTTTAGTACCCGTCCGTATTGAATCCTTTTTACACCCGTCCGTGTACCTTTTTCAGTACCCGTCCGTATTGAATCCTTTTTACACCGTCCGTATTGAATCCTTTTTACACCCGTCCGTGTACCTTTTCGATACCCGTCCGTATTGAATCCTTTTTACACCCGTCCGTGTACCTTTTGAGTACCCGTCCGTATTGAATCCTTTTACACCCGTCCGTGTACCTTTTCAGTAATCGTCCGTATTGAACTTTTTACACCCGTCCGTGTACCTTTTCAGTACCCGTCCGTATTAAATCCTTTAACACCCGTCCGTGTACCTTTTCAGTACCCGTCCGTATTGAATCCTCTTTACACCCGTCAGTGTACCTTTTCGATACCCGTCCGAGTTGAACTTTTTACACCCGTCTGTGTACCTTTTCATTACCCGTCCGTATTGAATCCTTTTACACCCGTCTGTGTACCTTTTCACTACCTGTCCGTATTGAACTTTTTACACCCGTCCATGTACCTTTTTAGTACCCGTCCATATTAAATCATTTTACACCCGTCCGTGTACCTTTTCAGTACCCGTCCGTATTGAAATTTTTACACCCGTCTGTGTACCTTTTTAGTACCCGTCCGTATTGAATTCTTTTACACCCGTCCGTGTACCTTTTCAGTACCCGTCCGTATTGAATCCTTTTTATACCCGTCCGTGTACCTTTTCAGTACCCGTCCGTATTGAATCCTTTTTACACCCGTTCGTGTACCTTTTCGATACCCGTCAGTATTGAATCCTTTTTACACCCGTCCGTGTACCTTTTGAGTACCTGTCCGTATTGAATCCTTTTACACCCGTCCGTGTACCTTTTCAGTACCCGACCGTATTGAACTTATCACACCCGTCCGTGTACCTTTTTAGTACCCGTCCGTATTAAATCCTTTTACACCCGTCCGTGTACCTTTTAAGTACCCATCCGTATTGAACTTTTTACACCCGTCCATATTGAATCCTTTTACACCCGTCCGTGTACCTTTTCAGTACCCGTCCGTATTGAATCCTTTTTACACCCGTCCGTGTACCTTTTCAATACCCGTCCGTATTGAAGCCTTTTTACACCCGTCCGTGTACCTTTTCAGTACCCGTCCGTATTGAATCCTCTTTACACCCGTCAGTGTACCTTTTCGATACCCGTCCGACTTGAACTTTTTACATCCGTCTGTGTACCTTTTCATTACCCGTCCGTATTGAATCCTTTTACACCCGTCTGTGTACCTTTTCAGTACCTGTCCGTATTGAACTTTTTACACCCGTCCGTGTACCTTTTCAGTACCCGTCCGTATTAAATCATTTTACACCCGTCCGTGTACCTTTTCAGTACCCGTCCGTATTGAAATTTTTACACCCGTCTGTGTACCTTTTTAGTACCCGTCCGTATTGAATTCTTTTACACCCGTCCGTGTACCTTTTCAGTACCCGTCCGTATTGAATCCTTTTTATACCCGTCCGTGTACCTTTTCAGTACCCGTCCGTATTGAATCCTTTTTACACCCGTTCCTGTACCTTTTCGATACCCGTCCGTATTGAATCCTTTTTACACCCGTCCGTGTAGCTTTTGAGTACCTGTCCGTATTGAATCCTTTTACACCCGTCCGTGTACCTTTTCAGTACCCGACCGTATTGAACTTATCACACCCGTCCGTGTACCTTTTTAGTACCCGTCCGTATTAAATCCTTTTACACCCGTCCGTGTACCTTTTAAGTACCCATCCGTATTGAACTTTTTACACCCGTCCGTATTAAATCCTTTTACACCCGTCCGTGTACCTTTTCAGTACCCGTCCGTATTGAATCCTTTTACACCCGTTCGTGTACCTTTTAAGTAATCGTCCGTATTGAATCCTTTTACACCCGTCCGTGTACCTTTTCAGTACCCGTCCGTATTAAATCCTCTTTACACTCGTCAGTGTACCTTTTCGATACCCGTCCTCCGTGTTGAACTTTTTACATCCGTCTGTGTACCTTTTCATTACCCGTCCGTATTGAATCCTTTTACACCCGTCTGTGTACCTTTTTAGTACCCGTCCGTATTGAATCCTTTTTACACCCGTCCGTGTACCTTTTTCAGTACCCGTCCGTATTGAATCCTTTTTACACCGTCCGTATTGAATCCTTTTTACACCCGTCCGTGTACCTTTTCGATACCCGTCCGTATTGAATCCTTTTTACACCCGTCCGTGTACCTTTTGAGTACCCGTCCGTAATGAATCCTTTTACACCCGTCCGTGTACCTTTTCAGTAATCGTCCGTATTGAACTTTTTACACCCGTCCGTGTACCTTTTCAGTACCCGTCCGTATTAAATCCTTTAACACCCGTCCGTGTACCTTTTCAGTACCCGTCCGTATTGAATCCTCTTTACACCCGTCAGTTTACCTTTTCGATACCCGTCCGAGTTGAACTTTTTACACCCGTCTGTGTACCTTTTCATTACCCGTCCGTATTGAATCCTTTTACACCCGTCTGTGTACCTTTTCACTACCTGTCCGTATTGAACTTTTTACACCCGTCCATGTACCTTTTTAGTACCCGTCCATATTAAATCATTTTACACCCGTCCGTGTACCTTTTCAGTACCCGTCCGTATTGAAATTTTTACACCCGTCTGTGTACCTTTTTAGTACCCGTCCGTATTGAATTCTTTTACACCCGTCCGTGTACCTTTTCAGTACCCGTCCGTATTGAATCCTTTTTATACCCGTCCGTGTACCTTTTCAGTACCCGTCCGTTTTGAATCCTTTTTACACCCGTTCGTGTACCTTTTCGATACCCGTCAGTATTGAATCCTTTTTACACCCGTCCGTGTACCTTTTGAGTACCTGTCCGTATTGAATCCTTTTACACCCGTCCGTGTACCTTTTCAGTACCCGACCGTATTGAACTTATCACACCCGTCCGTGTACCTTTTTAGTACCCGTCCGTATTAAATCCTTTTACACCCGTCCGTGTACCTTTTAAGTACCCATCCGTATTGAACTTTTAACACCCGTCCATATTGAATCCTTTTACACCCGTCCGTGTACCTTTTCAGTACCCGTCCGTATTGAATCCTTTTTACACCCGTCCGTGTACCTTTTCAATACCCGTCCGTATTGAAGCCTTTTTACAACCGTCCGTGTACCTTTTCAGTACCCGTCCGTATTGAATCCTCTTTACACCCGTCAGTGTACCTTTTCGATACCCGTCCGACTTGAACTTTTTACATCCGTCTGTGTACCTTTTCATTACCCGTCCGTATTGAATCCTTTTACACCCGTCTGTGTACCTTTTCAGTACCTGTCCGTATTGAACTTTTTACACCCGTCCGTGTACCTTTTCAGTACCCGTCCGTATTAAATCATTTTACACCCGTCCGTGTACCTTTTCAGTACCCGTCCGTATTGAAATTTTTACACCCGTCTGTGTACCTTTTTAGTACCCGTCCGTATTGAATTCTTTTACACCCGTCCGTGTACCTTTTCAGTACCCGTCCGTATTGAATCCTTTTTATACCCGTCCGTGTACCTTTTCAGTACCCGTCCGTATTGAATCCTTTTTACACCCGTTCGTGTACCTTTTCGATACCCGTCCGTATTGAATCCTTTTTACACCCGTCCGTGTAGCTTTTGAGTACCTGTCCGTATTGAATCCTTTTACACCCGTCCGTGTACCTTTTCAGTACCCGACCGTATTGAACTTATCACACCCGTCCGTGTACCTTTTTAGTACCCGTCCGTATTAAATCCTTTTACACCCGTCCGTGTACCTTTTAAGTACCCATCCGTATTGAACTTTTTACACCCGTCCGTATTAAATCCTTTTACACCCGTCCGTGTACCTTTTCAGTACCCGTCCGTATTGAATCCTTTTACACCCGTTCGTGTACCTTTTAAGTAATCGTCCGTATTGAATCCTTTTACACCCGTCCGTGTACCTTTTCAGTACCCGTCCGTATTAAATCCTCTTTACACTCGTCAGTGTACCTTTTCGATACCCGTCCTCCGTGTTGAACTTTTTACATCCGTCTGTGTACCTTTTCATTACCCGTCCGTATTGAATCCTTTTACACCCGTCTGTGTACCTTTTTAGTACCCGTCCGTATTGAATCCTTTTTACACCCGTCCGTGTACCTTTTTCAGTACCCGTCCGTATTGAATCCTTTTTACACCGTCCGTATTGAATCCTTTTTACACCCGTCCGTGTACCTTTTCGATACCCGTCCGTATTGAATCCTTTTTACACCCGTCCGTGTACCTTTTGAGTACCCGTCCGTATTGAATCCTTTTACACCCGTCCGTGTACCTTTTCAGTAATCGTCCGTATTGAACTTTTTACACCCGTCCGTGTACCTTTTCAGTACCCGTCCGTATTAAATCCTTTAACACCCGTCCGTGTACCTTTTCAGTACCCGTCCGTATTGAATCCTCTTTACACCCGTCAGTGTACCTTTTCGATACCCGTCCGAGTTGAACTTTTTACACCCGTCTGTGTACCTTTTCATTACCCGTCCGTATTGAATCCTTTTACACCCGTCTGTGTACCTTTTCACTACCTGTCCGTATTGAACTTTTTACACCCGTCCGTGTACCTTTTTAGTACCCGTCCATATTAAATCATTTTACACCCATCCGTGTACCTTTTCAGTACCCGTCCGTATTGAAATTTTTACACCCGTCTGTGTACCTTTTTAGTACCCGTCCGTATTGAATTCTTTTACACCCGTCCGTGTACCTTTTCAGTACCCGTCCGTATTGAATCCTTTTTATACCCGTCCGTGTACCTTTTCAGTACCCGTCCGTATTGAATCCTTTTTACACCCGTTCGTGTACGTTTTCGATACCCGTCAGTATTGAATCCTTTTTACACCCGTCCGTGTACCTTTTGAGTACCTGTCCGTATTGAATCCTTTTACACCCGTCCGTGTACCTTTTCAGTACCCGACCGTATTGAACTTATCACACCCGTCCGTGTACCTTTTTAGTACCCGTCCGTATTAAATCCTTTTACACCCGTCCGTGTACCTTTTAAGTACCCATCCGTATTGAACTTTTTACACCCGTCCATATTGAATCCTTTTACACCCGTCCGTGTACCTTTTCAGTACCCGTCCGTATTGAATCCTTTTTACACCCGTCCGTGTACCTTTTCAATACCCGTCCGTATTGAAGCCTTTTTACACCCGTCCGTGTACCTTTTCAGTACCCGTCCGTATTGAATCCTCTTTACACCCGTCAGTGTACCTTTTCGATACCCGTCCGACTTGAACTTTTTACATCCGTCTGTGTACCTTTTCATTACCCGTCCGTATTGAATCCTTTTACACCCGTCTGTGTACCTTTTAAGTACCTGTCCGTATTGAACTTTTTACACCCGTCCGTGTACCTTTTCAGTACCCGTCCGTATTAAATCATTTTACACCCGTCCGTGTACCTTTTCAGTACCCGTCCGTATTGAAATTTTTACACCCGTCTGTGTACCTTTTTAGTACCCGTCCGTATTGAATTCTTTTACACCCGTCCGTGTACCTTTTCAGTACCCGTCCGTATTGAATCCTTTTTATACCCGTCCGTGTACCTTTTCAGTACCCGTCCGTATTGAATCCTTTTTACACCCGTTCGTGTACCTTTTCGATACCCGTCTGTATTGAATCCTTTTTACACCCGTCCGTGTAGCTTTTGAGTACCTGTCCGTATTGAATCCTTTTACACCCGTCCGTGTACCTTTTCAGTACCCGACCGTATTGAACTTATCACACCCGTCCGTGTACCTTTTTAGTACCCGTCCGTATTAAATCCTTTTACACCCGTCCGTGTACCTTTTAAGTACCCATCCGTATTGAACTTTTTACACCCGTCCGTATTAAATCCTTTTACACCCGTCCGTGTACCTTTTCAGTACCCGTCCGTATTGAATCCTTTTACACCCGTTCGTGTACCTTTTAAGTAATCGTCCGTATTGAATCCTTTTACACCCGTCCGTGTACCTTTTCAGTACCCGTCCGTATTAAATCCTCTTTACACTCGTCAGTGTACCTTTTCGATACCCGTCCTCCGTGTTGAACTTTTTACATCCGTCTGTGTACCTTTTCATTACCCGTCCGTATTGAATCCTTTTACACCCGTCTGTGTACCTTTTTAGTACCCGTCCGTATTGAATCCTTTTTACACCCGTCCGTGTACCTTTTTCAGTACCCGTCCGTATTGAATCCTTTTTACACCGTCCGTATTGAATCCTTTTTACACCCGTCCGTGTACCTTTTCGATACCCGTCCGTATTGAATCCTTTTTACACCCGTCCGTGTACCTTTTGAGTACCCGTCCGTATTGAATCCTTTTACACCCGTCCGTGTACCTTTTCAGTAATCGTCCGTATTGAACTTTTTACACCCGTCCGTGTACCTTTTCAGTACCCGTCCGTATTAAATCCTTTAACACCCGTCCGTGTACCTTTTCAGTACCCGTCCGTATTGAATCCTCTTTACACCCGTCAGTGTACCTTTTCGATACCCGTCCGAGTTGAACTTTTTACACCCGTCTGTGTACCTTTTCATTACCCGTCCGTATTGAATCCTTTTACACCCGTCTGTGTACCTTTTCACTACCTGTCCGTATTGAACTTTTTACACCCGTCCATGTACCTTTTTAGTACCCGTCCATATTAAATCATTTTACACCCGTCCGTGTACCTTTTCAGTACCCGTCCGTATTGAAATTTTTACACCCGTCTGTGTACCTTTTTAGTACCCGTCCGTATTGAATTCTTTTACACCCGTCCGTGTACCTTTTCAGTACCCGTCCGTATTGAATCCTTTTTATACCCGTCCGTGTACCTTTTCAGTACCCGTCCGTATTGAATCCTTTTTACACCCGTTCGTGTACCTTTTCGATACCCGTCCGTATTGAATCCTTTTTACACCCGTCCGTGTACCTTTTGAGTACCTGTCCGTATTGAATCCTTTTACACCCGTCCGTGTACCTTTTCAGTACCCGACCGTATTGAACTTATCACACCCGTCCGTGTACCTTTTTAGTACCCGTCCGTATTAAATCCTTTTACACCCGTCCGTGTACCTTTTAAGTACCCATCCGTATTGAACTTTTTACACCCGTCCATATTGAATCCTTTTACACCCGTCCGTGTACCTTTTAAGTACCCGTCCGTATTGAATCCTTTTTACACCCGTCCGTGTACCTTTTCAATACCCGTCCGTATTGAAGCCTTTTTACACCCGTCCGTGTACCTTTTCAGTACCCGTCCGTATTGAATCCTCTTTACACCCGTCAGTGTACCTTTTCGATACCCGTCCGACTTGAACTTTTTACATCCGTCTGTGTACCTTTTCATTACCCGTCCGTATTGAATCCTTTTACACCCGTCTGTGTACCTTTTCAGTACCTGTCCGTATTGAACTTTTTACACCCGTCCGTGTACCTTTTCAGTACCCGTCCGTATTAAATCATTTTACACCCGTCCGTGTACCTTTTCAGTACCCGTCCGTATTGAAATTTTTACACCCGTCTGTGTACCTTTTTAGTACCCGTCCGTATTGAATTCTTTTACACCCGTCCGTGTACCTTTTCAGTACCCGTCCGTATTGAATCCTTTTTATACCCGTCCGTGTACCTTTTCAGTACCCGTCCGTATTGAATCCTTTTTACACCCGTTCGTGTACCTTTTCGATACCCGTCCGTATTGAATCCTTTTTACACCCGTCCGTGTAGCTTTTGAGTACCTGTCCGTATTGAATCCTTTTACACCCGTCCGTGTACCTTTTCAGTACCCGACCGTATTGAACTTATCACACCCGTCCGTGTACCTTTTTAGTACCCGTCCGTATTAAATCCTTTTACACCCGTCCGTGTACCTTTTAAGTACCCATCCGTATTGAACTTTTTACACCCGTCCGTATTAAATCCTTTTACACCCGTCCGTGTACCTTTTCAGTACCCGTCCGTATTGAATCCTTTTTACCCCCGTCCGTGTACCTTTTCAATACCCGTCCGTATTGAAGCCTTTTTACACCCGTCCGTGTACCTTTTCGATACCCGTCCGTATTGAATCCTTTTTACACCCGTCCGTGTACCTTTTCAGTACCCGTCAATATTGAATCCTTTTAACACGCGTCCGTGTACCTTTTCAGTACCCGTCCATATTGAATCCTTTTACACCCGTCCGTGTGCCTTTTCAGTACCCGTCCGTATTGAATCCTTTTTACACCCGTTCGTGTACCTTTTCAGTACTCGTCCGTATTGAATCATTTTTACACCCGTTCGTGTACCTTTTCAGTACCCGTCCGTATTGAATCCTTTTTACACCCGTCCGTGTACCTTTTCAGTACCCGTCCGTATTGAATCCTTTTTACACCCATCCGTGTCCTTTTCAGTACCCGTCCGTATTGAATCCTTTTACACCCGTCCGTGTATCTTTTCGATACCCGTCCGCATTAAACCCTTTTACAACCGTCCGTGTACCTTTTCAGTACCCGTCCGTATTGAATCCTTTTACACCCGTCTGTGTATCTTTTCGATACCCGTCCGTATTAAACCCTTTTACACTCGTCCGTGTACCTTTTCTGTACCCGTCCGTATTGAATCCTTTTACACCCGCCCGTGTACCTTTTCAGTACCCATCCGTATTGAATCCTTTTACACCCGTCTGTGTATCTTTTCGATACCCGTCCGTATTAAACCCTTTTACACTCGTCCGTGTACCTTTTCTGTACCCGTCCGTATTGAATCCTTTTACACCCGTCCGTGTACCTTTTCAGTACCCGTCCGTATTAAATCCTCTTTACACTCGTCAGTGTACCTTTTTGATACCCGTCCTCCGTGTTGAACTTTTTACATCCGTCTGTGTACCTTTTCATTACCCGTCCGTATTGAATCCTTTTACACCCGTCTGTGTACCTTTTTAGTACCCGTCCGTATTGAATCCTTTTTACACCCGTCCGTGTACCTTTTTCAGTACCCGTCCGTATTGAATCCTTTTTACACCGTCCGTATTGAATCCTTTTTACACCCGTCCGTGTACCTTTTCGATACCCGTCCGTATTGAATCCTTTTTACACCCGTCCGTGTACCTTTTGAGTACCCGTCCGTATTGAATCCTTTTACACCCGTCCGTGTACCTTTTCAGTAATCGTCCGTATTGAACTTTTTACACCCGTCCGTGTACCTTTTCAGTACCCGTCCGTATTAAATCCTTTAACACCCGTCCGTGTACCTTTTCAGTACCCGTCCGTATTGAATCCTCTTTACACCCGTCAGTGTACCTTTTCGATACCCGTCCGAGTTGAACTTTTTACACCCGTCTGTGTACCTTTTCATTACCCGTCCGTATTGAATCCTTTTACACCCGTCTGTGTACCTTTTCAGTACCTGTCCGTATTGAACTTTTTACACCCGTCCGTGTACCTTTTCAGTACCCGTCCGTATTAAATCATTTTACACCCGTCCGTGTACCTTTTCAGTACCCGTCCGTATTGAAATTTTTACACCCGTCTGTGTACCTTTTTAGTACCCGTCCGTATTGAATTCTTTTACACCCGTCCGTGTACCTTTTCAGTACCCGTCCGTATTGAATCCTTTTTATACCCGTCCGTGTACCTTTTCAGTACCCGTCCGTATTGAATCCTTTTTACACCCGTTCGTGTACCTTTTCGATACCCGTCCGTATTGAATCCTTTTTACACCCGTCCGTGTAGCTTTTGAGTACCTGTCCGTATTGAATCCTTTTACACCCGTCCGTGTACCTTTTCAGCACCCGACCGTATTGAACTTATCACACCCGTCCGTGTACCTTTTTAGTACCCGTCCGTATTAAATCCTTTTACACCCGTCCGTGTACCTTTTAAGTACCCATCCGTATTGAACTTTTTACACCCGTCCGTATTAAATCCTTTTACACCCGTCCGTGTACCTTTTCAGTACCCGTCCGTATTGAATCCTTTTTACACCCGTCCGTGTACCTTTTCAATACCCGTCCGTATTGAAGCCTTTTTACACCCGTCCGTGTACCTTTTCGATACCCGTCCGTATTGAATCCTTTTTACACCCGTCCGTGTACCTTTTCAGTACCCGTCAATATTGAATCCTTTTAACACGCGTCCGTGTACCTTTTCAGTACCCGTCCATATTGAATCCTTTTACACCCGTCCGTGTGCCTTTTCAGTACCCGTCCGTATTGAATCCTTTTTACACCCGTTCGTGTACCTTTTCAGTACTCGTCCGTATTGAATCATTTTTACACCCGTTCGTGTACCTTTTCAGTACCCGTCCGTATTGAATCCTTTTTACACCCGTCCGTGTACCTTTTCAGTACCCGTCCGTATTGAATCCTTTTTACACCCATCCGTGTCCTTTTCAGTACCCGTCCGTATTGAATCCTTTTACACCCGTCCGTGTATCTTTTCGATACCCGTCCGCATTAAACCCTTTTACAACCGTCCGTGTACCTTTTCAGTACCCGTCCGTATTGAATCCTTTTACACCCGTCTGTGTATCTTTTCGATACCCGTCCGTATTAAACCCTTTTACACTCGTCCGTGTACCTTTTCTGTACCCGTCCGTATTGAATCCTTTTACACCCGCCCGTGTACCTTTTCAGTACCCATCCGTATTGAATCCTTTTACACCCGTCTGTGTATCTTTTCGATACCCGTCCGTATTAAACCCTTTTACACTCGTCCGTGTACCTTTTCTGTACCCGTCCGTATTGAATCCTTTTACACCCGTCCGTGTACCTTTTCAGTACCCGTCCGTATTAAATCCTCTTTACACTCGTCAGTGTACCTTTTTGATACCCGTCCTCCGTGTTGAACTTTTTACATCCGTCTGTGTACCTTTTCATTACCCGTCCGTATTGAATCCTTTTACACCCGTCTGTGTACCTTTTTAGTACCCGTCCGTATTGAATCCTTTTTACACCCGTCCGTGTACCTTTTTCAGTACCCGTCCGTATTGAATCCTTTTTACACCGTCCGTATTGAATCCTTTTTACACCCGTCCGTGTACCTTTTCGATACCCGTCCGTATTGAATCCTTTTTACACCCGTCCGTGTACCTTTTGAGTACCCGTCCGTATTGAATCCTTTTACACCCGTCCGTGTACCTTTTCAGTAATCGTCCGTATTGAACTTTTTACACCCGTCCGTGTACCTTTTCAGTACCCGTCCGTATTAAATCCTTTAACACCCGTCCGTGTACCTTTTCAGTACCCGTCCGTATTGAATCCTCTTTACACCCGTCAGTGTACCTTTTCGATACCCGTCCGAGTTGAACTTTTTACACCCGTCTGTGTACCTTTTCATTACCCGTCCGTATTGAATCCTTTTACACCCGTCTGTGTACCTTTTCACTACCTGTCCGTATTGAACTTTTTACACCCGTCCGTGTACCTTTTTAGTACCCGTCCATATTAAATCATTTTACACCCATCCGTGTACCTTTTCAGTACCCGTCCGTATTGAAATTTTTACACCCGTCTGTGTACCTTTTTAGTACCCGTCCGTATTGAATTCTTTTACACCCGTCCGTGTACCTTTTCAGTACCCGTCCGTATTGAATCCTTTTTATACCCGTCCGTGTACCTTTTCAGTACCCGTCCGTATTGAATCCTTTTTACACCCGTTCGTGTACCTTTTCGATACCCGTCCGTATTGAATCCTTTTTACACCCGTCCGTGTACCTTTTGAGTACCTGTCCGTATTGAATCCTTTTACACCCGTCCGTGTACCTTTTCAGTACCCGACCGTATTGAACTTATCACACCCGTCCGTGTACCTTTTTAGTACCCGTCCGTATTAAATCCTTTTACACCCGTCCGTGTACCTTTTAAGTACCCATCCGTATTGAACTTTTTACACCCGTCCGTATTGAATCCTTTTACACCCGTCCGTGTACCTTTTCAGTACCCGTCCGTATTGAATCCTTTTTACACCCGTCCGTGTACCTTTTCAATACCCGTCCATATTGAAGCCTTTTTACACCCGTCCGTGTACCTTTTCGATACCCGTCCGTATTGAATCCTTTTTACACCCGTCCGTGTACCTTTTCAGTACCCGTCAATATTGAATCCTTTTAACACCCGTCCGTGTACCTTTTCTGTACCCGTCCGTATTGAATCCTTTTACACCCGTCCGTGTGCCTTTTCAGTACCCGTCCGTATTTAATCCTTTTTACACCCGTTCGTGTACCTTTTCAGTACTCGTCCGTATTGAATCATTTTTACACCCGTTCGTGTACCTTTTCAGTACCCGTCCGTATTGAATCCTTTTTACACCCGTCCGTGTACCTTTTCAGTACCCGTCCGTATTGAATCCTTTTTACACCCATCCGTGTACCTTTTCAGTACCCGTCCGTATTGAATCCTTTTACACCCGTCCGTGTATCTTTTCGATACCCGTCCGTATTAAACCCTTTTACACACGTCCGTGTACCTTTTCAGTACCCGTCCGTATTGAATCTTTTTACACCCGTCTGTGTATCTTTTCGATACCCGTCCGTATTAAACCCTTTTACACTCGTCCGTGTACCTTTTCTGTACCCGTCCGTATTGAATCCTTTTACACCCGCCCGTGTACCTTTTCAGTACCCATCCGTATTGAATCCTTTTACACCCGTCCATGTATCTTTTCGATACCCGTCCGTATTAAACCCTTTTACACCCGTCCGTGTACCTTTTCTGTACCCGTCCGTATTGAATCCTTTTACACCCGTTCGTGTACCTTTTCAGTAATCGTCCGTATTGAATCCTTTTACACCCGTCCGTGTACCTTTTCAGTACCCGTCCGTATTAAATCCTCTTTACACTCGTCAGTGTACCTTTTCGATACCCGTGCTCCGTGTTGAACTTTTTACACCCGTCTGTGTACCTTTTCATTACCCGTCCGTATTGAATCCTTTTACACCCGTCTGTGTACCTTTTTTGTACCCGTCCGTATTGAATCCTTTTTACACCCGTCCGTGTACCTTTTTCAGTACCCGTCCGTATTGAATCCTTTTTACACCCGTCCGTGTACCTTTTCGATACCCGTCCGTATTGAATCCTTTTTACACCCGTCCGTGTACCTTTTGAGTACCCGTCCGTATTGAATCCTTTTACACCCGTCCGTGTACCATTTCAGTAATCGTCCGTATTGAACTTTTTACACCCGTCCGTGTACCTTTTCAGTACCCGTCCGTATTAAATCCTTTAACACCCGTCCGTGTACCTTTTCAGTACCCGTCCGTATTGAATCCTCTTTACACCCGTCAGTGTACCTTTTCGATACCCGTCCGAGTTGAACTTTTTACACCCGTCTGTGTACCTTTTCATTACCCGTCCGTATTGAATCCTTTTACACCCGTATGTGTACCTTTTCAGTACCTGTCCGTATTGAACTTTTTACACCCGTCCGTGTACCTTTTCAGTACCCGTCCGTATTAAATCATTTTACACCCGTCCGTGTACCTTTTCAGTACCCGTCCGTATTGAAATTTTTACACCCGTCTGTGTACCTTTTTAGTACCCGTCCGTATTGAATTCTTTTACACCCGTCCGTGTACCTTTTCAGTACCCGTCCGTATTGAATCCTTTTTATACCCGTCCGTGTACCTTTTCAGTACCCGTCCGTATTGAATCCTTTTTACACCCGTTCGTGTACCTTTTCGATACCCGTCCGTATTGAATCCTTTTTACACCCGTCCGTGTACCTTTTGAGTACCTGTCCGTATTGAATCCTTTTACACCCGTCCGTGTACATTTTTAGTACCCGACCGTATTGAACTTATCACACCCGTCCGTGTACCTTTTTAGTACTCGTCCGTATTAAATCCATTTACACACGTCCGTGTACCTTTTAAGTACCCATCCGTATTGAACTTTTTACACCCGTCCGTATTGAATCCTTTTACACCCGTCCGTGTACCTTTTCAGTACCCGTCCGTATTGAATCCTTTTTACACCCGTCCGTGTACCTTTTCAATACCCGTCCGTATTGAAGCCTTTTTACACCCGTCCGTGTACCTTTTCGATACCCGTCCGTATTGAATCCTTTTTACACCCGTCCGTGTACCTTGTCAGTACCCGTCAATATTGAATCCTTTTAACACCCGTCCGTGTACCTTTTCAGTACCCGTCCGTATTGAATCCTTTTACACCCGTCCGTGTGCCTTTTCAGTACCCGTCCGTATTGATTCCTTTTTACACCCGTTCGTGTACCTTTTCAGTACTCGTCCGTATTGAATCAGTACCCGTCCGTATTGAATCCTTTTTACACCCGTCCGTGTACCTTTTCAGTACCCGTCCGTATTGAATCCTTTTTACACCCATCCGTGTACCTTTTCAGTACCCGTCCGTATTGAATCCTTTTACACCCGTCCGTTTATCTTTTCGATACCCGTCCGCATTAAACCCTTTTACACCCGTCCGTGTACCTTTTCAGTACCCGTCCGTATTGAATCCTTTTACACCCGTCTATGTATCTTTTCGATACCCGTCCGTATTAAACCCTTTTACACTCGTCCGTGTACCTTTTCTGTACCCGTCCGTATTGAATCCTTTTACACCCGCCCGTGTACCTTTTCAGTACCCATCCGTATTGAATCCTTTTACACCCGTCCATGTATCTTTTCGATACCCGTCCGTATTAAACCCTTTTACACCCGTCCGTGTACCTTTTCTGTACCCGTCCGTATTGAATCCTTTTACACCCGTTCGTGTACCTTTTCAGTACCCGTCCGTATTGAATCCTTTTACACCCGTCCGTGTACCTTTTCAGTACCCGTCCGTATTAAATCCTCTTTACACTCGTCAGTGTACCTTTTCGATACCCGTCCTCCGTGTTGAACTTTTTACACCCGTCTGTGTACCTTTTCATTACCCGTCCGTATTGAATCCTTTTACACCCGTCCGTGTACCTTTTCAGTACCCGTCCGTATCGAACTTTTTACACCCGTCCGTGTACCTTTTCAGTACCCGTCTGTATTGAATCCTTTTACACTCGTCCGTGTACCTTTTCAGTACCCGTCTGTATTGAAATTTTTACACCCGTCCGTGTACCTTTTCAGTACCCGTCCGTATTGAATCCTTTTACACCCGTCCGTGTACCTTTTCAGTACCCGTCCGTATTGAATCCTTTTTACACCCGTCCGCGTACCTTTTCAGTACCCTTCCGAATTGAATCCTTTTTACACCCGTCCGTGTACCTTTTCAGTACCCGTCCATATTGAATACTTTTACACCCGTCCGTGTACCTTTTCAGTACCCGTCCGTATTGAATCCACTTTACATCCGTCCGTGTACCTTTTCGATACCCGTCCGTGTTGAACTTTTTACACCCGTCTGTGTACCTTTTCATTACCCATCCGTATTGAATTCTTTTACACCCATCCGTGAACCTTTTCAGTACCCGTCCGTATTGAACTTTTTACACCCGTCCGTGTACCTTTTTAGTACCCGTCCGTATTGAATCCTTTTACACCCGTCCGTGTACCTTTTCAGTACCCGTCCGTATTCAATCCTCTTTACACCCGTCAGTGTACCTTTTCGATACCCGTCCGAGTTGAACTTTTTACACCCGTCTGTGTACCTTTTCATTACCCGTCCGTATTGAATCCTTTTACACCCGTCTGTTACCTTTTCAGTACCTGTCCGTATTGAACTTTTTACACCCGTCCGTGTACCTTTTCAGTACCCGTCCGTATTAAATCATTTTACACCCGTCCGTGTACCTTTTCTGTACCCGTCCGTATTGAAATTTTTACACCCGTCTGTGTACCTTTTTAGTACCCGTCCGTATTGAATTCTTTTACACCCGTCCGTGTACCTTTTCAGTACCCGTCCGTATTGAATCCTTTTTATACCCGTCCGTGTACCTTTTCAGAACCCGTCCGTATTGAATCCTTTTTACACCCGTTCGTGTACCTTTTCGATACACGTCCGTATTGAATCCTTTTTACACCCGTCCGTGTACCTTTTCAGTACCCGTCCGTATTGAATCCTTTTACACCCGTCCGTGTACCTTTTCAGTACCCGTCCGTATTAAATCCTCTTTACACTCGTCAGTGTACCTTTTCGATACCCGTCCTCCGTGTTGAACTTTTTACACCCGTCTGTGTACCTTTTCATTACCCGTCCGTATTGAATCCTTTTACACCCGTCCGTGTACCTTTTCAGTACCCGTCCGAATCGAACTTTTTACACCCGTCCGTGTACCTTTTCCGTACCCGTCTGTATTGAATCCTTTTACACTCGTCCGTGTACCTTTTCAGTACCCGTCTGTATTGAAATTTTTACACCCGTCCGTGTACCTTTTCAGTACCCGTCCGTATTGAATCCTTTTACACCCGTCCGTGTACCTTTTCAGTACCCGTCCGTATTGAATCCTTTTTACACCCGTCCGTGTACCTTTTCAGTACCCTTCCGAATTGAATCCTTTTTACACCCGTCCGTGTACCTTTTCAGTACCCGTCCATTTTGAATACTTTTACACCCGTCCGTGTACCTTTTCAGTACCCGTCCGTATTGAATCCAATTTACACCCGTCCGTGTACCTTTTCGATACCCGTCCGTGTTGAACTTTTTACACCCGTCTGTGTACCTTTTCATTACCCATCCGTATTGAATTCTTTTACACCCGTCCGTGAACCTTTTTAGTACCCGTCCGTATTGAACTTTTTACACCCGTCCGTGTACCTTTTCAGTACCCGTCCGTATTGAATCCTTTTACACCCGTCCGTGTACCTTTTCAGTACCCGTCCGTATTGAATCCTCTTTACACCCGTCAGTGTACCTTTTCGATACCCGTCCGAGTTGAACTTTTTACACCCGTCTGTGTACCTATTCATTACCCGTCCGTATTGAATCCTTTTACACCCGTCTGTTACCTTTTCAGTACCTGTCCGTATTGAACTTTTTACACCCATCCGTGTACCTTTTCAGTACCCGTCCGTATTAAATCATTTTACACCCGTCCGTGTACCTTTTCAGTACCCGTCCGTATTGAAATTTTTACACCCGTCTGTGTACCTTTTTAGTACCCGTCCGTATTGAATTCTTTTACACCCGTCCGTGTACCTTTTCAGTACCCGTCCGTATTGAATCCTTTTTATACCCGTCCGTGTACCTTTTCAGTACCCGTCCGTATTGAATCCTTTTTACACCCGTTCGTGTACCTTTTCGATACACGTCCGTATTGAATCCTTTTTACACCCGTCCGTGTACCTTTTGAGTACCTGTCCGTATTGAATCCTTTTACACCCGTCCATGTACCTTTTCAGTACCCGACCGTATTGAACTTATCACACCCGTCCGTGTACCTTTTTAGCACCCGTCCGTATTAAATCCTTTTACACCCGTCCGTGTACCTTTTAAGTACCCATCCGTATTGAACTTTTTACACCCGTTCGTATTGAATCCTTTTACACCCGTCCGTGTACCTTTTCAGTACCCGTCCGTATTGAATCCTTTTTACACCCGTCCGTGTACCTTTTCAATACCCGTCCGTATTGAAGCCTTTTTACACCCGTCCGTGTACCTTTTCGATACCCGTCCGTATTGAATCCTTTTTACACCCGTCCGTGTACCTTTTCAGTACCCGTCCGTATTGAATCCTTTTTATACCCGTCCGTGTACCTTTTCAGAACCCGTCCGTATTGAATCCTTTTTACACCCGTTCGTGTACCTTTTCGATACACGTCCGTATTGAATCCTTTTTACACCCGTCCGTGTACCTTTTCAGTACCCGTCCGTATTGAATCCTTTTACACCCGTCCGTGTACCTTTTCAGTACCCGTCCGTATTAAATCCTCTTTACACTCGTCAGTGTACCTTTTCGATACCCGTCCTCCGTGTTGAACTTTTTACACCCGTCTGTGTACCTTTTCATTACCCGTCCGTATTGAATCCTTTTACACCCGTCCGTGTACCTTTTCAGTACCCGTCCGAATCGAACTTTTTACACCCGTCCGTGTACCTTTTCCGTACCCGTCTGTATTGAATCCTTTTACACTCGTCCGTGTACCTTTTCAGTACCCGTCTGTATTGAAATTTTTACACCCGTCCGTGTACCTTTTCAGTACCCGTCCGTATTGAATCCTTTTACACCCGTCCGTGTACCTTTTCAGTACCCGTCCGTATTGAATCCTTTTTACACCCGTCCGTGTACCTTTTCAGTACCCTTCCGAATTGAATCCTTTTTACACCCGTCCGTGTACCTTTTCAGTACCCGTCCATTTTGAATACTTTTACACCCGTCCGTGTACCTTTTCAGTACCCGTCCGTATTGAATCCAATTTACACCCGTCCGTGTACCTTTTCGATACCCGTCCGTGTTGAACTTTTTACACCCGTCTGTGTACCTTTTCATTACCCATCCGTATTGAATTCTTTTACACCCGTCCGTGAACCTTTTTAGTACCCGTCCGTATTGAACTTTTTACACCCGTCCGTGTACCTTTTCAGTACCCGTCCGTATTGAATCCTTTTACACCCGTCCGTGTACCTTTTCAGTACCCGTCCGTATTGAATCCTCTTTACACCCGTCAGTGTACCTTTTCGATACCCGTCCGAGTTGAACTTTTTACACCCGTCTGTGTACCTATTCATTACCCGTCCGTATTGAATCCTTTTACACCCGTCTGTTACCTTTTCAGTACCTGTCCGTATTGAACTTTTTACACCCATCCGTGTACCTTTTCAGTACCCGTCCGTATTAAATCATTTTACACCCGTCCGTGTACCTTTTCAGTACCCGTCCGTATTGAAATTTTTACACCCGTCTGTGTACCTTTTTAGTACCCGTCCGTATTGAATTCTTTTACACCCGTCCGTGTACCTTTTCAGTACCCGTCCGTATTGAATCCTTTTTATACCCGTCCGTGTACCTTTTCAGTACCCGTCCGTATTGAATCCTTTTTACACCCGTTCGTGTACCTTTTCGATACACGTCCGTATTGAATCCTTTTTACACCCGTCCGTGTACCTTTTGAGTACCTGTCCGTATTGAATCCTTTTACACCCGTCCATGTACCTTTTCAGTACCCGACCGTATTGAACTTATCACACCCGTCCGTGTACCTTTTTAGTACCCGTCCGTATTAAATCCTTTTACACCCGTCCGTGTACCTTTTAAGTACCCATCCGTATTGAACTTTTTACACCCGTTCGTATTGAATCCTTTTACACCCGTCCGTGTACCTTTTCAGTACCCGTCCGTATTGAATCCTTTTTACACCCGTCCGTGTACCTTTTCAATACCCGTCCGTATTGAAGCCTTTTTACACCCGTCCGTGTACCTTTTCGATACCCGTCCGTATTGAATCCTTTTTACACCCGTCCGTGTACCTTTTCAGTACCCGTCCGTATTGAATCCTTTTACACCTGTCTGTGTATCTTTTCGATACCCGTCCGTATTAAACCCTTTTACACTCGTCCGTGTACCTTTTCTGTACCCGTCCGTATTGAATCCTTTTACACCCGCCCGTGTACCTTTTCAGTACCCATCCGTATTGAATCCTTTTACACCCGTCCATGTATCTTTTCGATACCCGTCCGTATTAAACCCTTTTACACCCGTCCGTGTAACTTTTCTGTACCCGTCCGTATTGAATCCTTTTACACCCGTTCGTGTACCTTTTCAGTAATCGTCCGTATTGAATCCTTTTACACCCGTCCGTGTACCTTTTCAGTACCCGTCCGTATTAAATCCTCTTTACACTCGTCAGTGTACCTTTTCGATACCCGTCCTCCGTGTTGAACTTTTTACACCCGTCTGTGTACCTTTTCATTACCCGTCCGTATTGAATCCTTTTACACCCGTCTGTGTACCTTTTTTGTACCCGTCCGTATTGAATCCTTTTTACACCCGTCCGTGTACCTTTTTCAGTACCCGTCCGTATTGAATCCTTTTTACAACCCGTCCGTGTACCTTTTCGATACCCGTCCGTATTGAATCCTTTTTACACCCGTCCGTGTACCTTTTGAGTACCCGTCCGTATTGAATCCTTTTACACCCGTCCGTGTACCTTTTCAGTAATCGTCCGTATTGAACTTTTTACACCCGTCCGTGTACCTTTTCAGTACCCGTCCGTATTAAATCCTTTAACACCCGTCCGTGTACCTTTTCAGTACCCGTCCGTATTGAATCCTCTTTACACCCGTCAGTGTACCTTTTCGATACCCGTCCGAGTTGAACTTTTTATACCCGTCTGTGTACCTTTTCATTACCCGTCCGTATTGAATCCTTTTACACCCGTCTGTGTACCTTTTCAGTACCTGTCCGTATTGAACTTTTTACACCCGTCCGTGTACCTTTTCAGTACCCGTCCGTATTAAATCATTTTACACCCGTCCGTGTACCTTTTCAGTACCCGTCCGTATTGAAATTTTTACACCCGTCTGTGTACCTTTTTAGTACCCGTCCGTATTGAATCCTTTTTATACCCGTCCGTGTACCTTTTCAGTACCCGTCCGTATTGAATCCTTTTTACACCCGTTCGTGTACCTTTTCGATACCCGTCCGTATTGAATCCTTTTTACACCCGTCCGTGTACCTTTTGAGTACCTGTCCGTATTGAATCCTTTTACACCCGTCCGTGTACATTTTCAGTACCCGACCATATTGAACTTATCACACCCGTCCGTGTACCTTTTTAGTACCCGTCCGTATTAAATCCATTTACACACGTCCGTGTACCTTTTAAGTACCCATCCGTATTGAAATTTTTACACCCGTCCGTATTGAATCCTTTTACACCCGTCCGTGTACCTTTTCAGTACCCGTCCGTATTGAATCCTTTTTACACCCGTCCGTGTACCTTTTCAATACCCGTCCGTATTGAAGCCTTTTTACACCCGTCCGTGTACCTTTTCGATACCCGTCCGTATTGAATCCTTTTTACACCCGTCCGTGTACCTTTTCAGTACCCGTCAATATTGAATCCTTTTAACACCCGTCCGTGTACCTTTTCAGTACCCGTCCGTATTGAATCCTTTTACACCCGTCCGTGTGCCTTTTCAGTACCCGTCCGTATTGAATCCTTTTTACACCCGTTCGTGTACCTTTTCAGTACTCGTCCGTATTGAATCAGTACCCGTCCGTATTGAATCCTTTTTACACCCGTCCGTGTACCTTTTCAGTACCCGTCCGTATTGAATCCTTTTTACACCCATCCGTGTACCTTTTCAGTACCCGTCCCTATTGAATCCTTTTACACCCGTCCGTTTATCTTTTCGATACCCGTCCGCATTAAACCCTTTTACACCCGTCCGTGTACCTTTTCAGTACCCGTCCGTATTGAATCCTTTTACACCCGTCTATGTATCTTTTCGATACCCGTCCGTATTAAACCCTTTTACACTCGTCCGTGTACCTTTTCTGTACCCGTCCGTATTGAATCCTTTTACACCCGCCCGTGTACCTTTTCAGTACCCATCCGTATTGAATCCTTTTACACCCGTCCATGTATCTTTTCGATACCCGTCCGTATTAAACCCTTTTACACTCGTCCGTGTACCTTTTCTGTACCCGTCCGTATTGAATCCTTTTACACCCGCCCGTGTACCTTTTCAGTACCCATCCGTATTGAATCCTTTTACACCCGTCCATGTATCTTTTCGATACCCGTCCGTATTAAACCCTTTTACACCGTCCGTGTACCTTTTCTGTACCTGTCCGTATTGAATCCTTTTACACCCGTTCGTGTACCTTTTCAGTACCCGTCCGTATTGAATCCTTTTACACCCGTCCGTGTACCTTTTCAGTACCCGTCCGTATTAAATCCTCTTTACACTCGTCAGTGTACCTTTTCGATACCCGTCCTCCGTGTTGAACTTTTTACACCCGTCTGTGTACCTTTTCATTACCCGTCCGTATTGAATCCTTTTACACCCGTCTGTGTACCTTTTTTGTACCCGTCCGTATTGAATCCTTTTTACACCCGTCCGTGTACCTTTTTCAGTACCCGTCCGTATTGAATCCTTTTTACACCCGTCCGTGTACCTTTTCGATACCCGTCCGTATTGAATCCTTTTTACACCCGTCCGTGTACCTTTTGAGTACCCGTCCGTATTGAATCCTTTTACACCCGTCCGTGTACCTTTTCAGTAATCGTCCGTATTGAACTTTTTACACCCGTCCGTGTACCTTTTCAGTACCCGTCCGTATTAAATCCTTTAACACCCGTCCGTGTACCTTTTCAGTACCCGTCCGTATTGAATCCTCTTTACACCCGTCAGTGTACCTTTTCGATACCCGTCCGAGTTGAACTTTTTATACCCGTCTGTGTACCTTTTCATTACCCGTCCGTATTGAATCCTTTTACACCCGTCTGTGTACCTTTTCAGTACCTGTCCGTATTGAACTTTTTACACCCGTCCGTGTACCTTTTCAGTACCCGTCCGTATTAAATCATTTTACACCCGTCCGTGTACCTTTTCAGTACCCGTCCGTATTGAAATTTTTACACCCGTCTGTGTACCTTTTTAGTACCCGTCCGTATTGAATTCTTTTACACCCGTCCGTGTACCTTTTCAGTACCCGTCCGTATTGAATCCTTTTTATACCCGTCCGTGTACCTTTTCAGTACCCGTCCGTATTGAATCCTTTTTACACCCGTTCGTGTACCTTTTCGATACCCGTCCGTATTGAATCCTTTTTACACCCATCCGTGTACCTTTTGAGTACCTGTCCGTATTGAATCCTTTTACACCCGTCCGTGTACATTTTCAGTACCCGACCATATTGAACTTATCACACCCGTCCGTGTACCTTTTTAGTACCCGTCCGTATTTAAATCCATTTACACACGTCCGTGTACCTTTTAAGTACCCATCCGTATTGAAATTTTTACACCCGTCCGTATTGAATCCTTTTACACCCGTCCGTGTACCTTTTCAGTACCCGTCCGTATTGAATCCTTTTTACACCCGTCCGTGTACCTTTTCAATACCCGTCCGTATTGAAGCCTTTTTACACCCGTCCGTGTACCTTTTCGATACCCGTCCGTATTGAATCCTTTTTACACCCGTCCGTGTACCTTTTCAGTACCCGTCAATATTGAATCCTTTTAACACCCGTCCGTGTACCTTTTCAGTACCCGTCCGTATTGAATCCTTTTACACCCGTCCGTGTGCCTTTTCAGTACCCGTCCGTATTGAATCCTTTTTACACCCGTTCGTGTACCTTTTCAGTACTCGTCCGTATTGAATCAGTACCCGTCCGTATTGAATCCTTTTTACACCCGTCCGTGTAGCTTTTCAGTACCCGTCCGTATTGAATCCTTTTTACACCCATCCGTGTACCTTTTCAGTACCCGTCCCTATTGAATCCTTTTACACCCGTCCGTTTATCTTTTCGATACCCGTCCGCATTAAACCCTTTTACACCCGTCCGTGTACCTTTTCAGTACCCGTCCGTATTGAATCCTTTTACACCCGTCTATGTATCTTTTCGATACCCGTCCGTATTAAACCCTTTTACACTCGTCCGTGTACCTTTTCTGTACCCGTCCGTATTGAATCCTTTTACACCCGCCCGTGTACCTTTTCAGTACCCATCCGTATTGAATCCTTTTACACCCGTCCATGTATCTTTTCGATACCCGTCCGTATTAAACCCTTTTACACCCGTCCGTGTACCTTTTCTGTACCTGTCCGTATTGAATCCTTTTACACCCGTTCGTGTACCTTTTCAGTACCCGTCCGTATTGAATCTTTTACACCCGTCCGTGTACCTTTTCAGTACCCGTCCGTATTAAATCCTCTTTACACTCGTCAGTGTACCTTTTCGATACCCGTCCTCCGTGTTGAACTTTTTACACCCGTCTGTGTACCTTTTCATTACCCGTCCGTATTGAATCCTTTTACACCCGTCTGTGTACCTTTTTTGTACCCGTCCGTATTGAATCCTTTTTACACCCGTCCGTGTACCTATTTCAGTACCCGTCCGTATTGAATCCTTTTTACACCCGTCCGTGTACCTTTTCGATACCCGTCCGTATTGAATCCTTTTTACACCCGTCCGTGTACTTTTGAGTACCCGTCCGTATTGAATCCTTTTACACCCGTCCGTGTACCTTTTCAGTAATCGGTCCGTATTGAACTTTTTACACCCGTCCGTGTACCTTTTCAGTACCCGTCCGTATTAAATCCTTTAACACCCGTCCGTGTACCTTTTCAGTACCCGTCCGTATTGAATCCTCTTTACACCCGTCAGTGTACCTTTTCGATACCCGTCCGAGTTGAACTTTTTATACCCGTCTGTGTACCTTTTCATTACCCGTCCGTATTGAATCCTTTTACACCCGTCTGTGTACCTTTTCAGTACCTGTCCGTATTGAACTTTTTACACCCGTCCGTGTACCTTTTCAGTACCCGTCCGTATTAAATCATTTTACACCCGTCCGTGTACCTTTTCAGTACCCGTCCGTATTGAAATTTTTACACCCGTCTGTGTACCTTTTTAGTACCCGTCCGTATTGAATTCTTTTACACCCGTCCGTGTACCTTTTCAGTACCCGTCCGTATTGAATCCTTTTTATACCCGTCCGTGTACCTTTTCAGTACCCGTCCGTATTGAATCCTTTTTACACCCGTTCGTGTACCTTTTCGATACCCGTCCGTATTGAATCCTTTTTACACCCGTCCGTGTACCTTTTGAGTACCTGTCCGTATTGAATCCTTTTACACCCGTCCGTGTACATTTTCAGTACCCGACCATATTGAACTTATCACACCCGTCCGTGTACCTTTTTAGTACCCGTCCGTATTAAATCCATTTACACACGTCCGTGTACCTTTTAAGTACCCATCCGTATTGAAATTTTTACACCCGTCCGTATTGAATCCTTTTACACCCGTCCGTGTACCTTTTCAGTACCCGTCCGTATTGAATCCTTTTTACACCCGTCCGTGTACCTTTTCAATACCCGTCCGTATTGAAGCCTTTTTACACCCGTCCGTGTACCTTTTCGATACCCGTCCGTATTGAATCCTTTTTACACCCGTCCGTGTACCTTTTCAGTACCCGTCAATATTGAATCCTTTTAACACCCCGTCCGTGTACCTTTTCAGTACCCGTCCGTATTGAATCCTTTTACACCCGTCCGTGTGCCTTTTCAGTACCCGTCCGTATTGAATCCTTTTTACACCCGTTCGTGTACCTTTTCAGTACTCGTCCGTATTGAATCAGTACCCGTCCGTATTGAATCCTTTTTACACCCGTCCGTGTACCTTTTCAGTACCCGTCCCGTATTGAATCCTTTTTACACCCATCCGTGTACCTTTTCAGTACCCGTCCCTATTGAATCCTTTTACACCCGTCCGTTTATCTTTTCGATACCCGTCCGCATTAAACCCTTTTACACCCGTCCGTGTACCTTTTCAGTACCCGTCCGTATTGAATCCTTTTTACACCCGTCTATGTATCTTTTCGATACCCGTCCGTATTAAACCCTTTTACACTCGTCCGTGTACCTTTTCTGTACCCGTCCGTATTGAATCCTTTTACACCCGCCCGTGTACCTTTTCAGTACCCATCCGTATTGAATCCTTTTACACCCGTCCATGTATCTTTTCGATACCCGTCCGTATTAAACCCTTTTACACCCGTCCGTGTACCTTTTCTGTACCCGTCCGTATTGAATCCTTTTACACCCGTTCGTGTACCTTTTCAGTACCCGTCCGTATTGAATCCTTTTACACCCGTCCGTGTACCTTTTCAGTACCCGTCCGTATTAAATCCTCTTTACACTCGTCAGTGTACCTTTTCGATACCCGTCCTCCGTGTTGAACTTTTTACACCCGTCTGTGTACCTTTTCATTACCCGTCCGTATTGAATCCTTTTACACCCGTCTGTGTACCTTTTTAGTACCCGTCCGTATTGAATCCTTTTTACACCCGTCCGTGTACCTTTTTCAGTACCCGTACGTATTGAATCCTTTTTACACCCGTCAGTGTACCTTTTCGATACCCTTCCTTATTGAATCCTTTTTACACCCGTCCGTGTACCTTTTGAGAACCCGTCCGTATTGAATCCTTTTACACCCGTCCGTGTACCTTTTCTGTAATCGTCCGTATTGAACTTTTTACACCCGTCCGTGTACCTTTTCAGTACCCGTCCGTATTAAATCCTTTAACACCCGTCCGTGTACCTTTTCAGTACCCGTCCGTATTGAATCCTCTTTACACCCGTCAGTGTACCTTTTCGATACCCGTCCGAGTTAAACTTTTTACACCCGTCTGTGTACCTTTTCATTACCCGTCCGTATTGAATCCTTTGTACACCCGTCTGTGTACCTTTTCAGTACCTGTCCGTATTGAACTTTTTACACCCGTCCGTGTACCTTTTCAGTACCCGTCCGTATTAAATCATTTTACACCCGTCTGTGTACCTTTTTAGTACCCGTCCGTATTGAATTCCTTTACACCCGTCCGTGTACCTTTTCAGTACCCGTCCGTATTGAATCCTTTTTATACCCGTCCGTGTACCTTTTCAGTACCCGTCCGTATTGAATCCTTTTTACACCCGTTCGTGTACCTTTTCGATACCCGTCCGTATTGAATCCTTTTTACACCTATCCGTGTACCTTTTGAGTACCTGTCCGTATTGAATCCTTTTACACCCGTCCGTGTACCTTTTCAGTACCCGACCGTTTTGAACTTATCACACCCGTCCGTGTACCTTTTTAGTACCCGTCCGTATTAAATCCTTTTACACCCGTCCGTGTAACTTTTAAGTACCCATCCGTATTGAACTTTTTACACCCGTCCATATTGAATCCTTTTACACCCGTCCGTGTACCTTTTCAGTACCCGTCCGTATTGAATCCTTTTTACACCCGTCCGTGTACCTTTTCAATACCCGTCCGTATTGAAGCCTTTTTACACCCGTCCGTGTACCTTTTCGATACCCGTCCGTATTGAATCCTTTTTACACCCGTCCGTGTACCTTTTCAGTACCCGTCAATATTGAATCCTTTTAACACCCGTCCGTGTACCTTTTCAGTACCCGTCCGTATTGAATCCTTTTACTCCCGTCCGTGTGCCTTTTCAGTACCCGTCCGTATTGAATCCTTTTTACACCCGTTCGTGTACCTTTTCAGTACTCGTCCGTATTGAATCATTTTTACACCCGTTCGTGTACCTTTTCAGTACCTGTCCGTATTGAATCCTTTTTTACACCCGTCCGTGTACCTTTTCAGTACCCGTCCGTATTGAATCCTTTTTACACCCATCCGTGTACCTTTTCAGTACCCGTCCGTATTGAATCCTTTTACACCCGTCCGTGTATCTTTTCGATACCCGTCCGCATTAAACCCTTTTACACCCGTCCGTGTACCTTTTCAGTACCCGTCCGTATTGAATCCTTTTACACCCGTATGTGTATCTTTTCGATACCCGTCCGTATTAAACCCTTTTACACTCGTCCGTGTACCTTTTCTGTACCCGTCCGTATTGAATCCTTTACACCCGCCCGTGTACCTTTTCAGTACCCATCCGTATTGAATCCTTTTACACCCGTCCATGTATCTTTTCGATACCCATCCGTATTAAACCCTTTTACACCCGTCCGTGTACCTTTTCTGTACCCGTCCGTATTGAATCCTTTTACACCCGTTCGTGTACCTTTTCAGTACCCGTCCGTATTGAATCCTTTTACACCCGTCCGTGTACCTTTTCAGTACCCGGTCCGTATTAAATCCTCTTTACACTCATCAGTGTACCTTTTCGATACCCGTCCTCCGTGTTGAACTTTTTACACCCGTCTGTGTACCTTTTCATTACCCGTCCGTATTGAATCCTTTTACACCCGTCTGTGTACCTTTTTAGTACCCGTCCGTATTGAATCCTTTTTACACCCGTCCGTGTACCTTTTTCAGTACCCGTACGTATTGAATCCTTTTTACACCCGTCCGTGTACCTTTTCGATACCCTTCCTTATTGAATCCTTTTTACACCCGTCCGTGTACCTTTTGAGAACCCGTCCGTATTAAATCCTTTTACACCCGTCCGTGTACCTTTTCTGTAATCGTCCGTATTGAACTTTTTACACCCGTCCGTGTACCTCTTCAGTACCCGTCCGTATTAAATCCTTTAACACCCGTCCGTGTACCTTTTCAGTACCCGTCCGTATTGAATCCTCTTTACACCCGTCAGTGTACCTTTTCGATACCCGTCAGAGTTAAACTTTTTACACCCGTCTGTGTACCTTTTCATTACCCGTCCGTATTGAATCCTTTTACACCCGTCTGTGTACCTTTTCAGTACCTGTCCGTATTGAACTTTTTACACCCGTCCGTGTACCTTTTCAGTACCCGTCCGTATTAAATCATTTTACACCCGTCTGTGTACCTTTTTAGTACCCGTCCGTATTGAATTCCTTTACACCCGTCCGTGTACCTTTTCAGTACCCGTCCGTATTGAATCCTTTTTATACCCGTCCGTGTACCTTTTCAGTACCCGTCCGTATTGATTCCTTTTTACACCCGTTCGTGTACCTTTTCGATACCCGTCCGTATTGAATCCTTTTTACACCCATCCGTGTACCTTTTGAGTACCTGTCCGTATTGAATCCTTTTACACCCGTCCGTGTACCTTTTCAGTACCCGACCGTTTTGAACTTATCACACCCGTCCGTGTACCTTTTTAGTACCCGTCCGTATTAAATCCTTTTACACCCGTCCGTGTACCTTTTCAGTACCCGTCCGTATTGAATCCTTTTACTCCCGTCCGTGTGCCTTTTCAGTACCCGTCCGTATTGAATCCTTTTTACACCCGTTCGTGTACCTTTTCAGTACTCGTCCGTATTGAATCATTTTTACACCCGTTCGTGTACCTTTTCAGTACCTGTCCGTATTGAATCCTTTTTACACCCGTCCGTGTACCTTTTCAGTACCCGTCCGTATTGAATCCTTTTTACACCCATCCGTGTACCTTTTCAGTACCCGTCCGTATTGAATCCTTTTACACCCGTCCGTGTATCTTTTCGATACCCGTCCGCATTAAACCCTTTTACACCCGTCCGTGTACCTTTTCAGTACCCGTCCGTATTGAATCCTTTTACACCCGTCTGTGTATCTTTTCGATTACCCGTCCGTATTAAACCCTTTTACACTCGTCCGTGTACCTTTTCTGTACCCGTCCGTATTGAATCCTTTTACACCCGCCCGTGTACCTTTTCAGTACCCATCCGTATTGAATCCTTTTACACCCGTCCATGTATCTTTTCGATACCCATCCGTATTAAACCCTTTTACACCCGTCCGTGTACCTTTTCTGTACCCGTCCGTATTGAATCCTTTTACACCCGTTCGTGTACCTTTTCAGTACCCGTCCGTATTGAATCCTTTTACACCCGTCCGTGTACCTTTTCAGTACCCGTCCGTATTAAATCCTCTTTACACTCGTCAGTGTACCTTTTCGATACCGTCCTCCGTGTTGAACTTTTTACCCCCGTCTGTGTACCTTTTCATTACCCGCGTCCGTATTGAATCCTTTTACACCCGTCCGTGTACCTTTTCTGTACCCGTCCGTATTGAATCCTTTTACACCCGTTCGTGTACCTTTTCAGTACCCGTCCGTATTGAATCCTTTTACACCCGTCCGTGTACCTTTTCAGTTCCCGTCCGTATTGAATCCTTTTTACACCCGTCCGTGTACCTTTTCAATACCCGTCCGTATTGAAGCCTTTTTACACCCGTCCGTGTACCTTTTCGATACCCGTCCGTATTGAATCCTTTTTGCACCCGTCCGTGTACCTTTTCAGTACCCGTCAATATTGAATCCTTTTAACACCCGTCCGTGTACCTTTTCAGTACCCGTCCGTATTGAATCCTTTTACACCCGTCCGTGTGCCTTTTCAGTACCCGTCCGTATTGAATCCTTTTTACACCCGTTCGTGTACCTTTTCAGTACTCGTCCGTATTGAATCATTTTTACACCCGTTCGTGTACCTTTTCAGTACCCGTCCGTATTGAATACTTTTTACACCCGTCCGTGTACCTTTTCAGTACCCGTCCGTATTGAATCCTTTTTACACCCATCCGTTCAGTACCCGTCCGTATTGAATCCTTTTACACCCGTCCATGTATCTTTTCGATACCCGTCCGTATTAAACCCTTTTACACCCGTCCGTGTACCTTTTCAGTACCCGTCCGTTTTGAATCCTTTTACACCCGTCTGTGTATCTTTTCGATACCCGTCCATATTAAACCCTTTTACACTCGTCCGTGTACCTTTTCTGTACCCGTCCGTATTGAATCCTTTTACACCCGCCCGTGTACCTTTTCAGTACCCATCCGTATTGAATCCTTTTACACCGGTCCATGTATCTTTTCGATACCCCGTCCGTATTAAACCCTTTTACACCCGTCCGTGTACCTTTTCTGTACCCGTCCGTATTGAATCCTTTTACACCCGTTTCGTGTACCTTTTCAGTAATTGTCCGTATTGAATCCTTTTACACCCGTCCGTGTACCTTTTCAGTACCCGTCCGTATTAAATCCTCTTTACACTCGTCAGTGTACCTTTTCGATACCCTTCCTCCGTGTTGAACTTTTTACACCCGTCTGTGTACCTTTTCATTACCCGTCCGTATTGAATCCTTTTACACCCGTCTGTGTACCTTTTTAGTACCCGTCCGTATTGAATCCTTTTTACACCCGTCCGTGTACCTTTTTCAGTACCCATACGTATTGAATCCTTTTTACACCCGTCCGTGTACCTTTTCGATACCCGTCCGTATTGAATCCTTTTTACACCCGTCCGTGTACCTTTTGAATACCCCGTCCGTATTGAATCCTTTTACACCCCGTCCGTGTACCTTTTCAGTAATCGTCCGTATTGAACTTTTTACACCTGTCCGTGTACCTTTTCAGTACCCGTCCGTATTAAATCCTTTAACACCCGTCCGTGTACCTTTTCAGTACCCGTCCGTATTGAATCCTCTTTACACCCGTCAGTGTACCTTTTCGATACCCGTCCGAGTTAAACTTTTTACACCCGTCTGTGTGCCTTTTCATTACCCGTCCGTATTGATTCCTTTTACACCCGTCTGTGTACCTTTTCAGTACCTGTCCGTATTGAACTTTTTACACCCGTCCGTGTACCTTTTCAGTACCCGTCCGTATTAAATCATTTTACACCCGTCCGTGTACCTTTTCAGTACCCGTCCGTATTGAAATTTTTACACTCGTCTGTGTACCTTTTTAGTACCCGTCCGTATTGAATTCCTTTACACCCGTCCGTGTACCTTTTCAGTACCCGTCCGTATTGAATCCTTTTTATACCCGTCCGTGTACCTTTTCAGTACCCCGTCCGTATTGAATCCTTTTTACACCCGTTCGTGTACCTTTTCGATACCCGTCCATATTGAATCCTTTTTACACCCATCCGTGTACCTTTTGAGTACCTGTCCGTATTGAATCCTTTTACACCCGTCCGTGTACCTTTTCAGTACCCGACCGTATTGAACTTATCACACCCGTCCGTGTACCTTTTTTAGTACCCGTCCGTATTAAATCCTTTTACACCCGTCCGTGTACCTTTTAAGTACCCATCCGTATTGAACTTTTTACACCCGTCCATATTGAATCCTTTTACACCCGTCCGTGTACCTTTTCAGTACCCGTCCATATTGAATCCTTTTTACACCCGTCCGTGTACCTTTTCAATACCCGTCCGTATTGAAGCCTTTTTACACCCGTCCGTGTACCTTTTCGATACCCGTCCGTATTGAATCCTTTTTACACCCGTCAGTGTACCTTTTCAGTACCCGTCAATATTGAATCCTTTTAACACCCGTCCGTGTACCTTTTCAGTACCCGTTCGTATTGAATCCTTTTACTCCCGTCCGTGTGCCTTTTCAGTACCCGTCCGTATTGAATCCTTTTTACACCCGTTCGTGTACCTTTTCAGTACTCGTCCGTATTGAATCATTTTTACACCCGTTCGTGTACCTTTTCAGTACCCGTCCGTATTGAATCCTTTTTACACCCGTCCGTGTACCTTTTCAGTACCCGTCCGTATTGAATCCTTTTTACACCCATCCGTGTACCTTTTCAGTACCCGTCCGTATTGAATCCTTTTACACCCGTCCGTGTATCTTTTCGATACCCGTCTCCGCATTAAACCCTTTTACACCCGTCCGTGTACCTTTTCAGTACCCGTCCGTATTGAATCCTTTTACACCCGTCTGTGTATCTTTTCGATACCCGTCCGTATTAAACCCTTTTACACTCGTCCGTGTACCTTTTCTGTACCCGTCCGTATTGAATCCTTTTACACCCGCCCGTGTACCTTTTCAGTACCCATCCGTATTGAATCCTTTTACACCCGTCCATGTATCTTTTCGATACCCATCCGTATTAAACCCTTTTACACCCGTCCGTGTACCTTTTCAGTACCCGTCGCTATTGAATCCTTTTTACACCCATCCGTGTACCTTTTTCAGTACCCATACGTATTGAATCCTTTTTACACCCGTCCGTGTACCTTTTCGATACCCGTCCGTATTGAATCCTTTTTACACCCGTCCGTGTACCTTTTGAGTACCCGTCCGTATTGAATCCTTTTACACCCGTCCGTGTACCTTTTCAGTAATCGTCCGTATTGAACTTTTTACACCTGTCCGTGTACCTTTTCAGTACCCGTCCGTATTAAATCCTTTAACACCCGTCCGTGTACCTTTTCAGTACCCGTCCGTATTGAATCCTCTTTACACCCGTCAGTGTACCTTTTCGATACCCCGTCCGAGTTAAACTTTTTACACCCGTCTGTGTGCCTTTTCATTACCCGTCCGTATTGAATCCTTTTACACCCGTCTGTGTACCTTTTCAGTACCTGTCCGTATTGAACTTTTTACACCCGTCCGTGTACCTTTTCAGTACCCGTCCGTATTAAATCATTTTACACCCGTCCGTGTACCTTTTCAGTACCCGTCCGTATTGAAATTTTTACACCCGTCTGTGTACCTTTTTAGTACCCGTCCGTATTGAATTCCTTTACACCCGTCCGTGTACCTTTTCAGTACCCGTCCGTATTGAATCCTTTTTATACCCGTCCGTGTACCTTTTCAGTACCCGTCCGTATTGAATCCTTTTTACACCCGTTCGTGTACCTTTTCGATACCCGTCCGTATTGAATCCTTTTTACACCCATCCGTGTACCTTTTGAGTACCTGTCCGTATTGAATCCTTTTACACCCGTCCGTGTACCTTTTCAGTACCCGACCGTATTGAACTTATCACACCCGTCCGTGTACCTTTTTAGTACCCGTCCGTATTGAATCCTTTTACACCCGTCCATGTATCTTTTCGATACCCGTCCGTATTAAACCCTTTTACACCCGTCCGTGTACCTTTTCAGTACCCGTCCGTTTTGAATCCTTTTACACCCGTCTGTGTATCTTTTCGATACCCGTCCATATTAAACCCTTTTACACTCGTCCGTGTACCTTTTCTGTACCCGTCCGTATTGAATCCTTTTACACCCGCCCGTGTACCTTTTCAGTACCCATCCGTATTGAATCCTTTTACACCGGTCCATGTATCTTTTCGATACCCGTCCGTATTAAACCCTTTTACACCCGTCCGTGTACCTTTTCTGTACCCGTCCGTATTGAATCCTTTTACACCCGTTCGTGTACCTTTTCAGTAATTGTCCGTATTGAATCCTTTTACACCCGTCCGTGTACCTTTTCAGTACCCGTCCGTATTAAATCCTCTTTACACTCGTCAGTGTACCTTTTCGATACCCTTCCTCCGTGTTGAACTTTTTACACCCGTCTGTGTACCTTTTCATTACCCGTCCGTATTGAATCCTTTTACACCCGTCTGTGTACCTTTTTAGTACCCGTCCCGTATTGAATCCTTTTTACACCCGTCCGTGTACCTTTTTCAGTACCCATACGTATTGAATCCTTTTTACACCCGTCCGTGTACCTTTTCGATACCCGTCCGTATTGAATCCTTTTTACACCCGTCCGTGTACCTTTTGAATACCCGTCCGTATTGAATCCTTTTACACCCGTCCGTGTACCTTTTCAGTAATCGTCCGTATTGAACTTTTTACACCTGTCCGTGTACCTTTTCAGTACCCGTCCGTATTAAATCCTTTAACACCCGTCCGTGTACCTTTTCAGTACCCGTCCGTATTGAATCCTCTTTACACCCGTCAGTGTACCTTTTCGATACCCGTCCCGAGTTAAACTTTTTACACCCGTCTGTGTGCCTTTTCATTACCCGTCCGTATTGAATCCTTTTACACCCGTCTGTGTACCTTTTCAGTACCTGTCCGTATTGAACTTTTTACACCCGTCCGTGTACCTTTTCAGTACCCGTCCGTATTAAATCATTTTACACCCGTCCGTGTACCTTTTCAGTACCCGTCCGTATTGAAATTTTTACACTCGTCTGTGTACCTTTTTAGTACCCGTCCGTATTGAATTCCTTTACACCCGTCCGTGTACCTTTTCAGTACCCGTCCGTATTGAATCCTTTTTATACCCGTCCGTGTACCTTTTCAGTACCCGTCCGTATTGAATCCTTTTTACACCCGTTCGTGTACCTTTTCGATACCCGTCCATATTGAATCCTTTTTACACCCATCCGTGTACCTTTTGAGTACCTGTCCGTATTGAATCCTTTTACACCCGTCCGTGTACCTTTTCAGTACCCGACCGTATTGAACTTATCACACCCGTCCGTGTACCTTTTTAGTACCCGTCCGTATTAAATCCTTTTACACCCGTCCGTGTACCTTTTAAGTACCCATCCGTATTGAACTTTTTACACCCGTCCATATTGAATCCTTTTACACCCGTACCTTTTCAGTACCCGTCCATATTGAATCCTTTTTACACCCGTCCGTGTACCTTTTCAATACCCGTCCGTATTGAAGCCTTTTTACACCCGTCCGTGTACCTTTTCGATACCCGTCCGTATTGAATCCTTTTTACACCCGTCAGTGTACCTTTTCAGTACCCGTCAATATTGAATCCTTTTAACACCCGTCCGTGTACCTTTTCAGTACCCGTTCGTATTGAATCCTTTTACTCCCGTCCGTGTGCCTTTTCAGTACCCGTCCGTATTGAATCCTTTTTACACCCGTTCGTGTACCTTTTCAGTACTCGTCCGTATTGAATCATTTTTACACCCGTTCGTGTACCTTTTCAGTACCCGTCCGTATTGAATCCTTTTTACACCCGTCCGTGTACCTTTTCAGTACCCGTCCGTATTGAATCCTTTTTACACCCATCCGTGTACCTTTTCAGTACCCGTCCGTATTGAATCCTTTTACACCCGTCCGTGTATCTTTTCGATACCCGTCCGCATTAAACCCTTTTACACCCGTCCGTGTACCTTTTCAGTACCCGTCCGTATTGAATCCTTTTACACCCGTCTGTGTATCTTTTCGATACCCGTCCGTATTAAACCCTTTTACACTCGTCCGTGTACCTTTTCTGTACCCGTCCGTATTGAATCCTTTTACACCCGCCCGTGTACCTTTTCAGTACCCATCCGTATTGAATCCTTTTACACCCGTCCATGTATCTTTTCGATACCCATCCGTATTAAACCCTTTTACACCCGTCCGTGTACCTTTTCAGTACCCGTCGCTATTGAATCCTTTTTACACCCATCCGTGTACCTTTTTCAGTACCCATACGTATTGAATCCTTTTTACACCCGTCCGTGTACCTTTTCGATACCCGTCCGTATTGAATCCTTTTTACACCCGTCCGTGTACCTTTTGAGTACCCGTCCGTATTGAATCCTTTTACACCCGTCCGTGTACCTTTTCAGTAATCGTCCGTATTGAACTTTTTACACCTGTCCGTGTACCTTTTCAGTACCCGTCCGTATTAAATCCTTTAACACCCGTCCGTGTACCTTTTCAGTACCCGTCCGTATTGAATCCTCTTTACACCCGTCAGTGTACCTTTTCGATACCCGTCCGAGTTAAACTTTTTACACCCGTCTGTGTGCCTTTTCATTACCCGTCCGTATTGAATCCTTTTACACCCGTCTGTGTACCTTTTCAGTACCTGTCCGTATTGAACTTTTTACACCCGTCCGTGTACCTTTTCAGTACCCGTCCATATTAAATCATTTTACACCCGTCCGTGTACCTTTTCAGTACCCGTCCGTATTGAAATTTTTACACCCGTCTGTGTACCTTTTTAGTACCCGTCCGTATTGAATTCCTTTACACCCGTCCGTGTACCTTTTCAGTACCCGTCCGTATTGAATCCTTTTTATACCCGTCCGTGTACCTTTTCAGTACCCGTCCGTATTGAATCCTTTTTACACCCGTTCGTGTACCTTTTCGATACCGTCCGTATTGAATCCTTTTTACACCCATCCGTGTACCTTTTGAGTACATGTCCGTATTGAATCCTTTTACACCCGTCCGGTGTACCTTTTCAGTACCCGACCGTATTGAAACTTATCACACCCGTCCGTGTACCTTTTTAGTACCCGTCCGTATTAAATCCTTTTACACCCGTCCGTGTACCTTTTAAGTACCCATCCGTATTGAACTTTT
The DNA here is from genome assembly GCA_022829125.1 of Lathyrus tuberosus. Classification (NCBI taxonomy): domain Eukaryota; kingdom Viridiplantae; phylum Streptophyta; class Magnoliopsida; order Fabales; family Fabaceae; genus Lathyrus; species Lathyrus tuberosus. Next base: position 11,775,908 of record JALAZF010000168.1, read on the forward strand.
TACACCCGTCCATATTGAATCCTTTTACACCCGTCCGTGTACCTTTTCAGTACCCGTCCGTATTGAATCCTTTTTACACCCGTCCGTGTACCTTTTCCATACCCGTCCTGTATTGAAGCCTTTTTACACCCGTCCGTGTACCTTTTCGATACCCGTCCGTATTGAATCCTTTTTACACCCGTCCGTGTACCTTTCAGTACCCGTCAATATTGAATCCTTTTAACACCCGTCCGTGTACCTTTTCAGTACCCGTCCGTATTGAATCCTTTTTACTCCCGTCCCGTGTGCCTTTTCAGTACCCGTCCGTATTGTATCCTTTTTACACCCGTTCGTGTACCTTTTCAGTACTCGTCCGTATTGAATCATTTTTACACCCGTTCGTGTACCTTTTCAGTACCCGTCCGTATTGAATCCTTTATTACACCCGTCCGTGTACCTTTTCAGTACCCCGTCCGTATTGAATCCTTTTACACCCATCCGTGTACCTTTTCAGTACCCGTCCGTATGAATCCTTTTACACCCGTCCGTGTATCTTTTCGATACCCGTCCCGCATTAAACCCTTTTACAACCCGTCCGTGTACCTTTTCAGTACCCGCCGTATTGAATCCTTTTACACCCGTCTGTGTATCTTTTCGATACCCGTCCGTATTAAACACTTTTACACTCGTCCGTGTACCTTTTCTGTACCCGTCCGTATTGAATCCTTTTACACCCGCCCGTGTACCTTTTCAGTACCCATCCGTATTGAATCCTTTTACACCCGTCCATGTATCTTTTCGATACCCATCCGTATTAAACCCTTTTACAACCCGTCCGTGTACCCTTTTCTGTACCCGTCCGTATTGAATCCTTTTACACACCGTTCGTGTACCTATTCAGTACCCGTCCGTATTGAATCCTTTTACACCCGTCCGTGTACCTTTTCAGTACCCGTCCGTATTAAATCCTCTTTACACTCGTCAGTGTACCTTTTCGATACCCGCCCTCCGTGTTGAACTTTTTACCCCCGTCTGTGTACCTTTTCATTACCCGTCCGTATTGAATCCTTTTTACACCCGTCCGTGTACCTTTTCAGTACCCGTCCGTATCGAACTTTTTACACCCGTCCGTGTACCTTTTTAGTACCTGTCTGTATTGAATCCTTTTACACTCGTCCCGTGTACCTTTTCAGTACCCGTCTGTATTGAAATTTTTACACCCGTCCGTGTACCTTTTCAGTACCCGTCCGTATTGAATCCTTTTACACCCGTCCGTGTACCTTTTCAGTACCCGTCCGTATTGAATCCTTTTTACACCCGTCCGTGTACCTTTTCAGTACCCTTCCGAATTGAATCCTTTTTACACCCGTCCGTGTACCTTTTCAGTACCCGTCCATATTGAATACTTTTACACCCGTCCGTGTACCTTTTCAGTACCCGTCCGTATTGAATCCACTTTACACCCGTCCGTGTACCTTTTCGATACCCGTCCGTGTTGAACTTTTTACACCCGTCTGTGTACCTTTTCATTACCCATCCGTATTGAATCCTTTTACACCCGTCCGTGAACCTTTTCAGTACCCGTCCGTATTGAACTTTTTACACCCGTCCGTGTACCTTTTCAGTACCCGTCCGTATTGAATCCTTTTACACCCGTCCGTGTACCTTTTCAGTACCCGTCCGTATTGAAATTTTTACACCCGTCTGTGTACCTTTTCAGTACCCGTCCGTATTGAATCCTTTTACACCCGTCCGTGTACCTTTTTAGTACCCGTCCGTATTGAATCCTTTTTACACCCGTCCTTGTACCTTTTTCAGTACCCATCCATATTGAATCCTTTTTACACCCGTCCGTGTACCTTTTCGATACCCGTCCGTATTGAATCCTTTTTACACCCGTCCGTGTACCTTTTGAGTACCCGTCCGTATTGAATCCTTATACACCCGTCCGTGTACCTTTTCAGTACTCGTCCGTATTGAACTTTTTACACCCGTCCGTGTACCTTTTCAGTACCCGTCCGTATTAAATCCTTTAACACCCGTCCGTGTACCTTTTCAGTACCCGTCCGTATTGAATCTTCTTTACACCCGTCAGTGTACCTTTTCGATACCCGTCCGTGTTGAACTTTTTACATCCGTCTGTGTACCTTTTCATTACCCGTCCGTATTGAATCCTTTTACACCCGTCTGTGTACCTTTTCAGTACCTATCCGTATTGAAATTTTTACACCCGTCCGTGTACCTTTTCAGTACCCGTCCGTATTGAATCCTTTTACACCCGTCCGTGTACCTTTTCAGTACCCGTCCGTATTGAATTCTTTTACACCCGTCCGTGTACCTTTTCAGTACCCGTCCGTATTGAATCCTATTTACACCCGTCCGTGTACCTTTTCGATACCCGTCCGTATTGAATCCTTTTTACACCCGTCCGTGTACCTTTTGAGTACCTGTCCGTATTGAATCCTTTTACACCCGTCCGTGTACCTTTTCAGTACCCGTCCGTATTGAACTTTTCACACCCGTCCGTGTACCTTTTTAGTACCCGTCCGTATTAAATCCTTTTACACCCGTCCGTGTACCTTTTAAGTACCCATCCGTATTGAACTTTTTAGACCCGTCCGTATTGAATCCTTTTACACCCGTCCGTGTACCTTTTGAGTACCCGTCCTTATTGAATCCTTTTTACACCCGTCTGTGTACCTTTTCAATACCCGTCCGTATTGAAGCCTTTTTACACCCGTCTGTGTACCTTTTCGATACCCGTCCGTATTGAATCCTTTTTACACCCGTCCGTGTACCTTTTCAGTACCCGTCAATATTGAATCCTTTTAACACCCGTCCGTGTACGTTTTCAGTACCCGTCCGTATTGAATCCTTTTACACCCGTCCGTGTGCCTTTTCAGTACCCGTCCGTATTGAATCCTTTTTACACGCGTTCGTGTACCTTTTCAGTACTCGTCCGTATTGAATCATTTTTACACACGTTCGTGTACCTTTTCAGTACCCGTCCGTATTGAATCCTTTTTACACCCGTCCGTGTACCTTTTCAGTACCCGTTCGTATTGAATCCTTTTTACACCCATCCGTGTACCTTTTCAGTACCTATCCGTATTGAATCCTTTTACACCCGTCCGTGTACCTTTTCAGTACCCGTCCGTATTGAACTTTTCACACCCATCCGTGTACCTTTTTAGTACCCGTCCGTATTAAATCCTTTTACACCCGTCCGTGTACCTTTTAAGTACCCATCCGTATTGAACTTTTTACACCCTTTCGTATTGAATCCTTTTACACCCGTTCGTGTACCTTTTGAGTACCCGTCCGTATTGAATCCTTTTTACACCCGTCCGTGTACCTTTTCAATACCCGTCCGTATTGAATCCTTTTTACACCCGTCCATGTACCTTTTCGATACCCGTCCGTATTGAATCCTTTTTACACCCGTCCGTGTACCTTTTCAGTACCCGTCAATATTGAATCCTTTTAACACCCGTCCGTGTACCTTTTCAGTACCCGTCCGTATTGAATCCTTTTACACCCGTCCGTGTGCCTTTTCAGTACCCGTCCGTATTGAATCCTTTTTACACCCGTTCGTGTACCTTTTCAGTACTCGTCCGTATTGAATCATTTTTACACCCGTTCGTGTACCTTTTAGTACCCGTCCGTATTGAATCCTTTTTACACCCGTCCGTGTACCTTTTAAGTACCCGTCCGTATTGAATCCTTTTTACACCCATCCGTGTACCTTTTCAGTACCCGTCCGTATTGAATCCTTTTACACCCATCCGTGTATCTTTTCGATACCCGTCCGCATTAAACCCTTTTACACCCGTCCGTGTACCTTTTCAGTACCCGTCCGTATTGAATCCTTTTACACCCGTCTGTGTATCTTTTCGATACCCGTCCGTATTAAACACTTTTACACTCGTCCGTGTACCTTTTCTGTACCCGTCCGTATTGAATCCTTTTACACCCGCCCGTGTACCTTTTCAGTACCCGTCCGTATTGAATCCTTTTACACCCGTCCATGTATCTTTTCGATACCCATCCGTATTAAACCCTTTTACACCCGTCCGTGTACCTTTTCTGTACCCGTCCGTATTGAATCCTTTTACACCCGTTCGTGTACCTTTTCAGTACCCGTCCGTATTGAATCCTTTTACACCCGTCCGTGTACCTTTTCAGTACCCGTCCGTATTAAATCCTCTTTACACTCGTCAGTGTACCTTTTCGATACCCGCCCTCCGTGTTGAACTTTTTACCCCCGTCTGTGTACCTTTTCATTACCCGTCCGTATTGAATCCTTTTACACCCGTCCGTGTACCTTTTCAGTACCCGTCCGTATCGAACTTTTTACACCCGTCCGTGTACCTTTTTAGTACCTGTCTGTATTGAATCCTTTTACACTCGTCCGTGTACCTTTTCAGTACCCGTCTGTATTGAAATTTTTACACCCGTCCGTGTACCTTTTCAGTACCCGTCCGTATTGAATCCTTTTACACCCGTCCGTGTACCTTTTCAGTACCCGTCCGTATTGAATCCTTTTTACACCCGTCCGTGTACCTTTTCAGTACCCTTCCGAATTGAATCCTTTTTACACCCGTCCGTGTACCTTTTCAGTACCCGTCCATATTGAATACTTTTACACCCGTCCGTGTACCTTTTCAGTACCCGTCCGTATTGAATCCACTTTACACCCGTCCGTGTACCTTTTCGATACCCGTCCGTGTTGAACTTTTTACACCCGTCTGTGTACCTTTTCATTACCCATCCGTATTGAATCCTTTTACACCCGTCCGTGAACCTTTTCAGTACCCGTCCGTATTGAACTTTTTACACCCGTCCGTGTACCTTTTCAGTACCCGTCCGTATTGAATCCTTTTACACCCGTCCGTGTACCTTTTCAGTACCCGTCCGTATTGAAATTTTTACACCCGTCTGTGTACCTTTTCAGTACCCGTCCGTATTGAATCCTTTTACACCCGTCCGTGTACCTTTTTAGTACCCGTCCGTATTGAATCCTTTTTACACCCGTCCTTGTACCTTTTTCAGTACCCATCCATATTGAATCCTTTTTACACCCGTCCGTGTACCTTTTCGATACCCGTCCGTATTGAATCCTTTTTACACCCGTCCGTGTACCTTTTGAGTACCCGTCCGTATTGAATCCTTATACACCCGTCCGTGTACCTTTTCAGTACTCGTCCGTATTGAACTTTTTACACCCGTCCGTGTACCTTTTCAGTACCCGTCCGTATTAAATCCTTTAACACCCGTCCGTGTACCTTTTCAGTACCCGTCCGTATTGAATCTTCTTTACACCCGTCAGTGTACCTTTTCGATACCCGTCCGTGTTGAACTTTTTACATCCGTCTGTGTACCTTTTCATTACCCGTCCGTATTGAATCCTTTTACACCCGTCTGTGTACCTTTTCAGTACCTATCCGTATTGAAATTTTTACACCCGTCCGTGTACCTTTTCAGTACCCGTCCGTATTGAATCCTTTTACACCCGTCCGTGTACCTTTTCAGTACCCGTCCGTATTGAATTCTTTTACACCCGTCCGTGTACCTTTTCAGTACCCGTCCGTATTGAATCCTTTTACACCCGTCCGTGTACCTTTTCAGTACCCGTCCGTATTGAATCCTTTTTACACCCGTCCGTGTACCTTTTCAGTACCCTTCCGAATTGAATCCTTTTTACACCCGTCCGTGTACCTTTTCAGTACCCGTCCATATTGAATACTTTTACACCCGTCCGTGTACCTTTTCAGTACCCGTCCGTATTGAATCCACTTTACACCCGTCCGTGTACCTTTTCGATACCCGTCCGTGTTGAACTTTTTACACCCGTCTGTGTACCTTTTCATTACCCATCCGTATTGAATCCTTTTACACCCGTCCGTGAACCTTTTCAGTACCCGTCCGTATTGAACTTTTTACACCCGTCCGTGTACCTTTTCAGTACCCGTCCGTATTGAATCCTTTTACACCCGTCCGTGTACCTTTTCAGTACCCGTCCGTATTGAAATTTTTACACCCGTCTGTGTACCTTTTCAGTACCCGTCCGTATTGAATCCTTTTACACCCGTCCGTGTACCTTTTTAGTACCCGTCCGTATTGAATCCTTTTTACACCCGTCCTTGTACCTTTTTCAGTACCCATCCATATTGAATCCTTTTTACACCCGTCCGTGTACCTTTTCGATACCCGTCCGTATTGAATCCTTTTTACACCCGTCCGTGTACCTTTTGAGTACCCGTCCGTATTGAATCCTTATACACCCGTCCGTGTACCTTTTCAGTACTCGTCCGTATTGAACTTTTTACACCCGTCCGTGTACCTTTTCAGTACCCGTCCGTATTAAATCCTTTAACACCCGTCCGTGTACCTTTTCAGTACCCGTCCGTATTGAATCTTCTTTACACCCGTCAGTGTACCTTTTCGATACCCGTCCGTGTTGAACTTTTTACATCCGTCTGTGTACCTTTTCATTACCCGTCCGTATTGAATCCTTTTACACCCGTCTGTGTACCTTTTCAGTACCTATCCGTATTGAAATTTTTACACCCGTCCGTGTACCTTTTCAGTACCCGTCCGTATTGAATCCTTTTACACCCGTCCGTGTACCTTTTCAGTACCCGTCCGTATTGAATTCTTTTACACCCGTCCGTGTACCTTTTCAGTACCCGTCCGTATTGAATCCTATTTACACCCGTCCGTGTACCTTTTCGATACCCGTCCGTATTGAATCCTTTTTACACCCGTCCGTGTACCTTTTGAGTACCTGTCCGTATTGAATCCTTTTACACCCGTCCGTGTACCTTTTCAGTACCCGTCCGTATTGAACTTTTCACACCCGTCCGTGTACCTTTTTAGTACCCGTCCGTATTAAATCCTTTTACACCCGTCCGTGTACCTTTTAAGTACCCATCCGTATTGAACTTTTTAGACCCGTCCGTATTGAATCCTTTTACACCCGTCCGTGTACCTTTTGAGTACCCGTCCTTATTGAATCCTTTTTACACCCGTCTGTGTACCTTTTCAATACCCGTCCGTATTGAAGCCTTTTTACACCCGTCTGTGTACCTTTTCGATACCCGTCCGTATTGAATCCTTTTTACACCCGTCCGTGTACCTTTTCAGTACCCGTCCGTATTGAATCCTTTTACACCCGTCCGTGTACCTTTTCAGTACCCGTCCGTATTGAATTCTTTTACACCCGTCCGTGTACCTTTTCAGTACCCGTCCGTATTGAATCCTTTTACACCCGTCCGTGTACCTTTTCAGTACCCGTCCGTATTGAATCCTTTTTACACCCGTCCGTGTACCTTTTCAGTACCCTTCCGAATTGAATCCTTTTTACACCCGTCCGTGTACCTTTTCAGTACCCGTCCATATTGAATACTTTTACACCCGTCCGTGTACCTTTTCAGTACCCGTCCGTATTGAATCCACTTTACACCCGTCCGTGTACCTTTTCGATACCCGTCCGTGTTGAACTTTTTACACCCGTCTGTGTACCTTTTCATTACCCATCCGTATTGAATCCTTTTACACCCGTCCGTGAACCTTTTCAGTACCCGTCCGTATTGAACTTTTTACACCCGTCCGTGTACCTTTTCAGTACCCGTCCGTATTGAATCCTTTTACACCCGTCCGTGTACCTTTTCAGTACCCGTCCGTATTGAAATTTTTACACCCGTCTGTGTACCTTTTCAGTACCCGTCCGTATTGAATCCTTTTACACCTGTCCGTGTACCTTTTTAGTACCCGTCCGTATTGAATCCTTTTTACACCCGTCCTTGTACCTTTTTCAGTACCCATCCATATTGAATCCTTTTTACACCCGTCCGTGTACCTTTTCGATACCCGTCCGTATTGAATCCTTTTTACACCCGTCCGTGTACCTTTTGAGTACCCGTCCGTATTGAATCCTTATACACCCGTCCGTGTACCTTTTCAGTACTCGTCCGTATTGAACTTTTTACACCCGTCCGTGTACCTTTTCAGTACCCGTCCGTATTAAATCCTTTAACACCCGTCCGTGTACCTTTTCAGTACCCGTCCGTATTGAATCTTCTTTACACCCGTCAGTGTACCTTTTCGATACCCGTCCGTGTTGAACTTTTTACATCCGTCTGTGTACCTTTTCATTACCCGTCCGTATTGAATCCTTTTACACCCGTCTGTGTACCTTTTCAGTACCTATCCGTATTGAAATTTTTACACCCGTCCGTGTACCTTTTCAGTACCCGTCCGTATTGAATCCTTTTACACCCGTCCGTGTACCTTTTCAGTACCCGTCCGTATTGAATTCTTTTACACCCGTCCGTGTACCTTTTCAGTACCCGTCCGTATTGAATCCTATTTACACCCGTCCGTGTACCTTTTCGATACCCGTCCGTATTGAATCCTTTTTACACCCGTCCGTGTACCTTTTGAGTACCTGTCCGTATTGAATCCTTTTACACCCGTCCGTGTACCTTTTCAGTACCCGTCCGTATTGAACTTTTCACACCCGTCCGTGTACCTTTTTAGTACCCGTCCGTATTAAATCCTTTTACACCCGTCCGTGTACCTTTTAAGTACCCATCCGTATTGAACTTTTTAGACCCGTCCGTATTGAATCCTTTTACACCCGTCCGTGTACCTTTTGAGTACCCGTCCTTATTGAATCCTTTTTACACCCGTCTGTGTACCTTTTCAATACCCGTCCGTATTGAAGCCTTTTTACACCCGTCTGTGTACCTTTTCGATACCCGTCCGTATTGAATCCTTTTTACACCCGTCCGTGTACCTTTTCAGTACCCGTCAATATTGAATCCTTTTAACACCCGTCCGTGTACGTTTTCAGTACCCGTCCGTATTGAATCCTTTTACACCCGTCCGTGTGCCTTTTCAGTACCCGTCCGTATTGAATCCTTTTTACACGCGTTCGTGTACCTTTTCAGTACTCGTCCGTATTGAATCATTTTTACACACGTTCGTGTACCTTTTCAGTACCCGTCCGTATTGAATCCTTTTTACACCCGTCCGTGTACCTTTTCAGTACCCGTTCGTATTGAATCCTTTTTACACCCATCCGTGTACCTTTTCAGTACCTATCCGTATTGAATCCTTTTACACCCGTCCGTGTACCTTTTCAGTACCCGTCCGTATTGAACTTTTCACACCCATCCGTGTACCTTTTTAGTACCCGTCCGTATTAAATCCTTTTACACCCGTCCGTGTACCTTTTAAGTACCCATCCGTATTGAACTTTTTACACCCTTTCGTATTGAATCCTTTTACACCCGTTCGTGTACCTTTTGAGTACCCGTCCGTATTGAATCCTTTTTACACCCGTCCGTGTACCTTTTCAATACCCGTCCGTATTGAATCCTTTTTACACCCGTCCATGTACCTTTTCGATACCCGTCCGTATTGAATCCTTTTTACACCCGTCCGTGTACCTTTTCAGTACCCGTCAATATTGAATCCTTTTAACACCCGTCCGTGTACCTTTTCAGTACCCGTCCGTATTGAATCCTTTTACACCCGTCCGTGTGCCTTTTCAGTACCCGTCCGTATTGAATCCTTTTTACACCCGTTCGTGTACCTTTTCAGTACTCGTCCGTATTGAATCATTTTTACACCCGTTCGTGTACCTTTTAGTACCCGTCCGTATTGAATCCTTTTTACACCCGTCCGTGTACCTTTTAAGTACCCGTCCGTATTGAATCCTTTTTACACCCATCCGTGTACCTTTTCAGTACCCGTCCGTATTGAATCCTTTTACACCCATCCGTGTATCTTTTCGATACCCGTCCGCATTAAACCCTTTTACACCCGTCCGTGTACCTTTTCAGTACCCGTCCGTATTGAATCCTTTTACACCCGTCTGTGTATCTTTTCGATACCCGTCCGTATTAAACCCTTTTACACTCGTCCGTGTACCTTTTCTGTACCCGTCCGTATTAAATCCTTTTACACCCGCCCGTGTACCTTTTCAGTACCCGTCCGTATTGAATCCTTTTACACCCGTCCATGTATCTTTTCGATTCTCGTCCGTATTAAACCCTTTTACACCCGTCCGTGTACCTTTTCTGTACCCGTCCGTATTGAATCCTTTTACACCCGTCCGTGTACCTTTTCAGTACCCGTCCGTATTAAATCCTCTTTACACTCGTCAGTGTACCTTTTCGATACCCGTCCTCTATGTTGAACTTTTTACACCCGTCTGTGTACCTTTTCATTACCCGTCCGTATTGAATCCTTTTACACCCGTCCGTGTACCTTTTCAGTACCCGTCCGTATCGAACTTTTTACACCCGTCCGTGTACCTTTTCAGTACCCGTCTGTATTGAATCCTTTTACACTCGTCCGTGTACCTTTTCAGTACCTGTCCGTATTGAAATTTTAACACCCGTCCGTGTACCTTTTCAGTACCCGTCCGTATTGAATCCTTTTACACCCGTCCGTGTACCTTTTCAGTACCCGTCCGTATTGAATCCTTTTTACACCCGTCCGTGTACCTTTTCAGTACCCGTCCATATTGAATACTTTTACACCCGTCCGTGTACCTTTTCAGTACCCGTCCGTATTGAATCCACTTTACACCCGTCCGTGTACCTTTTCGATACCCGTCCGTGTTGAACTTTTTACACCCGTCTGTGTACCTTTTCATTACCCATCCGTATTGAATCCTTTTACACCCGTCCGTGTACCTTTTCAGTACCCGTCCGTATTGAACTTTTTACACCCGTCCGTGTACCTTTTCAGTACCCGTCCGTATTAAATCCTTTTACACCCGTCCGTGTACCTTTTCAGTACCCGTCCGTATTGAAATTTTTACACCCGTCTGTGTACCTTTTCAGTACCCGTCCGTATTGAATCCTTTTACACCCGTCCGTGTACCTTTTTAGTACCCGTCCGTATTGAATCCTTTTTACACCCGTTCGTGTACCTTTTTCAGTACCCGTCCGTATTGAATCCTTTTTACACCCGTCCGTGTACCTTTTCGATACCCGTCCGTATTGAATCCTTTTTACACCCATCCGTGTACCTTTTGAGTTCCCGTCCGTGTTGAATCCTTTTACACCCGTCCGTGTACCTTTTCAGTACTCGTCCGTATTGAACTTTTTACACCCGTCCGTGTACCTTTTCAGTACCCGTCCGTATTAAATCCTTTAACACCCGTCCGTGTACCTTTTCAGTACCCGTCCGTATTGAATCCACTTTACACCCGTCCGTGTACCTTTTCGATACCCGTCCGTGTTGAACTTTTTACACCCGTCTGTGTACCTTTTCATTACCCATCCGTATTGAATCCTTTTACACCCGTCCGTGTACCTTTTCAGTACCCGTCCGTATTGAACTTTTTACACCCGTCCGTGTACCTTTTCAGTACCCGTCCGTATTAAATCCTTTTACACCCGTCCGTGTACCTTTTCAGTACCCGTCCGTATTGAAATTTTTACACCCGTCTGTGTACCTTTTCAGTACCCGTCCGTATTGAATCCTTTTACACCCGTCCGTGTACCTTTTTAGTACCCGTCCGTATTGAATCCTTTTTACACCCGTTCGTGTACCTTTTTCAGTACCCGTCCGTATTGAATCCTTTTTACACCCGTCCGTGTACCTTTTCGATACCCGTCCGTATTGAATCCTTTTTACACCCATCCGTGTACCTTTTGAGTACCCGTCCGTATTGAATCCTTTTACACTCGTCCGTGTACCTTTTCAGTACTCGTCCGTATTGAACTTTTTACACCCGTCCGTGTACCTTTTCAGTACCCGTCCGTATTAAATCCTTTAACACCCGTCCGTGTACCTTTTCAGTACCCGTCCGTATTGAATCCTCTTTACACCCGTCTGTGTACCTTTTCGATACCCGTCCGTGTTGAACTTTTTACACCCGTCTGTGTATCTTTTCATTACCTGTCCGTATTGAATCCTTTTACACCCGTCTGTGTACCTTTTCAGTACCTGTCCGTATTGAACTTTTTACACCCGTCCGTGTACCTTTTCAGTACCCGTCCGTATTGAATCCTTTTACACCCGTCCGTGTACCTTTTCAGTACCTGTCCGTATTGAAATTTTTACACCCGTCTGTGAACCTTTTCAGTACCCGTCCGTATTAAATCCTTTAACACCCGTCCGTGTACCTTTTCAGTACCCGTCCGTATTGAATCCTCTTTACACCCGTCAATGTACCTTTTCGATACCCGTCCGTGTTGAACTTTTTACACCCGTCTGTGTATCTTTTCATTACCTGTCCGTATTGAATCCTTTTACACCCGTCTGTGTACCTTTTCAGTACCTGTCCGTATTGAACTTTTTACACCCGTCCGTGTACCTTTTCAGTACCCGTCCGTATTGAATCCTTTTTACACCCGTCCGTGTACCTTTTCAGTACCCGTCCATATTGAATACTTTTACACCCGTCCGTGTACCTTTTCAGTACCCGTCCGTATTGAATCCACTTTACACCCGTCCGTGTACCTTTTCGATACCCGTCCGTATTGAACTTTTTACACCCGTCTGTGTACCTTTTCATTACCCATCCGTATTGAATCCTTTTACACCCGTCCGTGTACCTTTTCAGTACCCGTCCGTATTGAACTTTTTACACCCGTCCGTGTAACTTTTCAGTACCCGTCCGTATTAAATCCTTTTACACCCGTCCGTGTACCTTTTCAGTACACGTCCGTATTGAAATTTTTACACCCGTCTGTGTACCTTTTCAGTACCCGTCCGTATTGAATCCTTTTACACCCGTCCGTGTACCTTTTCAGTACCCGTCCGTATTGAATCCTTTTTACACCCGTCCGTGTACCTTTTCAGTACCCGTCCATATTGAATACTTTTACACCCGTCCGTGTACCTTTTCAGTACCCGTCCGTATTGAATCCACTTTACACCCGTCCGTGTACCTTTTCGATACCCGTCCGTGTTGAACTTTTTACACCCGTCTGTGTACCTTTTCATTACCCATCCGTATTGAATCCTTTTACACCCGTCCGTGTACCTTTTCAGTACCCGTCCGTATTGAACTTTTTACACCCGTCCGTGTACCTTTTCAGTACCCGTCCGTATTAAATCCTTTTACACCCGTCCGTGTACCTTTTCAGTACCCGTCCGTATTGAAATTTTTACACCCGTCTGTGTACCTTTTCAGTACCCGTCCGTATTGAATCCTTTTACACCCGTCCGTGTACCTTTTTAGTACCCGTCCGTATTGAATCCTTTTTACACCCGTTCGTGTACCTTTTTCAGTACCCGTCCGTATTGAATCCTTTTTACACCCGTCCGTGTACCTTTTCGATACCCGTCCGTATTGAATCCTTTTTACACCCATCCGTGTACCTTTTGAGTTCCCGTCCGTGTTGAATCCTTTTACACCCGTCCGTGTACCTTTTCAGTACTCGTCCGTATTGAACTTTTTACACCCGTCCGTGTACCTTTTCAGTACCCGTCCGTATTAAATCCTTTAACACCCGTCCGTGTACCTTTTGAGTACCCGTCCGTATTGAATCCACTTTACACCCGTCCGTGTACCTTTTCGATACCCGTCCGTGTTGAACTTTTTACACCCGTCTGTGTACCTTTTCATTACCCATCCGTATTGAATCCTTTTACACCCGTCCGTGTACCTTTTCAGTACCCGTCCGTATTGAACTTTTTACACCCGTCCGTGTACCTTTTCAGTACCCGTCCGTATTAAATCCTTTTACACCCGTCCGTGTACCTTTTCAGTACCCGTCCGTATTGAAATTTTTACACCCGTCTGTGTACCTTTTCAGTACCCGTCCGTATTGAATCCTTTTACACCCGTCCGTGTACCTTTTTAGTACCCGTCCGTATTGAATCCTTTTTACACCCGTTCGTGTACCTTTTTCAGTACCCGTCCGTATTGAATCCTTTTTACACCCGTCCGTGTACCTTTTCGATACCCGTCCGTATTGAATCCTTTTTACACCCATCCGTGTACCTTTTGAGTACCCGTCCGTATTGAATCCTTTTACACTCGTCCGTGTACCTTTTCAGTACTCGTCCGTATTGAACTTTTTACACCCGTCCGTGTACCTTTTCAGTACCCGTCCGTATTAAATCCTTTAACACCCGTCCGTGTACCTTTTCAGTACCCGTCCGTATTGAATCCTCTTTACACCCGTCTGTGTACCTTTTCGATACCCGTCCGTGTTGAACTTTTTACACCCGTCTGTGTATCTTTTCATTACCTGTCCGTATTGAATCCTTTTACACCCGTCTGTGTACCTTTTCAGTACCTGTCCGTATTGAACTTTTTACACCCGTCCGTGTACCTTTTCAGTACCCGTCCGTATTGAATCCTTTTACACCCGTCCGTGTACCTTTTCAGTACCTGTCCGTATTGAAATTTTTACACCCGTCTGTGAACCTTTTCAGTACCCGTCCGTATTAAATCCTTTAACACCCGTCCGTGTACCTTTTCAGTACCCGTCCGTATTGAATCCTCTTTACACCCGTCAATGTACCTTTTCGATACCCGTCCGTGTTGAACTTTTTACACCCGTCTGTGTATCTTTTCATTACCTGTCCGTATTGAATCCTTTTACACCCGTCTGTGTACCTTTTCAGTACCTGTCCTTATTGAACTTTTTACACCCGTCCGTGTACCTTTTCAGTACCCGTCCGTATTGAATCCTTTTTACACCCGTCCGTGTACCTTTTCAGTACCCGTCCATATTGAATACTTTTACACCCGTCCGTGTACCTTTTCAGTACCCGTCCGTATTGAATCCACTTTACACCCGTCCGTGTACCTTTTCGATACCCGTCCGTGTTGAACTTTTTACACCCGTCTGTGTACCTTTTCATTACCCATCCGTATTGAATCCTTTTACACCCGTCCGTGTACCTTTTCAGTACCCGTCCGTATTGAACTTTTTACACCCGTCCGTGTACCTTTTCAGTACCCGTCCGTATTAAATCCTTTTACACCCGTCCGTGTACCTTTTCAGTACCCGTCCGTATTGAAATTTTTACACCCGTCTGTGTACCTTTTCAGTACCCGTCCGTATTGAATCCTTTTACACCCGTCCGTGTACCTTTTTAGTACCCGTCCGTATTGAATCCTTTTTACACCCGTTCGTGTACCTTTTTCAGTACCCGTCCGTATTGAATCCTTTTTACACCCGTCCGTGTACCTTTTCGATACCCGTCCGTATTGAATCCTTTTTACACCCATCCGTGTACCTTTTGAGTTCCCGTCCGTGTTGAATCCTTTTACACCCGTCCGTGTACCTTTTCAGTACTCGTCCGTATTGAACTTTTTACACCCGTCCGTGTACCTTTTCAGTACCCGTCCGTATTAAATCCTTTAACACCCGTCCGTGTACCTTTTCAGTACCCGTCCGTATTGAATCCACTTTACACCCGTCCGTGTACCTTTTCGATACCCGTCCGTGTTGAACTTTTTACACCCGTCTGTGTACCTTTTCATTACCCATCCGTATTGAATCCTTTTACACCCGTCCGTGTACCTTTTCAGTACCCGTCCGTATTGAACTTTTTACACCCGTCCGTGTACCTTTTCAGTACCCGTCCGTATTAAATCCTTTTACACCCGTCCGTGTACCTTTTCAGTACCCGTCCGTATTGAAATTTTTACACCCGTCTGTGTACCTTTTCAGTACCCGTCCGTATTGAATCCTTTTACACCCGTCCGTGTACCTTTTTAGTACCCGTCCGTATTGAATCCTTTTTACACCCGTTCGTGTACCTTTTTCAGTACCCGTCCGTATTGAATCCTTTTTACACCCGTCCGTGTACCTTTTCGATACCCGTCCGTATTGAATCCTTTTTACACCCATCCGTGTACCTTTTGAGTACCCGTCCGTATTGAATCCTTTTACACTCGTCCGTGTACCTTTTCAGTACTCGTCCGTATTGAACTTTTTACACCCGTCCGTGTACCTTTTCAGTACCCGTCCGTATTAAATCCTTTAACACCCGTCCGTGTACCTTTTCAGTACCCGTCCGTATTGAATCCTCTTTACACCCGTCTGTGTACCTTTTCGATACCCGTCCGTGTTGAACTTTTTACACCCGTCTGTGTATCTTTTCATTACCTGTCCGTATTGAATCCTTTTACACCCGTCTGTGTACCTTTTCAGTACCTGTCCGTATTGAACTTTTTACACCCGTCCGTGTACCTTTTCAGTACCCGTCCGTATTGAATCCTTTTACACCCGTCCGTGTACCTTTTCAGTACCTGTCCGTATTGAAATTTTTACACCCGTCCTGTGAACCTTTTCAGTACCCGTCCGTATTAAATCCTTTAACACCCGTCCGTGTACCTTTTCAGTACCCGTCCGTATTGAATCCTCTTTACACCCGTCAATGTACCTTTTCGATACCCGTCCGTGTTGAACTTTTTACACCCGTCCGTGTACCTTTTCAGTACCCCGTCCGTATTGAATCCTTTTACACCCGTCCGTGTACCTTTTCAGTACCCGTCCGTATTGAAATTTTTACACCCGTCTGTGTACCTTTTCAGTACCCGTCCGTATTGAATCCTTTTACACCCGTCCGTGTACCTTTTTAGTACCCGTCCGTATTGAATCCTTTTTACACCCGTCCTTGTACCTTTTTCAGTACCCATCCATATTGAATCCTTTTTACACCCGTCCGTGTACCTTTTCGATACCCGTCCGTATTGAATCCTTTTTACACCCGTCCGTGTACCTTTTGAGTACCCGTCCGTATTGAATCCTTATACACCCGTCCGTGTACCTTTTCAGTACTCGTCCGTATTGAACTTTTTACACCCGTCCGTGTACCTTTTCAGTACCCGTCCGTATTAAATCCTTTAACACCCGTCCGTGTACCTTTTCAGTACCCGTCCGTATTGAATCTTCTTTACACCCGTCAGTGTACCTTTTCGATACCCGTCCGTGTTGAACTTTTTACATCCGTCTGTGTACCTTTTCATTACCCGTCCGTATTGAATCCTTTTACACCCGTCTGTGTACCTTTTCAGTACCTATCCGTATTGAAATTTTTACACCCGTCCGTGTACCTTTTCAGTACCCGTCCGTATTGAATCCTTTTACACCCGTCCGTGTACCTTTTCAGTACCCGTCCGTATTGAATTCTTTTACACCCGTCCGTGTACCTTTTCAGTACCCGTCCGTATTGAATCCTATTTACACCCGTCCGTGTACCTTTTCGATACCCGTCCGTATTGAATCCTTTTTACACCCGTCCGTGTACCTTTTGAGTACCTGTCCGTATTGAATCCTTTTACACCCGTCCGTGTACCTTTTCAGTACCCGTCCGTATTGAACTTTTCACACCCGTCCGTGTACCTTTTTAGTACCCGTCCGTATTAAATCCTTTTACACCCGTCCGTGTACCTTTTAAGTACCCCATCCGTATTGAACTTTTTAGACCCGTCCGTATTGAATCCTTTTACACCCGTCCGTGTACCTTTTGAGTACCCGTCCTTATTGAATCCTTTTTACACCCGTCTGTGTACCTTTTCAATACCCGTCCGTATTGAAGCCTTTTTACACCCGTCTGTGTACCTTTTCGATACCCGTCCGTATTGAATCCTTTTTACACCCGTCCGTGTACCTTTTCAGTACCCGTCAATATTGAATCCTTTTAACACCCGTCCGTGTACGTTTTCAGTACCCGTCCGTATTGAATCCTTTTACACCCGTCCGTGTGCCTTTTCAGTACCCGTCCGTATTGAATCCTTTTTACACGCGTTCGTGTACCTTTTCAGTACTCGTCCGTATTGAATCATTTTTACACACGTTCGTGTACCTTTTCAGTACCCGTCCGTATTGAATCCTTTTTACACCCGTCCGTGTACCTTTTCAGTACCCGTTCGTATTGAATCCTTTTTACACCCATCCGTGTACCTTTTCAGTACCTATCCGTATTGAATCCTTTTACACCCGTCCGTGTACCTTTTCAGTACCCGTCCGTATTGAACTTTTCACACCCATCCGTGTAACTTTTTAGTACCCGTCCGTATTAAATCCTTTTACACCCGTCCGTGTACCTTTTAAGTACCCATCCGTATTGAACTTTTTACCACCCTTTCGTATTGAATCCTTTTACACCCGTTCGTGTACCTTTTGAGTACCCGTCCGTATTGAATCCTTTTTACACCCGTCCGTGTACCTTTTCAATACCCGTCCGTATTGAATCCTTTTTACACCCGTCCATGTACCTTTTCGATACCCGTCCGTATTGAATCCTTTTTACACCCGTCCGTGTACCTTTTCAGTACCCGTCAATATTGAATCCTTTTAACACCCGTCCATGTACCTTTTCGATACCCGTCCGTATTGAATCCTTTTTACACCCGTCCGTGTACCTTTTCAGTACCCGTCAATATTGAATCCTTTTTACACCCGTTCGTGTACCTTTTCAGTACTCGTCCGTATTGAATCATTTTTACACCCGTTCGTGTACCTTTTAGTACCCGTCCGTATTGAATCCTTTTTACACCCGTCCGTGTACCTTTTAAGTACCCGTCCGTATTGAATCCTTTTTACACCCATCCGTGTACCTTTTCAGTACCCGTCCGTATTGAATCCTTTTACACCCATCCGTGTATCTTTTCGATACCCGTCCGCATTAAACCCTTTTACACCCGTCTGTGTACCTTTTCAGTACCCGTCCGTATTGAATCCTTTTACACCCGTCTGTGTATCTTTTCGATACCCCGTCCGTATTAAACCCTTTTACACTCGTCCGTGTACCTTTTCTGTACCCGTCCGTATTAAATCCTTTTACACCCGCCCGTGTACCTTTTCAGTACCCGTCCGTATTGAATCCTTTTACACCCGTCCATGTATCTTTTCGATACTCGTCCGTATTAAACCCTTTTACACCCGTCCGTGTACCTTTTCTGTACCCGTCCGTATTGAATCCTTTTACACCCGTCCGTGTACCTTTTCAGTACCCGTCCGTATTAAATCCTCTTTACACTCGTCAGTGTACCTTTTCGATACCCGTCCTCTATGTTGAACTTTTTACACCCGTCTGTGTACCTTTTCATTACCCGTCCGTATTGAATCCTTTTACACCCGTCCGTGTACCTTTTCAGTACCCGTCCGTATCGAACTTTTTACACCCGTCCGTGTACCTTTTCAGTACCCGTCTGTATTGAATCCTTTTACACTCGTCCGTGTACCTTTTCAGTACCTGTCCGTATTGAAATTTTAACACCCGTCCGTGTACCTTTTCAGTACCCGTCCGTATTGAATCCTTTTACACCCGTCCGTGTACCTTTTCAGTACCCGTCCGTATTGAATCCTTTTTACACCCGTCCGTGTACCTTTTCAGTACCCGTCCATATTGAATACTTTTTACACCCGTCCGTGTACCTTTTCAGTACCCGTCCGTATTGAATCCACTTTACACCCGTCCGTGTACCTTTTCGATACCCGTCCGTGTTGAACTTTTTACACCCGTCTGTGTACCTTTTCATTACCCATCCGTATTGAATCCTTTTACACCCGTCCGTGTACCTTTTCAGTACCCGTCCGTATTGAACTTTTTACACCCGTCCGTGTACCTTTTCAGTACCCGTCCGTATTAAATCCTTTTACACCCGTCCGTGTACCTTTTCAGTACCCGTCCGTATTGAAATTTTTACACCCGTCTGTGTACCTTTTCAGTACCCGTCCGTATTGAATCCTTTTACACCCGTCCGTGTACCTTTTTAGTACCCGTCCGTATTGAATCCTTTTTACACCCGTTCGTGTACCTTTTTCAGTACCCGTCCGTATTGAATCCTTTTTACACCCGTCCGTGTACCTTTTCGATACCCGTCCGTATTGAATCCTTTTTACACCCATCCGTGTACCTTTTGAGTTCCCGTCCGTGTTGAATCCTTTTACACCCGTCCGTGTACCTTTTCAGTACTCGTCCGTATTGAACTTTTTACACCCGTCCGTGTACCTTTTCAGTACCCGTCCGTATTAAATCCTTTAACACCCGTCCGTGTACCTTTTCAGTACCCGTCCGTATTGAATCCACTTTACACCCGTCCGTGTACCTTTTCGATACCCGTCCGTGTTGAACTTTTTACACCCGTCTGTGTACCTTTTCATTACCCATCCGTATTGAATCCTTTTACACCCGTCCGTGTACCTTTTCAGTACCCGTCCGTATTGAACTTTTTACACCCGTCCGTGTACCTTTTCAGTACCCGTCCGTATTAAATCCTTTTACACCCGTCCGTGTACCTTTTCAGTACCCGTCCGTATTGAAATTTTTACACCCGTCTGTGTACCTTTTCAGTACCCGTCCGTATTGAATCCTTTTACACCCGTCCGTGTACCTTTTTAGTACCCGTCCGTATTGAATCCTTTTTACACCCGTTCGTGTACCTTTTTCAGTACCCGTCCGTATTGAATCCTTTTTACACCCGTCCGTGTACCTTTTCGATACCCGTCCGTATTGAATCCTTTTTACACCCATCCGTGTACCTTTTGAGTACCCGTCCGTATTGAATCCTTTTACACTCGTCCGTGTACCTTTTCAGTACTCGTCCGTATTGAACTTTTTACACCCGTCCGTGTACCTTTTCAGTACCCGTCCGTATTAAATCCTTTAACACCCGTCCGTGTACCTTTTCAGTACCCGTCCGTATTGAATCCTCTTTACACCCGTCTGTGTACCTTTTCGATACCCGTCCGTGTTGAACTTTTTACACCCGTCTGTGTATCTTTTCATTACCTGTCCGTATTGAATCCTTTTACACCCGTCTGTGTACCTTTTCAGTACCTGTCCGTATTGAACTTTTTACACCCGTCCGTGTACCTTTTCAGTACCCGTCCGTATTGAATCCTTTTACACCCGTCCGTGTACCTTTTCAGTACCTGTCCGTATTGAAATTTTTACACCCGTCTGTGAACCTTTTCAGTACCCGTCCGTATTAAATCCTTTAACACCCGTCCGTGTACCTTTTCAGTACCCGTCCGTATTGAATCCTCTTTACACCCGTCAATGTACCTTTTCGATACCCGTCCGTGTTGAACTTTTTACACCCGTCTGTGTATCTTTTCATTACCTGTCCGTATTGAATCCTTTTACACCCGTCTGTGTACCTTTTCAGTACCTGTCCGTATTGAACTTTTTACACCCGTCCGTGTACCTTTTCAGTACCCGTCCGTATTGAATCCTTTTTACACCCGTCCGTGTACCTTTTCAGTACCCGTCCATATTGAATACTTTTACACCCGTCCGTGTACCTTTTCAGTACCCGTCCGTATTGAATCCACTTTACACCCGTCCGTGTACCTTTTCGATACCCGTCCGTGTTGAACTTTTTACACCCGTCTGTGTACCTTTTCATTACCCATCCGTATTGAATCCTTTTACACCCGTCCGTGTACCTTTTCAGTACCCGTCCGTATTGAACTTTTTACACCCGTCCGTGTACCTTTTCAGTACCCGTCCGTATTAAATCCTTTTACACCCGTCCGTGTACCTTTTCAGTACCCGTCCGTATTGAAATTTTTTACACCCGTCTGTGTACCTTTTCAGTACCCGTCCGTATTGAATCCTTTTACACCCGTCCGTGTACCTTTTTAGTACCCGTCCGTATTGAATCCTTTTTACACCCGTTCGTGTACCTTTTTCAGTACCCGTCCGTATTGAATCCTTTTTACACCCGTCCGTGTACCTTTTCGATACCCGTCCGTATTGAATCCTTTTTACACCCATCCGTGTACCTTTTGAGTTCCCGTCCGTGTTGAATCCTTTTACACCCGTCCGTGTACCTTTTCAGTACTCGTCCGTATTGAACTTTTTACACCCGTCCGTGTACCTTTTCAGTACCCGTCCGTATTAAATCCTTTAACACCCGTCCGTGTACCTTTTCAGTACCCGTCCGTATTGAATCCACTTTACACCCGTCCGTGTACCTTTTCGATACCCGTCCGTGTTGAACTTTTTACACCCGTCTGTGTACCTTTTCATTACCCATCCGTATTGAATCCTTTTACACCCGTCCGTGTACCTTTTCAGTACCCGTCCGTATTGAACTTTTTACACCCGTCCGTGTACCTTTTCAGTACCCGTCCGTATTAAATCCTTTTACACCCGTCCGTGTACCTTTTCAGTACCCGTCCGTATTGAAATTTTTACACCCGTCTGTGTACCTTTTCAGTACCCGTCCGTATTGAATCCTTTTACACCCGTTCGTGTACCTTTTTAGTACCCGTCCGTATTGAATCCTTTTTACACCCGTTCGTGTACCTTTTTCAGTACCCGTCCGTATTGAATCCTTTTTACACCCGTCCGTGTACCTTTTCGATACCCGTCCGTATTGAATCCTTTTTACACCCATCCGTGTACCTTTTGAGTACCCGTCCGTATTGAATCCTTTTACACTCGTCCGTGTACCTTTTCAGTACTCGTCCGTATTGAACTTTTTACACCCGTCCGTGTACCTTTTCAGTACCCGTCCGTATTAAATCCTTTAACACCCGTCCGTGTACCTTTTCAGTACCCGTCCGTATTGAATCCTCTTTACACCCGTCAGTGTACCTTTTCGACACCCGTCCGTGTTGAACTTTTTACACCCGTCTGTGTATCTTTTCATTACCTGTCCGTATTGAATCCTTTTACACCCGTCTGTGTACCTTTTCAGTACCTGTCCGTATTGAACTTTTTACACCCGTCCGTGTACCTTTTCAGTACCCGTCCGTATTGAATCCTTTTACACCCGTCCGTGTACCTTTTCAGTACCCGTCCGTATTGAAATTTTTACACCCGTCTGTGAACCTTTTCAGTACCCGTCCGTATTAAATCCTTTAACACCCGTCCGTGTACCTTTTCAGTACCCGTCCGTATTGAATCCTCTTTACACCCGTCAGTGTACCTTTTCGATACCCGTCCGTGTTGAACTTTTTACACCCGTCTGTGTATCTTTTCATTACCTGTCCGTATTGAATCCTTTTACACCCGTCTGTGTACCTTTTCAGTACCTGTCCGTATTGAACTTTTTACACCCGTCCGTGTACCTTTTCAGTACCCGTCCGTATTGAATCCTTTTTACACCCGTCCGTGTACCTTTTCGATACCCGTCCGTATTGAATCCTTTTCAAACCCGTCCGTGTACCTTTTGAGTACCCGTCCGTATTAAATCCTTTTACACCCGTCCGTGTACCTTTTCAGTACCCGTCTGTATTGAACTTTTCACACCCGTCCGTGTACCTTTTTAGTACCCCTCCGTATTAAATCCTTTTACACCCGTCCGTGTACCTTTTAAGTACCCATCCGTATTGAACTTTTTACACCCATCCGTATTGAATCCTTTTACACCCGTCCGTGTGCCTTTTCAGTACCCGTCCGTATTGAATCCTTTTTACACCCGTTCGTGCACCTTTTCAGTACTCGTCCGTATTGAATCATTTTTACACCCGTTCCTGTACCTTTTCGATACCCGTCCGTATTGAATCCTTTTTACACCCGTCCGTGTACCTTTTCAGTACCCGTCCGTATTGAATCCTTTTACACCCGTCCGTGTGCCTTTTCAGTACCCGTCCGTATTGAATCCTTTTACACCCGTCCGTGTATCTTTTCAATACCCGTCCGCATTAAACCCTTTTACACCCGTCCGTGTACCTTTTCAGTACCCGTCCATATTGAATCCTTTTACACCCGTCTGTGTATCTTTTCGATACCCGTCCGTATTAAACCCTTTTACACTCGTCCGTGTACCTTTTCTGTACCCGTCTGTATTGAATCCTTTTACACCCGCCCGTGTACCTTTTCAGTACCCGTCCGTATTGAATCCTTTTAGACCCGTCCTTGTATCTATTCGATACCCGTCCGTATTAAACCCTTTTACACCCGTCCGTGTACCTTTTCTATACCCGTCCGTATTGAATCCTTTTACACCCGTTCGTGTACCTTTTCAGTACCCGTCCGTATTGAATCCTTTTTACACCCGTCCGTGTACCTTTTCAGTACCCGTCCGTATTGAATCCTTTTTACACCCGTCCGTGTACCTTTTTAGTACCCGTCCATATTGAATACTTTTACACCCGTCCGTGTACCTTTTCAGAACCCGTCCGTATTGAATCCACTTTACACCCGTCCGTGTACCTTTTCGATACCCGTCCGTGTTGAACTTTTCACACCCATCCGTGTACCTTTTTAGTACCCGTCCGTATTAAATCCTTTTACACCCGTCCGTGTACCTTTTAAGTACCCATCCGTATTGAACTTTTTACACCCTTCCGTATTGAATCCTTTTACACCCGTCCGTGTACCTTTTGAGTACCCGTCCGTATTGAATCCTTTTTACACCCGTCCGTGTACCTTTTCAATACCCGTCTGTATTGAATCCTTTTTACACCCGTCCATGTACCTTTTCGATACCCGTCCGTATTGAATCCTTTTTACACCCGTCCGTGTACCTTTTCAGTACCCGTCAATATTGAATCCTTTTAACACCCGTCCGTGTACCTTTTCAGTACCCGTCCGTATTGAATCCTTTTACACCCGTCCGTGTGCCTTTTCAGTACCCGTCCGTATTGAATCCTTTTTACACCCGTTCGTGTACCTTTTCAGTACTCGTCCGTATTGAATCATTTTTACACCCGTTCGTGTACCTTTTAGTACCCGTCCGTATTGAATCCTTTTTACACCCGTCCGTGTACCTTTTCAGTACCCGTCCGTATTGAATCCTTTTTACACCCATCCGTGTACCTTTTCAGTACCCGTCCGTATTGAATCCTTTTACACCCATCCGTGTATCTTTTCGATACCCGTCCGCATTAAACCCTTTTACACCCGTCCGTGTACCTTTTCAGTACCCGTCCGTATTGAATCCTTTTACACCCGTCTGTGTATCTTTTCGATACCCGTCCGTATTAAACCCTTTTACACTCGTCCGTGTACCTTTTCTGTACCCGTCCGTATTGAATCCTTTTACACCCGCCCGTGTACCTTTTCAGTACCCGTCCGTATTGAATCCTTTTACACCCGTCCATGTATCTTTTCGATACTCGTCCGTATTAAACCCTTTTACACCCGTCCGTGTACCTTTTCTGTACCCGTCCGTATTGAATCCTTTTACACCCGTCCGTGTACCTTTTCAGTACCCGTCCGTATTAAATCCTCTTTACACTCGTCAGTGTACCTTTTCGATACCCGTCCTCTATGTTGAACTTTTTACACCCGTCTGTGTACCTTTTCATTACCCGTCCGTATTGAATCCTTTTACACCCGTCCGTGTACCTTTTCAGTACCCGTCCGTATCGAACTTTTTACACCCGTCCGTGTACCTTTTCAGTACCCGTCTGTATTGAATCCTTTTACACTCGTCCGTGTACCTTTTCAATACCTGTCCGTATTGAAATTTTAACACCCGTCCGTGTACCTTTTTAGTACCCGTCCGTATTGAATCCTTTTACACCCGTCCGTGTACCTTTTCAGTACCCGTCCGTATTGAATCCTTTTTACACCCGTCCGTGTACCTTTTCAGTACCCGTCCATATTGAATACTTTTACACCCGTCCGTGTCCCTTTTCAGTACCCGTCCGTATTGAATCCACTTTACACCCGTCCGTGTACCTTTTCGATACCCGTCCGTGTTGAACTTTTTACACCCGTCTGTGTACCTTTTCATTACCCATCCGTATTGAATCCTTTTACACCCGTCCGTGTACCTTTTCAGTACCCGTCCGTATTGAACTTTTTACACCCGTCCGTGTACCTTTTCAGTACCCGTCCGTATTAAATCCTTTTACACCCGTCCGTGTACCTTTTCAGTACCCGTCCGTATTGAAATTTTTACACCCGTCTGTGTACCTTTTCAGTACCCGTCCGTATTGAATCCTTTTACACCCGTCCGTGTACCTTTTTAGTACCCGTCCGTATTGAATCCTTTTTACACCCGTTCGTGTACCTTTTTCAGTACCCGTCCGTATTGAATCCTTTTTACACCCGTCCGTGTACCTTTTCGATACCCGTCCGTATTGAATCCTTTTTACACCCATCCGTGTACCTTTTGAGTTCCCGTCCGTATTGAATCCTTTTACACCCGTCCGTGTACCTTTTCAGTACTCGTCCGTATTGAACTTTTTACACCCGTCCGTGTACCTTTTCAGTACCCGTCCGTATTATATCCTTTAACACCCGTCCGTGTACCTTTTCAGTACCCGTCCGTATTGAATCCACTTTACACCCGTCCGTGTACCTTTTCGATACCCGTCCGTGTTGAACTTTTTACACCCGTCTGTGTACCTTTTCATTACCCATCCGTATTGAATCCTTTTACACCCGTCCGTGTACCTTTTCAGTACCCGTCCGTATTGAACTTTTTACACCCGTCCGTGTACCTTTTCAGTACCCGTCCGTATTAAATCCTTTTACTCCCGTCCGTGTACCTTTTCAGTACCCGTCCGTATTGAAATTTTTACACCCGTCTGTGTACCTTTTCAGTACCCGTCCGTATTGAATCCTTTTACACCCGTCCGTGTACCTTTTTAGTACCCGTCCGTATTGAATCCTTTTTACACCCGTTCGTGTACCTTTTTCAGTACCCGTCCGTATTGAATCCTTTTTACACCCGTCCGTGTACCTTTTCGATACCCGTCCGTATTGAATCCTTTTTACACCCATCCGTGTACCTTTTGAGTACCCGTCCGTATTGAATCCTTTTACACTCGTCCGTGTACCTTTTCAGTACTCGTCCGTATTGAACTTTTTACACCCGTCCGTGTACCTTTTCAGTACCCGTCCGTATTAAATCCTTTAACACCCGTCCGTGTACCTTTTCAGTACCTGTCCGTATTGAATCCTCTTTACACCCGTCAGTGTACCTTTTCGATACCCGTCCGTGTTGAACTTTTTACACCCGTCTGTGTATCTTTTCATTACCTGTCCGTATTGAATCCTTTTACACCCGTCTGTGTACCTTTTCAGTACCTGTCCGTATTGAACTTTTTACACCCGTCCGTGTACCTTTTCAGTACCCGTCCGTATTGAATCCTTTTACACCCGTCCGTGTACCTTTTCAGTACCCGTCCGTATTGAAATTTTTACACCCGTCTGTGAACCTTTTCAGTACCCGTCCGTATTAAATCCTTTAACACCCGTCCGTGTACCTTTTCAGTACCCGTCCGTATTGAATCCTCTTTACACCCGTCAGTGTACCTTTTCGATACCCGTCCGTGTTGAACTTTTTACACCCGTCTGTGTATCTTTTCATTACCTGTCCGTATTGAATCCTTTTACACCCGTATGTGTACCTTTTCAGTACCTGTCCGTATTGAACTTTTTACACCCGTCCGTGTACCTTTTCAGTACCCGTCCGTATTGAATCCTTTTTACACCCGTCCGTGTACCTTTTCGATACCCGTCCGTATTGAATCCTTTTCAAACCCGTCCGTGTACCTTTTGAGTACCCGTCCGTATTAAATCCTTTTACACCCGTCCGTGTACCTTTTCAGTACCCGTCTGTATTGAACTTTTCACACCCGTCCGTGTACCTTTTTAGTACCCCTCCTTATTAAATCCTTTTACACCCGTCCGTGTACCTTTTAAGTACCCATCCGTATTGAACTTTTTACACCCATCCGTATTGAATCCTTTTACACCCGTCCGTGTGCCTTTTCAGTACCCGTCCGTATTGAATCCTTTTTACACCCGTTCGTGCACCTTTTCAGTACTCGTCCGTATTGAATCATTTTTACACCCGTTCGTGTACCTTTTCGATACCCGTCCATATTGAATCCTTTTTACACCCGTCCGTGTACCTTTTCAGTACCCGTCCGTATTGAATCCTTTTACACCCGTCCGTGTGCCTTTTCAGTACCCGTCCGTATTGAATCCTTTTACACCCGTCCGTGTATCTTTTCGATACCCGTCCGCATTAAACCCTTTTACACCCGTCCGTGTACCTTTTCAGTACCCGTCCATATTGAATCCTTTTACACCTGTCTGTGTATCTTTTCGATACCCGTCCGTATTAAACCCTTTTACACTCGTCCGTGTACCTTTTCTGTACCCGTCTGTATTGAATCCTTTTACACCCGCCCGTGTACCTTTTCAGTACCCGTCCGTATTGAATCCTTTTAGACCCGTCCTTGTATCTATTCGATACCCGTCCGTATTAAACCCTTTTACACCCGTCCGTGTACCTTTTCTATACCCGTCCGTATTGAATCCTTTTACACCCGTTCGTGTACCTTTTCAGTACCCGTCCGTATTGAATCCTTTTTACACCCGTCCGTGTACCTTTTCAGTACCCGTCCGTATTGAATCCTTTTTACACTCGTCCGTGTACCTTTTTAGTACCCGTCCATATTGAATACTTTTACACCCGTCCGTGTACCTTTTCAGTACCCGTCCGTATTGAATCCACTTTACACCCGTCCGTGTACCTTTTCGATACCCGTCCGTGTTGAACTTTTCACACCCATCCGTGTACCTTTTTAGTACCCGTCCGTATTAAATCCTTTTACACCCGTCCGTGTACCTTTTAAGTACCCATCCGTATTGAACTTTTTACACCCTTCCGTATTGAATCCTTTTACACCCGTCCGTGTACCTTTTGAGTACCCGTCCGTATTGAATCCTTTTTACACCCGTCCGTGTACCTTTTCAATACCCGTCCGTATTGAATCCTTTTTACACCCGTCCATGTACCTTTTCGATACCCGTCCGTATTGAATCCTTTTTACACCCGTCCGTGTACCTTTTCAGTACCCGTCAATATTGAATCCTTTTAACACCCGTCCGTGTACCTTTTCAGTACCCGTCCGTATTGAATCCTTTTACACCCGTCCGTGTGCCTTTTCAGTACCCGTCCGTATTGAATCCTTTTTACACCCGTTCGTGTACCTTTTCAGTACTCGTCCGTATTGAATCATTTTTACACCCGTTCGTGTACCTTTTAGTACCCGTCCGTATTGAATCCTTTTTACACCCGTCCGTGTACCTTTTCAGTACCCGTCCGTATTGAATCCTTTTTACACCCATCCGTGTACCTTTTCAGTACCCGTCCGTATTGAATCCTTTTACACCCATCCGTGTATCTTTTCGATACCCGTCCGCATTAAACCCTTTTACACCCGTCCGTGTACCTTTTCAGTACCCGTCCGTATTGAATCCTTTTACACCCGTCTGTGTATCTTTTCGATACCCGTCCGTATTAAACCCTTTTACACTCGTCCGTGTACCTTTTCTGTACCCGTCCGTATTGAATCCTTTTACACCCGCCCGTGTACCTTTTCAGTACCCGTCCGTATTGAATCCTTTTACACCCGTCCATGTATCTTTTCGATACTCGTCCGTATTAAACCCTTTTACACCCGTCCGTGTACCTTTTCTGTACCCGTCCGTATTGAATCCTTTTACACCCGTCCGTGTACCTTTTCAGTACCCGTCCGTATTAAATCCACTTTACACTCGTCAGTGTACCTTTTCGATACCCGTCCTCTATGTTGAACTTTTTACACCCGTCTGTGTACCTTTTCATTACCCGTCCGTATTGAATCCTTTTACACCCGTCCGTGTACCTTTTCAGTACCCGTCCGTATCGAACTTTTTACACCCGTCCGTGTACCTTTTCAGTACCCGTCTGTATTGAATCCTTTTACACTCGTCCGTGTACCTTTTCAGTACCTGTCCGTATTGAAATTTTAACACCCGTCCGTGTACCTTTTCAGTACCCGTCCGTATTGAATCCTTTTACACCCGTCCGTGTACCTTTTCAATACCCGTCCGTATTGAATCCTTTTTACACCCGTCCGTGTACCTTTTCAGTACCCGTCCATATTGAATACTTTTACACCCGTCCGTGTACCTTTTCAGTACCCGTCCGTATTGAATCCACTTTACACCCGTCCGTGTACCTTTTCGATACCCGTCCGTGTTGAACTTTTTACACCCGTCTGTGTACCTTTTCATTACCCATCCGTATTGAATCCTTTTACACCCGTCCGTGTACCTTTTCAGTACCCGTCCGTATTGAACTTTTTACACCCGTCCGTGTACCTTTTCAGTACCCGTCCGTATTAAATCCTTTTACACCCGTCCGTGTACCTTTTCAGTACCCGTCCGTATTGAAATTTTTACACCCGTCTGTGTACCTTTTCAGTACCCGTCCGTATTGAATCCTTTTACACCCGTCCGTGTACCTTTTTAGTACCCGTCCGTATTGAATCCTTTTTACACCCGTTCGTGTACCTTTTTCAGTACCCGTCCGTATTGAATCCTTTTTACACCCGTCCGTGTACCTTTTCGATACCCGTCCGTATTGAATCCTTTTTACACCCATCCGTGTACCTTTTGAGTTCCCGTCCGTATTGAATCCTTTTACACCCGTCCGTGTACCTTTTCAGTACTCATCCGTATTGAACTTTTTACACCCGTCCGTGTACCTTTTCAGTACCCGTCCGTATTAAATCCTTTAACACCCGTCCGTGTACCTTTTCAGTACCCGTCCGTATTGAATCCACTTTACACCCGTCCGTGTACCTTTTCGATACCCGTCCGTGTTGAACTTTTTACACCCGTCTGTGTACCTTTTCATTACCCATCCGTATTGAATCCTTTTACACCCGTCCGTGTACCTTTTCAGTACCCGTCCGTATTGAACTTTTTACACCCGTCCGTGTACCTTTTCAGTACCCGTCCGTATTAAATCCTTTTACACCCATCCGTGTACCTTTTCAGTACCCGTCCGTATTGAAATTTTTACACCCGTCTGTGTACCTTTTCAGTACCCGTCCGTATTGAATCCTTTTACACCCGTCCGTGTACCTTTTTAGTACCCGTCCGTATTGAATCCTTTTTACACCCGTTCGTGTACCTTTTTCAGTACCCGTCCGTATTGAATCCTTTTTACACCCGTCCGTGTACCTTTTCGATACCCGTCCGTATTGAATCCTTTTTACACCCATCCGTGTACCTTTTGAGTACCCGTCCGTATTGAATCCTTTTACACTCGTCCGTGTACCTTTTCAGTACTCGTCCGTATTGAACTTTTTACACCCGTCCGTGTACCTTTTCAGTACCCGTCCGTATTAAATCCTTTAACACCCGTCCGTGTACCTTTTCAGTACCCGTCCGTATTGAATCCTCTTTACACCCGTCAGTGTACCTTTTCGATACCCGTCCGTGTTGAACTTTTTACACCCGTCTGTGTATCTTTTCATTACCTGTCCGTATTGAATCCTTTTACACCCGTCTGTGTACCTTTTCAGTACCTGTCCGTATTGAACTTTTTACACCCGTCCGTGTACCTTTTCAGTACCCGTCCGTATTGAATCCTTTTACACCCGTCCGTGTACCTTTTCAGTACCCGTCCGTATTGAAATTTTTACACCCGTCTGTGAACCTTTTCAGTACCCGTCCGTATTAAATCCTTTAACACCCGTCCGTGTACCTTTTCAGTACCCGTCCGTATTGAATCCTCTTTACACCCGTCAGTGTACCTTTTCGATACCCGTCCGTGTTGAACTTTTTACACCCGTCTGTGTATCTTTTCATTACCTGTCCGTATTGAATCCTTTTACACCCGTCTGTGTACCTTTTCAGTACCTGTCCGTATTGAACTTTTTACACCCGTCCGTGTACCTTTTCAGTACCCGTCCGTATTGAATCCTTTTTACACCCGTCCGTGTACCTTTTCGATACCCGTCCGTATTGAATCCTTTTCAAACCCGTCCGTGTACCTTTTGAGTACCCGTCCGTATTAAATCCTTTTACACCCGTCCGTGTACCTTTTCAGTACCCGTCTGTATTGAACTTTTCACACCCGTCCGTGTACCTTTTTAGTACCCCTCCGTATTAAATCCTTTTACACCCGTCCGTGTACCTTTTAAGTACCCATCCGTATTGAACTTTTTACACCCATCCGTATTGAATCCTTTTACACCCGTCCGTGTGCCTTTTCAGTACCCGTCCGTATTGAATCCTTTTTACACCCGTTCGTGCACCTTTTCAGTACTCGTCCGTATTGAATCATTTTTACACCCGTTCGTGTACCTTTTCGATACCCGTCCGTATTGAATCCTTTTTACACCCTTCCGTGTACCTTTTCAGTACCCGTCCGTATTGAATCCTTTTACACCCGTCCGTGTGCCTTTTCAGTACCCGTCCATATTGAATCCTTTTACACCCGTCCGTGTATCTTTTCGATACCCGTCCGCATTAAACCCTTTTACACCCGTCCGTGTACCTTTTCAGTACCCGTCCATATTGAATCCTTTTACACCCGTCTGTGTATCTTTTCGATACCCGTCCGTATTAAACCCTTTTACACTCGTCCGTGTACCTTTTCTGTACCCGTCTGTATTGAATCCTTTTACACCCGCCCGTGTACCTTTTCAGTACCCGTCCGTATTGAATCCTTTTAGACCCGTCCTTGTATCTATTCGATACCCGTCCGTATTAAACCCTTTTACACCCGTCCGTGTACCTTTTCTATACCCGACCGTATTGAATCCTTTTACACCCGTTCGTGTACCTTTTCAGTACCCGTCCGTATTGAATCCTTTTTACACCCGTCCGTGTACCTTTTCAGTACCCGTCCGTATTGAATCCTTTTTACACCCGTCCGTGTACCTTTTTAGTACCCGTCCATATTGAATACTTTTACACCCGTCCGTGTACCTTTTCAGTACCCATCCGTATTGAATCCACTTTACACCCGTCCGTGTACCTTTTCGATACCCGTCCGTGTTGAACTTTTTACACCCGTCTGTGAACCTTTTCATTACCCATCCGTATTGAATCCTTTTAAACCCGTCCGTGTACCTTTTCAGTACCCGTCCGTATTAAATCCTTTTACACCCGTCCGTGTACCTTTTCAGTACCCGTCCGTATTGAAATTTTTACACCCGTCTGTGTACCTTTTCAGTACCCGTCCGTATTGAATCCTTTTACACCCGTCCGTGTACCTTTTTAGTACCCGTCCGTATTGAATCCTTTTTACACCCGTTCGTGTACCTTTTTCAGTACCCGTACGTATTGAATCCTTTTTACACCCGTCCGTGTACCTTTTCGATACCCGTCCGTATTGAATCCTTTTTACACTCGTCCGTGTACCTTTTGAGTACCCGTCCGTATTGAATCCTTTTACACCCGTCCGTGTACCTTTTTAGTACCCGTCCGTATTGAATCCTTTTTACACCCGTTCGTGTACCTTTTTCAGTACCCGTACGTATTGAATCCTTTTTACACCCGTCCGTGTACCTTTTCGATACCCGTCCGTATTGAATCCTTTTTACACCCGTCCGTGTACCTTTTGAGTACCCGTCCGTATTGAATCCTTTTACACCCGTCCATGTACCTTTTCAGTACTCGTCGTATTGAACTTTTTACACCCGTCCGTGTACCTTTTCAGTACCCGTCCGTATTAAATCCTTTAACACCCGTCCGTGTTCCTTTTCAGTACCCGTCTGTATTGAATCCTCTTTACACCCGTCAGTGTACCTTTTCGATACCCGTCCGTGTTGAACTTTTTACACCCGTCTGTGTACCTTTTCATTACCTGTCCGTATTGAATCCTTTTACACCCGTCTGTGTACCTTTTCAGTACCTGTCCGTATTGAACTTTTTACACCCGTCCGTGTACCTTTTCAGTACCCGTCCGTATTGAATCCTTTTACACCCGTCCGTGTACCTTTTCAGTACCTGTCCGTATTGAAATTTTTACACCCGTCTGTGAACCTTTTCAGTACCCGTCCGTATTGAATTCTTTTACACCCGTCCGTGTACCTTTTCAGTACCCGTCCGTATTGAATCCTTTTTACACCCGTCCGTGTACCTTTTCAGTATCCGTCCGTATTGAATCCTTTTTACACCCGTCTGTGTACCTTTTCGATACCCGTCCGTATTGAATCCTTTTTACACCCGTCCGTGTACCTTTTGAGTACCCGTCCGTATTAAATCCTTTTACACCCGTCCGTGTACCTTTTCAGTACCCGTCTGTATTGAACTTTTCACACCCGTCCGTGTACCTTTTTAGTACCCGTCCGTATTAAATCCTTTTACACCCGTCCGTGTACCTTTTAAGTACCCATCCGTATTGAACTTTTTACACCCATCCGTATTGAATCATTTTACACCCGTCCGTGTGCCTTTTCAGTACCCGTCCGTATTGAATCCTTTTTACACCCGTTCGTGCACCTTTTCAGTACTCGTCCGTATTGAATCATTTTTACACCCGTTCGTGTACCTTTTCGATACCCGTCCGTATTGAACTCCTTTTTACACCCGTCCGTGTACCTTTTCAGTACCCGTCCGTATTGAATCCTTTTACACCCGTCCGTGTTCCTTTT
Organism: Lathyrus tuberosus; assembly: GCA_022829125.1. Classification (NCBI taxonomy): domain Eukaryota; kingdom Viridiplantae; phylum Streptophyta; class Magnoliopsida; order Fabales; family Fabaceae; genus Lathyrus; species Lathyrus tuberosus. Next base: position 11,810,188 of record JALAZF010000168.1, read on the forward strand.
CAGTACCCGTCCGTATTGAATCCTTTTACACCCGTCCATGTATCTTTTCGATACCCGTCCGCATTAAACCCTTTTACACCCGTCCATGTACCTTTTCAGTACCCGTCCATATTGAATCCTTTTACACCCGTCTGTGTATCTTTTCGATACCCGTCCGTATTAAACCCTTTTACACTCGTCCGTGTACCTTTTCTGTACCCGTCTGTATTGAATCCTTTTACACCCGCCCGTGTACCTTTTCAGTACCCGTCCGTATTGAATCCTTTTAGACCCGTCCTTGTATCTATTCGATACCCGTCCGTATTAAACCCTTTTACACCCGTCCGTGTACCTTTTCTATACCCGTCCGTATTGAATCCTTTTACACCCGTTCGTGTACCTTTTCAGTACCCGTCCGTATTGAATCCTTTTTACACCCGTCCGTGTACCTTTTCAGTACCCGTCCGTATTGAATCCTTTTTACACCCGTCCGTGTACCTTTTTAGTACCCGTCCATATTGAATACTTTTACACCCGTCCGTGTACCTTTTCAGTACCCGTCCGTATTGAATCCACTTTACACCCGTCCGTGTACCTTTTCGATACCCGTCCGTGTTGAACTTTTTACACCCGTCTGTGAACCTTTTCATTACCCATCCGTATTGAATCCTTTTAAACCCGTCCGTGTACCTTTTCAGTACCCGTCCGTATTAAATCCTTTTACACCCGTCCGTGTACCTTTTCAGTACCCGTCCGTATTGAAATTTTTACACCCGTCTGTGTACCTTTTCAGTACCCGTCCGTATTGAATCCTTTTACACCCGTCCGTGTACCTTTTTAGTACCCGTCCGTATTGAATCCTTTTTACACCCGTTCGTGTACCTTTTTCAGTACCCGTACGTATTGAATCCTTTTTACACCCGTCCGTGTACCTTTTCGATACCCGTCCGTATTGAATCCTTTTTACACTCGTCCGTGTACCTTTTGAGTACCCGTCCGTATTGAATCCTTTTACACCCGTCCGTGTACCTTTTTAGTACCCGTCCGTATTGAATCCTTTTTACACCCGTTCGTGTACCTTTTTCATTACCCGTACGTATTGAATCCTTTTTACACCCTGTAATACCCCAAAATTTGCTCTCCTTCTTTGTCATCATAGCATGGCATTATCATTTATCATATCATATCCACCTCATTAACATTACATTGCATTTAACATAGAAAAATGAAGCATGGCATCCTTCTTACCATCAGGGCATGTGATCAGGTGGAAGGTGGACAATCAAGGAATCATTCAAAGCACAAAAAGGTCAATCAAGTTGCCTCAAGGCAAGCCAAGAGCCTCTCATGTCTCATACTATCTCAATTGATCTTCCAAAACCTCAAGGAAGTGAGATTCAATGGGAGGTTGAAGCACTACATCTTTCACTATGCAAGAGGTTCAAAAATTGAAGGAAAACCCTCAAAAGAGATAGCTCATTGATCCAAAATCATCCTAAAGTGGCATTTCTCATCATCCTATAAGAGGATACACAACATACTCTGAGGAATTTGAAATTGGAGACTGCACATTTTTCTCCTAGGAGGTGGGCACCAAAACTAGGGTTTCCCATTAAATCAGGGAATCCTTGATTTTTTGGGCAAGACTTGATGTCATGGTTCCCTATATGTCCCTAGGTATAGGGATGTGGAAGATTGCATCTCAATTGGTTTTAGAAGTGATTCAATTGGAAGAAAGATAAAAAATCAGGGGATTTGGGGCCAAGTCAAATAATCAGAGGAAAAAGTCAACTCTTGACTTTTTAAAGCCAAATTCATGAAATTCATGTTATATGTGACCAATGTACAAAATTTGATCAAGAAACTCCAAAGGAATCATGAAAAAATCAAGATTTGGAAAGTTGCCACTTTTGGATGAAGTAGGGTTACTAAAAATAGCAAGTTTTGGCCATTTTGCATCAGAATTGGAACCAAGGCCATTCAAAATTGAAGCATCAAATGAAAATTCCACTCTGCCTCAATGAAAGATCTTGCTTTAAGCTTCAAATCCATGGGTATAACATCTCCATTGGACAAAAATTGAGGGAGATATGATTAATCAAAGTTGGAGGAAAGTAGGCCAAAAACCATGTCTTGACCAAGCTTGGCCAGGTCTGCGCGCAGTCATTTTTACAAACGTGTGGTGGGCCAAATGTCCATTCATTTTTCTCATGGTTAAAGGCCTCTAATGAGAAAATTTTCAACATCAAAGTTGTTCTATGTAGTCTTATCTTCAATGTTCATGTTGGACAAATTTTGATTTGACCAAGTTATGAAATAGAAAGATGGGTCTAAAGTTGGTGTGATTATGCTGAAAATCACTAGGCCAACTTGCCATGCCATGCCCCAAATTGCTCGCCCATGCATCAGTTTGTTTTACATCTGTTTATGGTCATTTTTAGGCATGTTCCAAGCATCATTTCCATTCAATTTTCACACCAAACATGTAGCATTACATCTCCTGTTTCCAATGACTCCAAAAACACATCAAATCATCCATGGATTTGAGAGAATTCCATCATCAAATCACCATGATTGCATTGGTTTCAAGCTGTCATAAAACCAGAAAATAAACATGGTTGTGGTTGATTGTTTCAGAATTCACATGTACACTCTTTATTCCTTTCCTCATTTAAGCCAACATCCCCTTACAAACTTGAGCAGCACGTGCTATCCATGTTGTTTCCATACACTAAAGAGGAAGAACAAAACTTGTGAAACAAGTTTATCAAGCTGCCACACCAGAACAACTCATCATCACCATTCCTTGCAATTGCTCCTCACCATAACTCCATGAACCTTCATCACCATAACCCAGCCATGACCAACTCGTCCCCTAACTAACTTGGCTCAGTTAGTTAGGGTGGACTCAATTAACCCAACTTGGACTCATTTAACTCACTCACCAAACCGTGGTTAACTCAAATTATAAAACAAAATCACACTTCACAATTCATTTTGAGTTCTCATTTTTTCACATTCACTCCAAAAACTTCTCTTTTCTCTCTCTCAGTTTCTCTCCATTTTTCTCTCTCTCTGTACACGAACCTCATCATCCTCCATCTTACTTCATCATCATCATCATCAATGGCATTGGATTGAAGAAGTTTTCCACACAGTCCTCAAGATTTCAAGTATTGCTCAGCCTTGAATCTCTCTCTGTTCTCAATATCTCAAGGCTCAACTGCATTTATTTTGCACGAATCAAGCTCAAAGATCAAGAGTGGATCTCTGGTTTTCTGTTGATTCAAGAGTTCTCCAATTTCAGGTTTCAAAATTTCTCAAACTTTAATTGCACGATTTTATCCTGTTTTGACTTGTTGATGTGTTGTTTGAGCTTATTAGAAGCTATGTGAAGCTGGCTAGTTGATAGAGCTCTTTAGGAGCTTAGAACTGAAAATTAGGGCAAATTTATCCTCTTCGATTCTCCTTATTCATGCTTGATCTATGAATTTTCTTGTTGGATTTGTGTTCCTCATGAGCTTAGCTTTCGTTTGGTATATGGCTTGTGAATTTCTGGAGAAAATGTGAGTTGCAGGTGGTGGCTGCTGGCCGGAGAAGATGACCGGAGGTCATCTCCGGCCGGTGACTTTAACTGTTAGGGTTTATGTGTGTTTTAATCCTGTCCGTTCATGTTTTCTGATCGTGTGATCCTTGTCTTGCCAGCACATTAAAAATCACATGCTCCTCACGTGTATCTTTTCTGAATTCATTTAAACATGTTGTAGTGTAGTGCATGGTAACTTGTGTGTGTCCTCACGCATGTGCATTGATCCTGATTACTTTGACCACGCATTGACCTTGACTTGATCCATTGGCTGAGAATGAGTCAATTCCTGTTGACTGAAGTGCATGATTGTTATGGTGTTTTGCGCAGACTTGGACTTAACCAGATTGATAATTACACCCCCATGTATTGAAGCCCAATGATTTTGAACTGTCCAATTGCTATGTTCATACCCCCCTGCATTTTGCATTTATTTTTCATTTTTATTTCTTTTTACACGTTTGATTTCTAATTTTTAAAAATACCAAAACATATTGGAAAATTCTACAAAAATTCATGTGTATTCTTAAAACATTTAGGAAATTTTCTATGATTTTATTTTCTGATTTTATGACCATTTTGCCCCTGTTCCATTATTTCTTTTGAATTTCCATTTGTATGCATACTTAATGTGACATATGATTTTGTGCATTTTTGTTCTTGATCATAAAAAATGATTTTGATGCCTTTCTTTTTGCATTGGGGTCACAATATGTTGAGGTATGTTTGAGATTTATGAGATGATTTTTAAGTCTTTTTTGGATGACTTTTGATGTGTTGCTTTGAGCATGAATGCATGAAACTTCCATGAGACTTTGACCTAATTGTTGAGTGACTTTGGTTCTGATTCATTGCTTGTGGACTTGATATGTTAATGGCATGTGTTTAAGGTGTTTGATTGGTGAAAGTCATAATTTTTGAAGCATGTTTGCTATTTGTTTGAAGCATGAAGTTTAACTTGTTCATTTTGTGAATGCATGCCTCATGTTTGGTTTGCTTGATCATGAAGGCACTTGTGCCATGAGTTGTGGTTTTGTTTGAGGATGTATAGCATGTTAATTGACTTCTGATTGTGACATTTGGGTTTCATCTTTGCATGTTTGATGTTTATCTTGCACCTTAAGTCATTTGTTTCACAAGTATGAACCACATTCACATCACTTCACCTTTTCTTCTTTGCTTCTTGTTGGATTGAGATTTTGTTTGCATGATTTGGTATGCTCATTTAGGATAACATTAGGTTGTGTAAATATGAGTTACATTCTGACTTGGAAGCATGTATAGCATTCAATCTCATTTTACTTTGTTTGTCAACTTGTTTGAATTTGATTTGTTCATTATATTTTCTTACTTTACTTGTAAGTGATTGTGCTAACCATGTAGGGGCTTTGGTAAGTTTCAATTGAGTGTGGATAAGGAATCCACATTCAACTTCTATCCTTTCTCTTTTACAATTCCATGTTTTGTTAAGCACTTATGTGCTTTCTTTTAATAACTCATCACTTTCCCTTTGTGAATTACAATTCATCTTCTACTTTAGAAGTGAATTGTTTAATTCATTCTTTCTTTAGACGTTAGGTTGAAACCTCACAAACCTTAGGATCACTCCCTTAACTAATCAATTAGGATTGAGTCTTAGTCCATATAGGTTTTACCTTTTCTCCTCTCTTGAGTCTCTTTTCTCATCTCAAAGAAAATTCAAAATATATAATAAACGTAGGCATTTATTGCATTTAGGCCTTTCATATAAAGAAAAGGTTATAAGGGGTCTTCTCTTATAATCTTAGAATGTATAGCATATAGCCCATCTTGGGTCAATGTGTTAAACATTTGATCTTGTATGAGGGACTTAAATGCAATACTTGTTGTAGGTGCAAATAATAAAAAACACTTCTTCATTTCTTAATCAACAAAAACACTTAATAAACACAAGTATGCTAGTGTGTTTGAACCTTGACAATTGGAGCTAAGTGTGGAGGTCTTCTTCACTCTTAGTGTGCTTTCTTACCCATTCCATCTTGGAATGTGAGAATGTACACATTCCGATGACTAAGATTTGGATGCACTGTCGTATGCAAACAAATCCAAAACACTTCCTTCTAAAAGACAAGAAACAAACAATAACGTCTTTCCTTCGGGAATTCTTTTCTCACCTCATTCACTCTTAGCGTACGAACGCGCTTCTACTCGTTCTCTTGCAAGATGGTAACGCACTCGGACCAGCGAGCCTGCAACACCTGAGCTAGAACGTCAGCCGTTCTCTAAAAAACACAAACAATTCATCCCTAGTGAGGGGAACTACGTCGCTCTGATTCTCATGCTCCCGATGAGATACGTAGGCAGTGGGGTAGGGCCCATGCGAGCACTTCTTTTATTTTCCCTACATTTGTTTCTCTTTCTCCTTTCCTCTTTCAGTTCTTTCTCAGTATTCCTTTCTTTACACCCTTTGATCGAGACAAGCAAGCGTGGATCCCATCGGGTACGATGGACGTGAGGGGGTGCTAATACCTTCCTCTCGCGTAACCGACTCCCTTACCCACTTCTCTTGGTCGCAAGACCATGCTTTTCCTTTCTCTCAGGTTTACGCGGTGTTTCCTTTCCCTCTCTTGGGATAAATACACATTGCTGGCGACTCTGTTTCGGTGCCACTTTCGCGTTTGTACTAGGATGAAAATCCCGGGAGCGACAGCTGGCGACTCTGCTGGGGAATAGATTTTGACCTATTGCTGGTCCATCCCTAAGCGAGTCAATCCTAGCGCTTGTCTGTTTTTCTTTCATTGGGTGTTTACTGTTGTGTTGTATTTACTGTTTTATTGTATGGTTATTTACTGCTTTACTGTACATTACTGTATTTACCGTATTTTAGCATTTTCATTTCATATGATATATTATGCTATACTGGACTGTGCTATTTTCTGTTTGGCGGGATGGGATTTCTGAGAGATAAGCCCATTACACAGGCTTGAGTATACACTTAGAATTAGAGTGGAGAGTAGTGGGACCTACGTGCCGTTTGGAGTGCGTTGGGTGTTCACGAAATTCACAGCTAGACGAGGCTATCTTGGGACACGTCGTGGCATACGCATCTTGCGTATTCCAGGATGTAGATCTAGAGAGCTGTCGACTCTAGTGACCGATCATGAGGACCTTAGTGGAAATATCCCTCTTTAGTGGTGACAATGGCAGACCACATTCTGTGGCAAACCCATTCGCACCCGAGGACCCACTTTGGAACTTGCATAGGATGACCTTTATTTTCTAAGGGGAGTCAGTGGACGACCTCTTTGATTGGCATAGCATTGTATCCTACGGGCTGAATGTGCTATTGCTTCTCAAACCTCCGAAGCTGACAAGCCTTATTTTCTAAGAACCACATGTGAGTATGGACGGGATGTTTACAGGTTTGCAGGAAACCCAGCCTCCTACCTACCTTACTCGTGATTCTATGATGATTTCAGACATTGTATCCTATGACAGTGATTTAAGTGTTCATCTCAGATATTGCCAGATTCAGTACAGAGACACAGTGCACACAGTTACCTGATCACATGCCCTTTTGCATTGCATTATCATATCATAACAGTTATGTTTGTCATTTTCAGGTGCATAATACATTTCTGATTCCGATCCATGGGTTCAACAGAGATCGTCGCCGAGAGAAAGAACAATGTGTCTTACAAGTTTCCAGATCCTGTTTTGGATTCATTGCTCAAAGTTATAGATATGGCTGGTCCGGGTATTCTTGATAGGTTTCAGAAGAGCTACGGGAATTTGGTTGGGATGGTCCGTACAATCACCAAGTATGAGCATGATGCTTTACACACTCTGCTGCAGTTCTACGAGCCTTCGTTGAGGTGCTTTCTTTTTTCAGATTACATTTTGATGCCAACACTGGAAGAATTCTCATTTATTTTGGGAATTCCGATCACGTCGGCAATACCATTCTTCTCTGGTAGTTCTCCCAGCGTAAAAGAAATTGCTGCTGCTTTACAAATGGATCAGACATTGATAAAGAGTGGTGTGAGCAGTAAAAATGGAGTTAGCGGATTTCATTTAGAATTTCTGGCTGGACAGGCCCAAGAGGCTGCAAGTGCTAAAAATTGGACGGTTTACAATTCCATTCTGGCTCTCTGCATATATGGCCTAGTTTTCTTTCCCAATCAGCAAGACTTTGTGGATATGCAAGCAACGAGAGTTTTTGTCCTTAAAAATCCAGTCCCTACTTTGTTAGGAGATTTTTATCATTCCGTGCATTACAAGAATGAGAAAAGGAGGGGAGGATCTGTTAGTTGTTGTACTCCACTGCTGAGCCATTGGTTTTTCAAACATTTGCCTCAGACAGGTGCCTTTGTGGAAACCAAAGATGTGGCGAAATGGTCTAAACGATTGATGAGTTTAACTGCTGATAACATTGTATGGTTTGATCACTGGTTGTTGAGAATAGAGCTTGTCACAAGATGCGGAAATTTTCCAAATGTGCCTTTGATTGGCAGAAAAGGAGGGATTAATTATAATCCAGTTTTGGCCATCCGACAGTTTGGGTATGCTTCCAGATATCCTCCTACAGAGCAAGATGTGGAAGAATCTTTATTCTTTACAGGAACTAAAGATGCGAAGGTGGTAGAAGTAGTGAATGCTTGGAAAGATAAGCACAAAATTGGAAAAGCAGTTTTTGGAAAAGGAGATTGTAGATCTTATCCTGAATATGACAGGTGGATTGAAACGAAAGTAAAGGAATTGCTTTTACCCTTTTCAAGGGGACCTCTTTTATGTGCAGTACAGCCAGAACAACCCACTATGGTGGCTATTGAAGAATGTGAGAAGTGGAAGAAAATGGTCAGAGAGTTGCAGATAGAGAATTCTGGAATGAGCAGATGTCTTCAGAAAGCTCTAGCTGACAACAAAGAGTTGGAAAAGAGAGCCTTGAAAGCGGAAAAAACCTTGGCTGACAAAGAGGAAGATTTTGATGACCGAGCTCGGTACTTTCGGAAACTTACTTTGGGAGCAGATGACACTAGTCAGGCTCACAAGATTACAAAACAGGCTTTAGCCCGAAGCAAGGATTCATTAGCTCAACTTCGTCAAGCTTGGGATGAAGTCAGAATTGAAAATGCCGAGTTAAAGGATCAGTCGAAGACTAAAGACGAGGAGCTTAAAAAGGCACATGAGCAGAGGAGAAAGTATCGGGAAAGTCTCGATAAAAGTCAAGAGCAGTTAGAAGAAGCTAGAAGCCAGTTGAAGAATACCAAGAAAGAGCTTGAAGAAGTCATGATAGAAAGGGAGATACTCAAGACGCAAGCCGGCATAAAGAGACACAAAGGAGTGTGTGATGACGAAGCTCTGATGCTGCATATGGGTTCTTTAACTGAAGCTCTTGAGAAAAGGGATGTCTTGATCAAAGAAATGATTGAAAAGCCGAATCACCAGCGTACCCGTATACTTTTTGAGGAGATCAAATACTCAAGTGATAAGCTGAAGGGTGTGGAATTGTCAGATTGATGTTCTTTTCCCTGTATTTTGTTGTTAATGGCTACCATCAGGCTTGTTGATGGATCCATTTTTTCCTTGTATTGCATTTGCGGTGGAACCTTTCTTAAATGTACTTGAATATTTTGTTGAATGAGTATGAGCAGTTTTATTCAGGATTATTTCTTATCAGATAGCCGCACACAAGCACATGACCATGACACGTCTCTTTATATCACAATTTCTGGTCTTCAGATTTCTGTGGTTGGATTGGAATCAGGGTATAAAGTACCTCGGAAATGACAAACATGGCATTGCATGGCATTGCATATCATTTTGCATTTTTTGTTACTTGCTTTTCAGGTACTCGTTGCAGGGTCTCTAACCTTTATTTGGTTTCAGGCAGTATAGCGGAGAGTCATATTCACCGATATTCGACGCGAAGGAATCAAGTAAGAATCATGGATCAAGTGCAAAGTGATTTGGCGGAAATGAGGGCGCGTATGGACCAGTTCATGACCCTCATGACTGGCATGGCGCAAAATCAGGAGAGACTGAGGCTTCTGGTAGAGCGTCCCGACAATGGGCCCGAAGGTGATCATCATGACAATTCACAGGGACATGGCATTCCCCCTCCCGGTGGCAACCCTCCTCCTGGTGGTAACAATCGGGGTAATGGAAATGGTAGGCATGCTGGTGTTACTCTTGAGGATACTCTGGAAGACCAATTTACTCTGCTGGATGCTGATGTGGGTAATCAAGGGGATCGAAGGTATGATGAGTTAGCAGAGAAGATCAGGGCCATAGAATGCAAGAACTCTATGGGTATTGATGTTACCAGCTTGGGGCTGGTCTCAGGAGTCAGAATTCCCCCTAAATTCAAGCCTCCCACTTTTGATAAGTATCACGGCAATGCGTGTCCCCAAACGCATCTTCAAGCTTACTTTGGGAAGATTTCAGCCCATACGGATGACGAGAAGCTATGGATGCACTATTTTCAGGACAGTCTGGCGGGGGCGTCCTTGACCTGGTACATGAAGTTGAATAGAGCTGCTGTGAAGAATTGGAAAGATCTGGCAGAAGCGTTCCTGAAGCAATACCAGTATAATATTGACATGGCGCCCAACCGCACTCAATTGCAGGGGTTGTCACAGAATGCCAAGGAGAGTTTCAAAGAATATGCACAGAGGTGGAGGGAAATGGCTGCCCAGGTCCAACCTCCCTTGTCAGACAGAGAAATGGCAGATATGTTCATGGGCACCTTGCAAGGGGCCTATCTGGATAGATTAGCTGCTTGTCCGTCAACTGGATTTGCTGATATTGTGATTGCGGGAGAAAGAATAGAAAGTCTGTTAAAGCTTGGAAAGATCCAGGATGTGAGTGGGGCTGGCTCTTCGGGGACGAAGAAACCGTTTGCTAGTAACCAGAAAAGAAGAGAAGGTGATACGAATGCTGTGTTTAGAGGACGAGGCAGAGGGCGTTCTCGAGCTTATTATCAGGTAGATGCTGTAACAATCCCCACACCGTCTGTTCAGAAACAACAACCCCAACAACAAGTTCAACAGCAACAACCTTTTTTCCAGCAAAGGTCTAGACAGAGGGATCGTAAGATGGATCCTCTCCCTATGACTTATGCCGCGCTATTGCCCAGGCTACTCGAGTTAAAGTTGGTAGAACTCCGTACTATGAAAGCTCCGGTTGCTGGAAACCTGCCACCTAACTTCGATGCTAATGCTCGTTGTGAGTTCCACTCAGGTGCTCAGGGGCACTCCATTGAAAAATGCTGGGCTTTCCATCATAAAGTACAAGATTTGATTGATGCTAAAGCCATCAATTTCTCTCCCGCTCCTAATATTACTCAGCATCCCATGCCTGATCATAGCGCAGCAAATGTGTACGCTATTGAAGATGGGAGGAGATTGAATCTGGTGACAGACGTTCATCAAGTGAAAACTTCTTTGTTGGTGGTAAAAGATCGTTTATTGAAGGGACGGGTGTTCCCGGGCTGTAATCAAGATTGCTCTGAGTGCATGAATCAGGAGAACGGCTGTGATAAGTTGAAGATGGGTTTACAGAATCTGATCGATGAAGGATGTCTACAGTTCGACAGAGTCGTGAAAGACACTGATGAAATATCAACCGTGACCATCTATTACACTCCCGCTGAGATTCAAATGCCGGTCAATGCAGTTCCCGTGGCGAGTGTTGCGCCAGAAGGGCCCAGTCCTGTCACTATCACGGTGCCAGGGCCAATTCCGTTCACATCTACGAAAGCTATCCCATGGCACTATGGGGCAGATGTATATTACGAAGGCAAAAAGCAGGAAGTTGAGTCGTCGGTCAGCCCAAATATTGATAATGTAGGGGGTGTAGGGGGTTTTACAAGGAGTGGAAGGTTGTTCGCTCCCCCAACCTTGAGAAGTGATAAGGAGGTAGAAGCTGCAGCAAAGGCTAAGGGTAAACAGGTGGTTGAAAGTGAGCCTTCACCTGAAGCAGAGACAAAGATTACTTTTGATAAGGAAATGGAAGAATTTATGAAGATAATCAAGAAAAGCGATTATAAGATTGTGGACCAACTGAATCAGACCCCTTCAAAGATTTCAATCTTGTCACTATTGATGTGCTCTGATGCGCACCGACAGGCGTTGTTGAGAGTGTTGAAGAGTGCGTACGTGCCGCAAGAAATTACTGTTAATCAGCTCGAGGGCGTAATCTCCAATGTTAATGTTAGCCATGGCTTGGGCTTTACAAGTAGAGATTTGACTGTTGAAGGAAGAAACCATAATAAGGCTTTGCATATCACGATGGAGTGTAAGGGCGCAGTGTTATCTCATGTACTGGTAGACACTGGTTCATCACTTAATGTCTTGCCCAAGAAGGCATTGATGAAGCTGGAAGTTGATGGTTTGATCTTAAGGCCTAGTGAATTGGTGGTCAGAGCATTCGATGGGACCCGACGATCTGTGTTTGGTGAGGTGGAATTGCCCGTACAAATTGGACCACAGGTATTCAAATCCACGTTCCATGTAATGGACATACAACCTGCATATAGCTGCCTATTGGGACGCCCTTGGATTCACGGAGCCGGGGCTGTTACTTCTACTCTACATCAAAAGCTGAAGTATGAGTTTGAAGGGCAGGTTGTGACAGTGTGTGGAGAAGAAGACATCTTTGTGAGTCACTTGTCTACGTTCAAGTACATTGAAATGGATGGGGAAATTCATGAGATGCTGTGCCAATCATTTGAAGCAGTCAATATTGACGATGCACCTGAGTCTTCTTCTGTACCAGTTGGGGCTGGTACCTCCATTTCATCTTACAAACAAGCTGTCGAAGTCGTCAGGGCAGGCAACGCCCAAGGTTGGGGCCGGTTGATAGAGACCCCAATGAAGGAAGACAAATTTGGTATTGGTTATCATCCCTCTACAACTTCAGATGCGGGGAGCAGGGGACCCATTACTTTCAATAGTGGGGGAATTATCTACATGGACCAGTCTTGTGCAGCCACGGAGGATAGTGTTGACAGTGATTGTGACCTGGACAACTGGGTACGCCCTCATGTTCCGGGACAACAAGTGCAAAACTGGTTCGTTGAAGAAGTCATCCGGGTTACTCTTCAGACAGAGTAATTTTTCTTTGTTTTTTCTAACCATAATGCATGACAAAATCTTGCGCTCTGCCCAAGGCGTATAGATTCATTTGTAGGGCCACCATGGTTGCATTGGCAATGTTTAATCATTAATAAAGGACGTTTTGCAATCAAATTTTGTTCTCTGTCTTTCAGTTTTTATTTTTGCACGAAAAATATAAAATGGCAGTGTTTCATTTTCTTTTGTTTTGCTTAAAAATAAATTCTAAAATAAGGCATGAACCCGTTCATGCAGACTTGATCCTCCGGATACCACTGATAACGATTTTGATATGGCCATGTATGACTTTGACAATCCGATTTATCAAGCCGAAGAAGGGGATGGGAAAGATTGTGAACTTTCTGAAGAACTGGCCAGATTGTTGAAACAAGAGGAAAGGGTCATCCAGCCTCATCAGGAGACTGTAGAAATCATCAATATTGGTACCAAGGACGCCAAGAAAGAGATCAGGATTGGTGCCAGCTTGCAAGCAGATGTGAAGCAAACTTTGACGGAAATGTTGCGCGAGTATGTTGACATCTTCGCCTGGTCGTATCAAGACATGCCGGGGTTGGATACGGATATTGTCATGCACAGGCTACCATTGAGAGAAGAATGTCCGCCAGTCAAGCAGAAACTTCGTCGGACTCACCCCGACATGGCTTTAAAGATTAAGGAGGAAGTCCAGAAGCAGTGGGACGCTGGTTTTCTTGCTGTGACAAAGTATCCTCCATGGGTAGCCAACATCGTGCCAGTACCGAAGAAAGATGGAAAAGTGAGAATGTGTGTGGATTATCGAGATCTTAATAAAGCTAGCCCGAAAGATGATTTTCCACTACCTCATATTGATGTGCTGGTCGATAATACAGCTCAGTTTTCAGTGTTCTCATTTATGGACGGTTTCTCCGGGTACAACCAGATCAAGATGGCACCTGAAGACATGGAGAAGACCACGTTCATTACTCCGTGGGGTACATATTGTTATAAAGTAATGCCTTTTGGGTTGAAAAACGCAGGGGCAACGTACCAGCGGGCGATGGTGACATTGTTTCATGACTTGATTCATAAGGAGATCGAATGTTATGTAGATGATATGATTGCCAAGTCGAGAACAGAAGAGGAACATCTGGTTAACCTGAAAAAGCTGTTTGAAAGGTTGAGAAAGTTCCGTCTGAGATTAAATCCAAACAAGTGCACGTTTGGGGTGCGTTCTGGAAAGTTACTGGGTTTCATTGTGAGCGAAAGAGGAATCGAGGTTGATCCTGCCAAGGTGAAAGCAATACAAGAAATGCCTGAACCGAGAACAGAAAAAGAGGTTCGTGGTTTCTTGGGTAGATTGAACTACATTGCAAGGTTCATATCTCACCTAACAGCCACGTGTGAACCAATATTTAAATTGTTAAGGAAAGATCAAACGGTCAGGTGGAATGACGATTGCCAATTGGCATTCGATAAGATAAAAGAATACTTGCAGGAACCTCCGATTCTAATGCCTCCAGTTGAAGGGAGACCGCTGATAATGTATCTGACAGTGCTTGAAGGTTCCATGGGTTGTGTTCTCGGTCAACATGACGAGACAGGTAGGAAGGAGCATGCTATTTACTACCTGAGCAAAAAGTTCAATGATTGTGAGTCCCGATACTCAATGCTTGAAAAGACATGTTGTGCGCTTGCATGGGCCGCTAAGCGATTGAGGCAATATATGGTTAGGCACACGACCTTGTTGATTTCAAAAATGGATCCTATCAAGTATATTTTCGAGAAACCAGCATTGACAGGCAGAGTTGCACGGTGGCAAATGGTCTTGACAGAGTATGACATTCAGTACACTTCACAAAAGGCCATCAAAGGAAGTATCTTGTCCGACTATCTCGCGCAACAGCCGATTGATGATTACCAACCCATGAAGTTTGACTTCCCTGATGAGGACATCATGTTTCTCAAAGCTAAGGACTGCGAGGAACCACTTCCGGAGGAGGGGCCAGACCCTGAATCCAAATGGAGTCTGATGTTTGATGGGGCTGTCAATATGAATGGGTGCGGAGTTGGAGCAGTTCTTATCACGCCGGAAGGTGTTCATATTCCGTTCACTGCCCGAATAACTTTCGGATGCACCAACAATGAAGCAGAGTACGAAGCTTGTATAATGGGGATCGAGGAGGCGATTAATCTACGGATTAAAACCCTTGATATATTCGGTGATTCAGCTTTGGTAATCAATCAAGTGAAAGGGAGTTGGTACACGCACCAAGCAAATCTAGTGCCGTATAGAGATTATACAAGGAGATTGCTGACGTTTTTCACAACAGTGAAACTGTACCACATTCCTCGAGATGAGAATAGGTTCGCTGATGCCTTGGCCACTTTGTCTTCCATGATCAAAGTGCAAGGATGGAACCATGTACCTAAGATTGAGGTATCCCGCCTTGACAGACCAGCATTTGTGTTTGCGGTCGATGCAACGTCTGATGACAAGCCATGGTTTCATGACATTAAGTGTTTCTTGAAAAGTCAAGAGTACCCGTCCGGGGCATCGTCCAAAGACAGGAAGACGTTGAGAAGGTTAGCTGGTAGTTTCTTCTTGAACAAAGATGGCGTGCTGTATAAAAGAAATTTTGACACGGTCCTGCTTAGATGTGTGGATAAACATGAAGCAGACTTGTTGATGATTGAAGTGCACGAAGGCTCTTTCGGTACCCATGCCGGAGGGCAGGCAATGGCTAAAAAGTTGTTAAGGTCGGGATATTATTGGTTGACTATGGAGTCAGATTGTTGCAAATATGCCCGCAAATGTCATAAATGCCAGATCTATGCAGACAAGGTGCATGTGCCTCCAAATCCGTTGAGTATCATGTCGTCGCCTTGGCCGTTTGCCATGTGGGGCATTGATATGATCGGAAAGATTGAGCCTACAGCTTCCAATGGTCATCGTTTCATCTTGGTGGCAATTGATTACTTTACCAAATGGGTCGAAGCCGCATCCTATGCCAATGTTACAAAACAAGTGGTCGCTCGTTTCTTAAAACGGGATATCGTTTGCCGATATGGAGTTCCCGAAAGAATCATTACTGATAATGGTTCTAATTTGAATAATAAGATGATGGCTGAGTTATGCCGGGACTTCAAAATCGAACATCACAATTCTTCTCCGTACCGCCCAAAGATGAATGGCGCGGTCGAAGCGGCCAACAAAAATATCAAGAAGATTGTACAGAAGATGGTTGTCACGTACAAAGATTGGCATGAGATGTTACCATTTGCTTTGCATGGGTATCGAACGTCGGTACGCACGTCCATTGGGGCAACCCCATTCTCACTTGTATATGGTATGGAGGCAGTGCTACCGGTTGAAGTAGAGATTCCATCCCTCAGAGTTATGATGGATGTTAAGCTAGATGAAGCCGAATGGGTACGAGCCAGATTTGATCAGTTGAGCCTTATTGAGGAAAAGCGATTGGCGGCTGTATGTCATGGGCAACTATATCAGCGCAGAATGAAGCAGGCATTTGACCAGAAGGTGCGTCCTCGGGTTTATAAAGTCGGAGATGTGGTACTCAAAAGGATCCTTCCTCCCAATACAGATCACAGGGGCAAATGGACTCCTAATTATGAAGGTCCATTCGTGGTTAAAAAGGTTTTTTCGGGCGGAGCTTTATTGCTTACAACCATGGATGGCGAAGACTTTTCATCCCCTGTCAACTCGGACGTAGTCAAAAAATACTTCGCATGAATAGACCCGCTGGATAATAAAAATAAAAAAAATCCAGGCAAAAAAGGGCATCCCGGCGAACCAAAAACAGAATAAGGTTCGGGCAAAAATTAGGGATATAATTGAAAAATTTGTACACCCGGTAAGTTGAAAACCCGAAAGGGCAACTTAGGCAAAAAAGGGTATCCTGGTGGATTGAAAACCTGAAAGGGCGGTCCACACAAAAGAGGGATTTAAGCGAATGACTACGGTTTGAGTTATCTGTACCCCATTACCGTTTGAACAACTGACGTTCTGAAGGATAGGAATCGGTCTGATCATTCCTCAGAAGGCAAGGTCGGGGAGTTTTGAAGACATACTGGTCATAACAGAATGGAAACTCAGTGGAATTCCGTTTTCACATTGCCATTAGGATAGTTTCTTTTCTCAATTTTCAGCGGTCACCTCTTTCCAGGGATTGCTTCCGGATGTAATTGCCTATTCTGGGCTCTCAGTCAATAAATTGAATTTCAATAAAAAGCTTTCTATTTTTGTTTTATTGCTTTGTTTGCAAAAACGTCCTAATTGTTGATAAAACATTGCATTTGAAAACATGGCAGCCTTACAATAACATGCGCAGAAAAAACATTTGAAATTACTTCGAATGTTGAATACTCCCGGATGGTGGATTCTGGCCACGCAATATTCGGGGCATGTGGGCATATTCTTTTGTTGCAGGTAGCAGGTGCAGATGATTTTAAGCACAAGACCAGCAATAAATCACCCCACGCAAAAGACTGGGGCAATTATGGGTAAGGAGATCGGCGTTCATCGTTCGTTCGACGATTGTTCATAACGGGTCGATATCAGTGAATTAAGTTCAACTGGGTACCGTTGCATCTTATTAAGTCGATTCTCTCATACAGTATTTCCAATAGCTACAAGCTTTTCTATGTCGATAACGGTCACAGGTTCCCCAAAAGAGTGGTCTCGTCGACACCGAAACTGATGGTCATTATCCCCAGCGAAGTCGCAGGAGTTTGAAGAGGCTAAATCTTCTGTAAAATCCTCTTATGACATCTTCTTCGGGGACAAATTGTTGGTTTGTCCAAGCATGGGGCATGTTTGTTTCCCCAGCATGAAGTGTTGATCATCCCCAGTAGAGTTTGAGGACAGTTGGTCTTCTGTAAAATCCTCTCAAAAGGCATTCCCCAGCATGAGACGTTTTAAAGCAGTTTCCGCCAGCAGAGTTTGTTATAAACTCGTCATCCCTAACGGAATTGTCTAAAGGGAAGCTCGCCTAACATGGGGCATTGTGGTACTCATCCTAAGCTTGACAGTCATATTCTTCAGCAGACTACTGTGGATTTGCTTTGGGTTTCCCCAACAGATCTCTAAGGACTCTTTCTAGCAAGTTGCAGTAGAATGTTCTAACCAGGATTTGCATATCCCTGGCAGAGTAGCCCTGATACCCAGCAAGATCGTATCTCTGGTCATGGTATCCCCACAGAGGTCAGCATCGAATCTTGTCAGCAACTTCCAGCTGAGTTGTTGTTCTCTCCGCAGAGGTTTATCAGATCGACATAATCTATTCCTCAACAAGGATGGTACAGCCTTTCCCCAGCCGGGTCAGAAGGTTGATAATCCCTATAAAGGATCTTGGGTTGAATAAATCCCCAAGCAGAGTTTTAATGGCTCATTTCCCCAGCAGGACGTCATTTAAAAATTCTCATCCCCAGCGGAATCGCTGTGACCAGAATTCGTTCCCCCAAACAGATGGAATAATTCCTGGCAGAGTCGTCATTCCCTCATATCTTAAAGTCCAATTTATTTTTGGCAAGCTTGACAATTCGAAGCAGACGGATTGTTCATCCATTCGCCAGCAGAGATATTATCCTCTCAGGAACCTCTAAAGTCAAGTCATTTCATTGGTCTTTGCTCCTCAGCAGAGTCAGCATAGATGTCTGACACAGATGCAGAGAGTAATGCAATGTTGCATATTCCAAAAGTCCAACAGTGGATTGGCAAAGGTCCATCTAAGGGTGGCATATTCTAAAAGTCCAACAGTGGATTGGCAAAAGTCCGTCTTCGGGTGGCAAAAGTCCAACAGTGGATTGGCAAAAGTCCATCTTCGGGTGGCAAAGCAGCTAAAAGTCCAACAGTGGATTGGCAAAAGTCCGTCTTCAGGTGGCAAAAGTCCAACAGTGGACTGGCAAAAGTCCGTCTTCGGGTGGCAAAAGTCCAACAGTGGATTGGCAAAAGTCCGTCTTCGGGTGGCAAAAGTCCAACAGTGGATTGGCAAAAGTCCGTCTTCGGGTGGCAAAAGTCCAACAGTGGATTGGCAAAAGTCCGTCTTCGGGTGGCAAAAGTCCAACAGTGGATTGGCAAAAGTCCGTCTTCGGGTGGCAAAAGTCCAACAGTGGATTGGCAAAAGTCCATCTTCGGGTGGCAAAGCAGCTAAAAGTCCAACAGTGGATTGGCAAAAGTCCGTCTTCGGGTGGCAAAAGTCCAACAGTGGATTGGCAAAAGTCCGTCTTCGGGTGGCAAAAGTCCAACAGTGGATTGGCAAAAGTCCGTCTTCGGGTGGCAAAAGTCCAACAGTGGATTGGCAAAAGTCCGTCTTCGGGTGGCAAAAGTCCAACAGTGGATTGGCAAAAGTCCGTCTTCGGGTGGCAAAAGTCCAACAGTGGATTGGCAAAAGTCCATCTTCGGGTGGCACGAAGCTGCAAAGTCCACCAGTAGTGTGGCAAGCCAGTAGTCGTCTGGCGTCGTTCAAAAAGACATTTCCAAAGTCCACCAGTAGTGTGGCAGGCCAGTAGTCGTCTGGAATTGCATAAAAGACGTTATTAAAGTCCACCAGTAGTGTGGCAAGCCAGTAGTCGTCTGGCGTCGTTCAAAAGACATTATTAAAGTCCACCAGTAGTGTGGCAAGCCAGTAGTCGTCTGGCGTCGTTCAAAAGACAGATCTCTCCGACGTTTCATTGAAGATTCAATCCAGCAGTCTCGTTGGGTTTATATCCCTTTTCTTTTTCATCATCCAGAGCAAATTTTTGGTTATTTTTGGTATTCAATCACTATATACCTTGAAAGTCCGAAAGCAATCGCTTTCAGGCATTCAGGTCTACATCGCTTGAATAGGGGCAGCTGTAATACCCCAAAATTTGCTCTCCTTCTTTGTCATCATAGCATGGCATTATCATTTATCATATCATATCCACCTCATTAACATTACATTGCATTTAACATAGAAAAATGAAGCATGGCATCCTTCTTACCATCAGGGCATGTGATCAGGTGGAAGGTGGACAATCAAGGAATCATTCAAAGCACAAAAAGGTCAATCAAGTTGCCTCAAGGCAAGCCAAGAGCCTCTCATGTCTCATACTATCTCAATTGATCTTCCAAAACCTCAAGGAAGTGAGATTCAATGGGAGGTTGAAGCACTACATCTTTCACTATGCAAGAGGTTCAAAAATTGAAGGAAAACCCTCAAAAGAGATAGCTCATTGATCCAAAATCATCCTAAAGTGGCATTTCTCATCATCCTTTAAGAGGATACACAACATACTCTGAGGAATTTGAAATTGGAGACTGCACATTTTTCTCCTAGGAGGTGGGCACCAAAACTAGGGTTTCCCATTAAATCAGGGAATCCTTGATTTTTTGGGCAAGACTTGATGTCATGGTTCCCTATATGTCCCTAGGTATAGGGATGTGGAAGATTGCATCTCAATTGGTTTTAGAAGTGATTCAATTGGAAGAAAGATAAAAAATCAGGGGATTTGGGGCCAAGTCAAATAATCAGAGGAAAAAGTCAACTCTTGACTTTTTAAAGCCAAATTCATGAAATTCATGTTATATGTGACCAATGTACAAAATTTGATCAAGAAACTCCAAAGGAATCATGAAAAAATCAAGATTTGGAAAGTTGCCACTTTTGGATGAAGTAGGGTTACTAAAAATAGCAAGTTTTGGCCATTTTGCATCAGAATTGGAACCAAGGCCATTCAAAATTGAAGCATCAAATGAAAATTCCACTCTGCCTCAATGAAAGATCTTGCTTTAAGCTTCAAATCCATGGGTATAACATCTCCATTGGACAAAAATTGAGGGAGATATGATTAATCAAAGTTGGAGGAAAGTAGGCCAAAAACCATGTCTTGACCAAGCTTGGCCAGGTCTGCGCGCAGTCATTTTTACAAACGTGTGGTGGGCCAAATGTCCATTCATTTTTCTCATGGTTAAAGGCCTCTAATGAGAAAATTTTCAACATCAAAGTTGTTCTATGTAGTCTTATCTTCAATGTTCATGTTGGACAAATTTTGATTTGACCAAGTTATGAAATAGAAAGATGGGTCTAAAGTTGGTGTGATTATGCTGAAAATCACTAGGCCAACTTGCCATGCCATGCCCCAAATTGCTCGCCCATGCATCAGTTTGTTTTACATCTGTTTATGGTCATTTTTAGGCATGTTCCAAGCATCATTTCCATTCAATTTTCACACCAAACATGTAGCATTACATCTCCTGTTTCCAATGACTCCAAAAACACATCAAATCATCCATGGATTTGAGAGAATTCCATCATCAAATCACCATGATTGCATTGGTTTCAAGCTGTCATAAAACCAGAAAATAAACATGGTTGTGGTTGATTGTTTCAGAATTCACATGTACACTCTTTATTCCTTTCCTCATTTAAGCCAACATCCCCTTACAAACTTGAGCAGCACGTGCTATCCATGTTGTTTCCATACACTAAAGAGGAAGAACAAAACTTGTGAAACAAGTTTATCAAGCTGCCACACCAGAACAACTCATCATCACCATTCCTTGCAATTGCTCCTCACCATAACTCCATGAACCTTCATCACCATAACCCAGCCATGACCAACTCGTCCCCTAACTAACTTGGCTCAGTTAGTTAGGGTGGACTCAATTAACCCAACTTGGACTCATTTAACTCACTCACCAAACCGTGGTTAACTCAAATTATAAAACAAAATCACACTTCACAATTCATTTTGAGTTCTCATTTTTTCACATTCACTCCAAAAACTTCTCTTTTCTCTCTCTCAGTTTCTCTCCATTTTTCTCTCTCTCTGTACACGAACCTCATCATCCTCCATCTTACTTCATCATCATCATCATCAATGGCATTGGATTGAAGAAGTTTTCCACACAGTCCTCAAGATTTCAAGTATTGCTCAGCCTTGAATCTCTCTCTGTTCTCAATATCTCAAGGCTCAACTGCATTTATTTTGCACGAATCAAGCTCAAAGATCAAGAGTGGATCTCTGGTTTTCTGTTGATTCAAGAGTTCTCCAATTTCAGGTTTCAAAATTTCTCAAACTTTAATTGCACGATTTTATCCTGTTTTGACTTGTTGATGTGTTGTTTGAGCTTATTAGAAGCTATGTGAAGCTGGCTAGTTGATAGAGCTCTTTAGGAGCTTAGAACTGAAAATTAGGGCAAATTTATCCTCTTCGATTCTCCTTATTCATGCTTGATCTATGAATTTTCTTGTTGGATTTGTGTTCCTCATGAGCTTAGCTTTCGTTTGGTATATGGCTTGTGAATTTCTGGAGAAAATGTGAGTTGCAGGTGGTGGCTGCTGGCCGGAGAAGATGACCGGAGGTCATCTCCGGCCGGTGACTTTAACTGTTAGGGTTTATGTGTGTTTTAATCCTGTCCGTTCATGTTTTCTGATCGTGTGATCCTTGTCTTGCCAGCACATTAAAAATCACATGCTCCTCACGTGTATCTTTTCTGAATTCATTTAAACATGTTGTAGTGTAGTGCATGGTAACTTGTGTGTGTCCTCACGCATGTGCATTGATCCTGATTACTTTGACCACGCATTGACCTTGACTTGATCCATTGGCTGAGAATGAGTCAATTCCTGTTGACTGAAGTGCATGATTGTTATGGTGTTTTGCGCAGACTTGGACTTAACCAGATTGATAATTACACCCCCATGTATTGAAGCCCAATGATTTTGAACTGTCCAATTGCTATGTTCATACCCCCCTGCATTTTGCATTTATTTTTCATTTTTATTTCTTTTTACACGTTTGATTTCTAATTTTTAAAAATACCAAAACATATTGGAAAATTCTACAAAAATTCATGTGTATTCTTAAAACATTTAGGAAATTTTCCATGATTTTATTTTCTGATTTTATGACCATTTTGCCCCTGTTCCATTATTTCTTTTGAATTTCCATTTGTATGCATACTTAATGTGACATATGATTTTGTGCATTTTTGTTCTTGATCATAAAAAATGATTTTGATGCCTTTCTTTTTGCATTGGGGTCACAATATGTTGAGGTATGTTTGAGATTTATGAGATGATTTTTAAGTCTTTTTTGGATGACTTTTGATGTGTTGCTTTGAGCATGAATGCATGAAACTTCCATGAGACTTTGACCTAATTGTTGAGTGACTTTGGTTCTGATTCATTGCTTGTGGACTTGATATGTTAATGGCATGTGTTTAAGGTGTTTGATTGGTGAAAGTCATAATTTTTGAAGCATGTTTGCTATTTGTTTGAAGCATGAAGTTTAACTTGTTCATTTTGTGAATGCATGCCTCATGTTTGGTTTGCTTGATCATGAAGGCACTTGTGCCATGAGTTGTGGTTTTGTTTGAGGATGTATAGCATGTTAATTGACTTCTGATTGTGACATTTGGGTTTCATCTTTGCATGTTTGATGTTTATCTTGCACCTTAAGTCATTTGTTTCACAAGTATGAACCACATTCACATCACTTCACCTTTTCTTCTTTGCTTCTTGTTGGATTGAGATTTTGTTTGCATGATTTGGTATGCTCATTTAGGATAACATTAGGTTGTGTAAATATGAGTTACATTCTGACTTGGAAGCATGTATAGCATTCAATCTCATTTTACTTTGTTTGTCAACTTGTTTGAATTTGATTTGTTCATTATATTTTCTTACTTTACTTGTAAGTGATTGTGCTAACCATGTAGGGGCTTTGGTAAGTTTCAATTGAGTGTGGATAAGGAATCCACATTCAACTTCTATCCTTTCTCTTTTACAATTCCATGTTTTGTTAAGCACTTATGTGCTTTCTTTTAATAACTCATCACTTTCCCTTTGTGAATTACAATTCATCTTCTACTTTAGAAGTGAATTGTTTAATTCATTCTTTCTTTAGACGTTAGGTTGAAACCTCACAAACCTTAGGATCACTCCCTTAACTAATCAATTAGGATTGAGTCTTAGTCCATATAGGTTTTACCTTTTCTCCTCTCTTGAGTCTCTTTTCTCATCTCAAAGAAAATTCAAAATATATAATAAACGTAGGCATTTATTGCATTTAGGCCTTTCATATAAAGAAAAGGTTATAAGGGGTCTTCTCTTATAATATTAGAATGTATAGCATATAGCCCATCTTGGGTCAATGTGTTAAACATTTGATCTTGTATGAGGGACTTAAATGCAATACTTGTTGAAGGTGCAAATAATAAAAAACACTTCTTCATTTCTTAATCAACAAAAACACTTAATAAACACAAGTATGCTAGTGTGTTTGAACCTTGACAATTGGAGCTAAGTGTGGAGGTCTTCTTCACTCTTAGTGTGCTTTCTTACCCATTCCATCTTGGAATGTGAGAATGTACACATTCCGATGACTAAGATTTGGATGCACTGTCGTATGCAAACAAATCCAAAACACTTCCTTCTAAAAGACAAGAAACAAACAATAACGTCTTTCCTTCGGGAATTCTTTTCTCACCTCATTCACTCTTAGCGTACGAACGCGCTTCTACTCGTTCTCTTGCAAGATGGTAACGCACTCGGACCAGCGAGCCTGCAACACCTGAGCTAGAACGTCAGCCGTTCTCTAAAAAACACAAACAATTCATCCCTAGTGAGGGGAACTACGTCGCTCTGATTCTCATGCTCCCGATGAGATACGTAGGCAGTGGGGTAGGGCCCATGCGAGCACTTCTTTTATTTTCCCTACATTTGTTTCTCTTTCTCCTTTCCTCTTTCAGTTCTTTCTCAGTATTCCTTTCTTTACACCCTTTGATCGAGACAAGCAAGCGTGGATCCCATCGGGTACGATGGACGTGAGGGGGTGCTAATACCTTCCTCTCGCGTAACCGACTCCCTTACCCACTTCTCTTGGTCGCAAGACCATGCTTTTCCTTTCTCTCAGGTTTACGCGGTGTTTCCTTTCCCTCTCTCGGGATAAATACACATTGCTGGCGACTCTGTTTCGGTGCCACTTTCGCGTTTGTACTAGGATGAAAATCCCGGGAGCGACACACCCGTCCGTGTACCTTTTCGATACCCGTCCGTATTGAATCCTTTTTACACCCGTCCGTGTACCTTTTGAGTACCCGTCCGTATTGAATCCTTTTACGCCCGTCCATGTACCTTTTCAGTACTCGTCGTATTGAACTTTTTACACCCGTCCGTGTACCTTTTCAGTACCCGTCCGTATTAAATCCTTTAACACCCGTCCGTGTTCCTTTTCAGTACCCGTCTGTATTGAATCCTCTTTACACCCGTCAGTGTACCTTTTCGATACCCGTCCGTGTTGAACTTTTTACACCCGTCTGTGTACCTTTTCATTACCTGTCCGTATTGAATCCTTTTACACCCGTCTGTGTACCTTTTCAGTACCTGTCCGTATTGAACTTTTTACACCCGTCCGTGTACCTTTTCAGTACCCGTCCGTATTGAATCCTTTTACACCCGTCCGTGTACCTTTTAAGTACCTGTCCGTATTGAAATTTTTACACCCGTCCGTATTGAATCATTTTACACCCGTCCGTGTGCCTTTTCAGTACCCGTCCGTATTGAATCCTTTTTACACCCGTTCGTGCACCTTTTCAGTACTCGTCCGTATTGAATCATTTTTACACCCGTTCGTGTACCTTTTCGATACCCGTCCGTATTGAATCCTTTTTACACCCGTCCGTGTACCTTTTCAGTACCCGTCCGTATTGAATCCTTTTACACCCGTCCGTGTTCCTTTTCAGTACTCGTCCGTATTGAATCCTTTTACACCCGTCCATGTATCTTTTCGATACCCGTCCGCATTAAACCCTTTTACACCCGTCCGTGTACCTTTTCAGTACCCGTCCATATTGAATCCTTTTACACCCGTCTGTGTATCTTTTCGATACCCGTCCGTATTAAACCCTTTTACACTCGTCCGTGTACCTTTTCTGTACCCGTCTGTATTGAATCCTTTTACACCCGCCCGTGTACCTTTTCAGTACCCGTCCGTATTGAATCCTTTTAGACCCGTCCTTGTATCTATTCGATACCCGTCCGTATTAAACCCTTTTACACCCGTCCGTGTACCTTTTCTATACCCGTCCGTATTGAATCCTTTTACACCCGTTCGTGTACCTTTTCAGTACCCGTCCGTATTGAATCCTTTTTACACCCGTCCGTGTACCTTTTCAGTACCCGTCCGTATTGAATCCTTTTTACACCCGTCCGTGTACCTTTTCAGTACCCGTCCATATTGAATACTTTTACACCCGTCCGTGTACCTTTTCAGTACCCGTCCGTATTGAACTTATCACACCCGTCCGTGTACCTTTTCGATACCCGTCCGTGTTGAACTTTTTACACCCGTCTGTGAACCTTTTCATTACCCATCCGTATTGAATCCTTTTAAACCCGTCCGTGTACCTTTTCAGTACCCGTCCGTATTAAATCCTTTTACACCCGTCCGTGTACCTTTTCAGTACCCGTCCGTATTGAAATTTTTACACCCGTCTGTGTACCTTTTCAGTACCCGTCCGTATTGAATCCTTTTACACCCGTCCGTGTACCTTTTTAGTACCCGTCCGTATTGAATCCTTTTTACACCCGTTCGTGTACCTTTTTCAGTACCCGTACGTATTGAATCCTTTTTACACCCGTCCGTGTACCTTTTCGATACCCGTCCGTATTGAATCCTTTTTACACCCGTCCGTGTACCTTTTGAGTACCCGTCCGTATTGAATCCTTTTACACCCGTCCGTGTACCTTTTCAGTACTCGTCGTATTGAACTTTTTACACCCGTCCGTGTACCTTTTCAGTACCCGTCCGTATTAAATCCTTTAACACCCGTCCGTGTTCCTTTTCAGTACCCGTCCGTATTGAATCCTCTTTACACCCGTCAGTGTACCTTTTTGATACCCGTCCGTGTTGAACTTTTTACACCCGTCTGTGTACCTTTTCTATACCTGTCCGTATTGAATCCATTTACACCCGTCTGTGTACCTTTTCAGTACCTGTCCGTATTGAACTTTTTACACCCGTCCGTGTACCTTTTCAGTACCCGTCCGTATTGAATCCTTTTACACCCGTCCGTGTACCTTTTCAGTACCCGTCCGTATTGAAATTTTTACACCCGTCTGTGTACCTTTTCAGTACCCGTCCGTATTGAATTCTTTTACACCCGTCCGTGTACCTTTTCAGTACCCGTCCGTATTGAATCCTTTTTACACCCGTCCGTGTACCTTTTCAGTACCCGTCCGTGTACCTTTTCGATACCCGTCCGTATTGAATCCTTTTTACACCCGTCCGTGTACCTTTTGAGTTCCCGTCCGTATTAAATCCTTTTACACCCGTCCGTGTACCTTTTCAGTACCCGTCTGTATTGAACTTTTCACACCCGTCCGTGTACCTTTTTAGTACCCGTCCGTATTAAATCCTTTTACACCCGTCCGTGTACCTTTTAAGTACCCATCCGTATTGAACTTTTTACACCCGTCCGTATTGAATCCTTTTACACCCGTCCGTGTACCTTTTCAGTACCCGTCCGTATTGAATCCTTTTTACACCCGTCCGTGTACCTTTTCAATACGCATCCGTATTGTAGCCTTTTTACACCCGTCCGTGTACCTTTTCGATACTCGTCCGTATTAAATCCTTTTTACACCCGTCCGTGTACCTTTTCAGTACCCGTAAATATTGAATCTTTTTAACACCCGTCCGTGTACCTTTTCAGTACTCGTCCGTATTGAATCCTTTTACACCCGTCCGTGTGCCTTTTCAGTACCCGACCGTATTGAATCCTTTTTACACCCGTTCGTGCACCTTTTCAGTACTCGTCCGTATTGAATCATTTTTACACCCGTTCGTGTACCTTTTCAGTACCCGTCCGTTTTGAATCCTTTTTACACCCGTCCGTGTACCTTTTCAGTATCCGTCCGTATTGAATCCTTTTTACACCCATCCGTGTACCTTTTCAGTACCCGTCCGTATTGAATCCTTTTACACCCATCCGTGTATCTTTTCGATACCCGTCCGCATTAAACCCTTTTACACCCGTCCGTGTACCTTTTCAGTACCCGTCCGTATTGAATCCTTTTACACCCGTCTGTGTATCTTTTCGATACCCGTCCGTATTAAACCCTTTTACACTCGTCCGTGTACCTTTTCTGTACCCGTCCGTATTGAATCCTTTTACACCCGCCCGTGTACCTTTTCAGTACCCGTCCGTATTGAATCCTTTTAGACCCGTCCTTGTATCTATTCGATACCCGTCCGTATTAAACCCTTTTACACCCGTCCGTGTACCTTTTTTGTACCCGTCCGTATTGAATCCTTTTACACCCGTTCGTGTACCTTTTCAGTACCCGTCCATATTGAATCCTTTTTACACCCGTCCGTGTACCTTTTCAGTACCCGTCCGTATTGAATCCTTTTTACACCCGTCCGTGTACCTTTTCAGTACCCGTCCATATTGAATACTTTTAGACCCGTCCGTGTACCTTTTCAGTACCCGTCCGTATTGAATCCACTTTACACCCGTCCGTGTCCCTTTTCGATACCCGTCCGCGTTGAACTTTTTACACCCGTCTGTGTACCTTTTCAGTACCCGTCCGTATTGAATCCTTTTACACCCGTCCGTGTACCTTTTTAGTACCCGTCCGTATTGAATCCTTTTTACACCCGTTCGTGTACCTTTTTCAGTACCCGTACGTATTGAATCCTTTTTACACCCGTCCGTGTACCTTTTCGATACCCGTCCGTATTGAATCCTTTTTACACCCGTCCGTGTACCTTTTGAGTACCCGTCCGTATTGAATCCTTTTACACCCGTCCGTGTACCTTTTCAGTACTCGTCGTATTGAACTTTTTACACCCGTCCGTGTACCTTTTCAGTACCCGTCCGTATTAAATCCTTTAACACCCGTCCGTGTTCCTTTTCAGTACCCGTCCGTATTGAATCCTCTTTACACCCGTCAGTGTACCTTTTTGATACCCGTCCGTGTTGAACTTTTTACACCCGTCTGTGTACCTTTTCTATACCTGTCCGTATTGAATCCATTTACACCCGTCTGTGTACCTTTTCAGTACCTGTCCGTATTGAACTTTTTACACCCGTCCGTGTACCTTTTCAGTACCCGTCCGTATTGAATCCTTTTACACCCGTCCGTGTACCTTTTCAGTACCCGTCCGTATTGAAATTTTTACACCCGTCTGTGTACCTTTTCAGTACCCGTCCGTATTGAATTCTTTTACACCCGTCCGTGTACCTTTTCAGTACCCGTCCGTATTGAATCCTTTTTACACCCGTCCGTGTACCTTTTCAGTACCCGTCCGTATTGAATCCTTTTTACACCCGTCCGTGTACCTTTTCGATACCCGTCCGTATTGAATCCTTTTTACACCCGTCCGTGTACCTTTTGAGTTCCCGTCCGTATTAAATCCTTTTACACCCGTCCGTGTACCTTTTCAGTACCCGTCTGTATTGAACTTTTCACACCCGTCCGTGTACCTTTTTAGTACCCGTCCGTATTAAATCCTTTTACACCCGTCCGTGTACCTTTTAAGTACCCATCCGTATTGAACTTTTTACACCCGTCCGTATTGAATCCTTTTACACCCGTCCGTGTACCTTTTCAGTACCCGTCCGTATTGAATCCTTTTTACACCCGTCCGTGTACCTTTTCAATACGCATCCGTATTGTAGCCTTTTTACACCCGTCCGTGTACCTTTTCGATACTCGTCCGTATTAAATCCTTTTTACACCCGTCCGTGTACCTTTTCAGTACCCGTAAATATTGAATCTTTTTAACACCCGTCCGTGTACCTTTTCAGTACTCGTCCGTATTGAATCCTTTTACACCCGTCCGTGTGCCTTTTCAGTACCCGACCGTATTGAATCCTTTTTACACCCGTTCGTGCACCTTTTCAGTACTCGTCCGTATTGAATCATTTTTACACCCGTTCGTGTACCTTTTCAGTACCCGTCCGTTTTGAATCCTTTTTACACCCGTCCGTGTACCTTTTCAGTATCCGTCCGTATTGAATCCTTTTTACACCCATCCGTGTACCTTTTCAGTACCCGTCCGTATTGAATCTTTTTACACCCATCCGTGTATCTTTTCGATACCCGTCCGCATTAAACCCTTTTACACCCGTCCGTGTACCTTTTCAGTACCCGTCCGTATTGAATCCTTTTACACCCGTCTGTGTATCTTTTCGATACCCGTCCGTATTAAACCCTTTTACACTCGTCCGTGTACCTTTTCTGTACCCGTCCGTATTGAATCCTTTTACACCCGCCCGTGTACCTTTTCAGTACCCGTCCGTATTGAATCCTTTTAGACCCGTCCTTGTATCTATTCGATACCCGTCCGTATTAAACCCTTTTACACCCGTCCGTGTACCTTTTTTGTACCCGTCCGTATTGAATCCTTTTACACCCGTTCGTGTACCTTTTCAGTACCCGTCCATATTGAATCCTTTTTACACCCGTCCGTGTACCTTTTCAGTACCCGTCCGTATTGAATCCTTTTTACACCCGTCCGTGTACCTTTTCAGTACCCGTCCATATTGAATACTTTTAGACCCGTCCGTGTACCTTTTCAGTACCCGTCCGTATTGAATCCACTTTACACCCGTCCGTGTCCCTTTTCGATACCCGTCCGCGTTGAACTTTTTACACCCGTCTGTGAACCTTTTCATTACCCATCCGTATTGAATCCTTTTACACCCGTCCGTGTACATTTTCAGTACCCGTCCGTATTGAACTTTTTACACCCGTCCGTGTACCTTTTCAGTACCCGTCCGTATTAAATCCTTTTACACCCGTCCGTGTACCTTTTCAGTACCCGTCCGTATTGAAATTTTTACACCCGTCTGTGTACCTTTTCAGTACCCGTCCGTATTGAATCCTTTTACACCCGTCCGTGTACCTTTTTAGTACCCGTCCGTATTGAATCCTTTTTACACCCGTTCGTGTACCTTTTTCAGTACCCGTCCATATTGAATCCTTTTTACACCCGTCCGTGTACCTTTTCGATACCCGTCCGTATTGAATCCTTTTTACACCAGTCCGTGTACCTTTTGAGTACCTGTCCGTATTGAATCCTTTTACACCCGTCCGTGTACCTTTTCAGTACTCGTCCGTATTGAACTTTTTACACCCGTTCGTGTACCTTTTCAGTACCCGTCCGTATTAAATCCTTTAACACCCGTCCGTGTACCTTTTCAGTACCCGTCCGTTTTGAATCCTCTTTACACCCGTCAGTGTACCTTTTCGATACCCGTCCGTGTTAAACTTTTTACACCCGTCTGTGTACCTTTTCATTACCTGTCCGTATTGAATCCTTTTACACCCGTCTGTGTACCTTTTCAGTACCTCTCCGTATTTAAATTTTTACACCCGTCCGTGTACCTTTTCAGTACCCGTCCGTATTGAATCCTTTTACACCCGTCCGTGTACCTTTTCAGTACCCGTCCGTATTGAAATTTTTACAGCCGTCTGTGTACCTTTTCAGAACCCGTCCGTATTGAATTCTTTTACACCCGTCCGTGTACCTTTTCAGTACCCGTCCGTATTGAATCCTTTTTACACCTGTCCGTGTACCTTTTCGATACCCGTCCGTATTGAATCCTTTTTACACCCGTCCGTGTACCTTTTGAGTACCCGTCCGTATTAAATCCTTTTACACCCGTCCGTGTACCTTTTCAGTACCCGTCCGTATTGAACTTTTCACACCCGTCCGTGTACCTTTTTAGTACCCGTCCGTATTAAATCCTTTTACACCCGTCCGTGTACCTTTTAAGTACCCATCCGTATTGAAATTTTTACACCCGTCCGTATTGAATCCTTTTACACCCGTCCGTGTACCTTTTCAGTACCCGTCCGTATTGAATCCTTTTTACACCCGTCCGTGTACCTTTTCAATACGCGTCCGTATTGTAGCCTTTTTACACCCGTCCGTGTACCTTTTCGATACCCGTCCGTATTGAATCCTTTTTACACCCGTCCGTGTACCTTTTCAGTACCCGTCAATATTGAATCTTTTTAACACCCGTCCTTGTACCTTTTCAGTACCTGTCCGTATTGAATACTTTTACACCCGTCCGTGTGCCTTTTCAGTACCCGTCCGTATTGAATCCTTTTTACACCCGTTCGTGCACCTTTTAAGTACTCGTCCGTATTGAATCATTTTTACACCCGTTCGTGTACCTTTTCAGTACCCGTCCGTATTGAGTCCTTTTTACACCCGTCCGTGTACCTTTTCAGTACCCGTCCGTATTGAATCCTTTTTACTCCCATCCGTGTACCTTTTCAGTACCCGTCCGTATTGAATCCTTTTACACCCGTCCGTGTATCTTTTCGATACCCGTCCGCATTAAACCCTTTTACACCCGTCCGTGTACCTTTTCAGTACCCGTCCGTAGTGAATCCTTTTACACCCGTCTGTGTATCTTTTCGATACCCGTCCGTATTAAACCCTTTTACACTCGTCCGTGTACCTTTTCAGTACCCGTCCGTATTGAATCCTTTTACACCCGCCCGTGTACCTTTTCAGTACCCGTCCGTATTGAATCCTTTTAGACCCGTCCATGTATCTATTCGATACCCGTCCGTATTAAACCCTTTTACACCCGTCCGTGTACCTTTTCTGTACCCGTCCGTATTGAATCCTTTTACACCCGTTCGTGTACCTTTTCAGTACCCGTCGGTGTTGAATCCTTTTTACACCCGTCCGTGTACCTTTTCAGTACCCGTCCGTATTGAATCCTTTTTACACCCGTCCGTGTACCTTTTCAGTACCCGTCCATATTGAATACTTTTACACCCGTCCGTGTACCTTTTCAGTACCCGTCCGTATTGAATCCACTTTACACCCGTCCGTGTACCTTTTCGATACCCGTCCGTGTTGAACTTTTTACACCCGTCTGTGAACCTTTTCATTACCCATCCGTATTGAATCCTTTTAAACCCGTCCGTGTACCTTTTCAGTACCCGTCCGTATTAAATCCTTTTACACCCGTCCATATACCTTTTCAGTACCTGTCCGTATTGAACTTTTTACACCCGTCCGTGTACCTTTTCAGTACCCGTCCGTATTGAATCCTTTTACACCCGTCCGTGTACCTTTTCAGTACCCGTCCGTATTGAAATTTTTACACCCGTCTGTGTACCTTTTCAGTACCCGTCCGTATTGAATTCTTTTACACCCCTCCGTGTACCTTTTCAGTACCCGTCCGTATTGAATCCTTTTTACACCCGTCCGTGTACCTTTTCAGTACCCGTCCGTATTGAATCCTTTTTACACCCGTCCGTGTACCTTTTCGATACCCGTCCGTATTGAATCCTTTTTACACCCGTCCGTGTACGTTTTGAGTACCCGTCCGTATTAAATCCTTTTACACCCGTCCGTGTACCTTTTCAGTACCCGTCTGTATTGAACTTTTCACACCCGTCCGTGTATCTTTTTAGTACCCGTCCGTATTAAATCCTTTTACACCCGTCCGTGTACCTTTTAAGTACCCATCCGTATTGAACTTTTACACCCGTCCGTATTGAATCCTTTTACACCCGTCCGTGTACCTTTTCAGTACCCGTCCGTATTGAATCCTTTTTACACCCGTCCGTGTACCTTTTCAATACGCGTCCGTATTGTAGCCTTTTTACACCCGTCCGTGTACCTTTTCGATACCCGTCCGTATTGAATCCTTTTTACACCCGTCCGTGTACCTTTTCAGTACCCGTCAATATTGAATCTTTTTAACACCCGTCCGTGTACCTTTTCAGTACCCGTCCGTATTGAATACTTTTACACCCGTCCGTGTGCCTTTTCAGTACCCGTCCGTATTGAATCCTTTTTACACCCGTTCGTGCACCTTTTAAGTACTCGTCCGTATTGAATCATTTTTACACCCGTTCGTGTACCTTTTCAGTACCCGTCCGTATTGAATCCTTTTTACACCCGTCCGTGTACCTTTTCAGTACCCGTCCGTATTGAATCCTTTTTACACCCATCCGTGTACCTTTTCAGTACCCGTCCGTATTGAATCCTTTTACACCCGTCCGTGTATCTTTTCGATACACGTCCGCATTAAACCCTTTTACACCCGTCCGTGTACCTTTTCAGTACCCGTCCGTATTGAATCCTTTTACACCCGCCCGTGTACCTTTTCAGTACCCGTCCGTATTGAATCCTTTTAGACCCGTCCATGTATCTATTCGATACCCGTCCATATTAAACCCTTTTACACCCGTCCGTGTACCTTTTCTGTACCCGTCCGTGTTGAATCCTTTTACACCCGTTCGTGTACCTTTTCAGTACCCGTCGGTGTTGAATCCTTTTTACACCCGTCCGTGTACCTTTTCAGTACCCGTCCGTATTGAATCCTTTTTACACCCGTCCGTGTACCTTTTCAGTACCCGTCCATATTGAATACTTTTACACCCGTCCGTGTACCTTTTCAGTACCCGTCCGTATTGAATCCACTTTACACCCGTCCGTGTACCTTTTCGATACCCGTCCGTGTTGAACTTTTTACACCCGTCTGTGAACCTTTTCATTACCCATCCGTATTGAATCCTTTTAAACCCGTCCGTGTACCTTTTCAGTACCCGTCCGTATTAAATCCTTTTACACCCGTCCATATACCTTTTCAGTACCTGTCCGTATTGAACTTTTTACACCCGTCCGTGTACCTTTTCAGTACCCGTCCGTATTGAATCCTTTTACACCCGTCCGTGTACCTTTTCAGTACCCGTCCGTATTGAAATTTTTACACCCGTCTGTGTACCTTTTCAGTACCCGTCCGTATTGAATTCTTTTACACCCGTCCGTGTACCTTTTCAGTACCCGTCCGTATTGAATCCTTTTTACACCCGTCCGTGTACCTTTTCAGTACCCGTCCGTATTGAATCCTTTTTACACCCGTCCGTGTACCTTTTCGATACCCGTCCGTATTGAATCCTTTTTACACCCGTCCGTGTACGTTTTGAGTACCCGTCCGTATTAAATCCTTTTACACCCGTCCGTGTACCTTTTCAGTACCCGTCTGTATTGAACTTTTCACACCCGTCCGTGTATCTTTTTAGTACCCGTCCGTATTAAATCCTTTTACACCCGTCCGTGTACCTTTTAAGTACCCATCCGTATTGAACTTTTACACCCGTCCGTATTGAATCCTTTTACACCCGTCCGTGTACCTTTTCAGTACCCGTCCGTATTGAATCCTTTTTACACCCGTCCGTGTACCTTTTCAATACGCGTCCGTATTGTAGCCTTTTTACACCCGTCCGTGTACCTTTTCGATACCCGTCCGTATTGAATCCTTTTTACACCCGTCCGTGTACCTTTTCAGTACCCGTCAATATTGAATCTTTTTAACACCCGTCCGTGTACCTTTTCAGTACCCGTCCGTATTGAATACTTTTACACCCGTCCGTGTGCCTTTTCAGTACCCGTCCGTATTGAATCCTTTTTACACCCGTTCGTGCACCTTTTAAGTACTCGTCCGTATTGAATCATTTTTACACCCGTTCGTGTACCTTTTCAGTACCCGTCCGTATTGAATCCTTTTTACACCCGTCCGTGTACCTTTTCAGTACCCGTCCGTATTGAATCCTTTTTACACCCATCCGTGTACCTTTTCAGTACCCGTCCGTATTGAATCCTTTTACACCCGTCCGTGTATCTTTTCGATACCCGTCCGCATTAAACCCTTTTACACCCGTCCGTGTACCTTTTCAGTACCCGTCCGTATTGAATCCTTTTACACCCGCCCGTGTACCTTTTCAGTACCCGTCCGTATTGAATCCTTTTAGACCCGTCCATGTATCTATTCGATACCCGTCCATATTAAACCCTTTTACACCCGTCCGTGTACCTTTTCTGTACCCGTCCGTGTTGAATCCTTTTACACCCGTTCGTGTACCTTTTCAGTACCCGTCGGTGTTGAATCCTTTTTACACCCGTCCGTGTACCTTTTCAGTACCCGTCCGTATTGAATCCTTTTTACACCCGTCCGTGTACCTTTTCAGTACCCGTCCATATTGAATACTTTTACACCCGTCCGTGTACCTTTTCAGTACCCGTCCGTATTGAATCCACTTTACACCCGTCCGTGTACCTTTTCGATACCCGTCCGTGTTGAACTTTTTACACCCGTCTGTGAACCTTTTCATTACCCATCCGTATTGAATCCTTTTAAACCCGTCCGTGTACCTTTTCAGTACCCGTCCGTATTAAATCCTTTTACACCCGTCCATATACCTTTTCAGTACCTGTCCGTATTGAACTTTTTACACCCGTCCGTGTACCTTTTCAGTACCCGTCCGTATTGAATCCTTTTACACCCGTCCGTGTACCTTTTCAGTACCCGTCCGTATTGAAATTTTTACACCCGTCTGTGTACCTTTTCAGTACCCGTCCGTATTGAATTCTTTTACACCCGTCCGTGTACCTTTTCAGTACCCGTCCGTATTGAATCCTTTTTACACCCGTCCGTGTACCTTTTCAGTACCCGTCCGTATTGAATCCTTTTTACACCCGTCCGTGTACCTTTTCGATACCCGTCCGTATTGAATCCTTTTTACACCCGTCCGTGTACGTTTTGAGTACCCGTCCGTATTAAATCCTTTTACACCCGTCCGTGTACCTTTTCAGTACCCGTCTGTATTGAACTTTTCACACCCGTCCGTGTATCTTTTTAGTACCCGTCCGTATTAAATCCTTTTACACCCGTCCGTGTACCTTTTAAGTACCCATCCGTATTGAACTTTTACACCCGTCCGTATTGAATCCTTTTACACCCGTCCGTGTACCTTTTCAGTACCCGTCCGTATTGAATCCTTTTTACACCCGTCCGTGTACCTTTTCAATACGCGTCCGTATTGTAGCCTTTTTACACCCGTCCGTGTACCTTTTCGATACCCGTCCGTATTGAATCCTTTTTACACCCGTCCGTGTACCTTTTCAGTACCCGTCAATATTGAATCTTTTTAACACCCGTCCGTGTACCTTTTCAGTACCCGTCCGTATTGAATACTTTTACACCCGTCCGTGTGCCTTTTCAGTACCCGTCCGTATTGAATCCTTTTTACACCCGTTCGTGCACCTTTTAAGTACTCGTCCGTATTGAATCATTTTTACACCCGTTCGTGTACCTTTTCAGTACCCGTCCGTATTGAATCCTTTTTACACCCGTCTGTGTACCTTTTCAGTACCCGTCCGTATTGAATCCTTTTTACACCCATCCGTGTACCTTTTCAGTACCCGTCCGTATTGAATCCTTTTACACCCGTCCGTGTATCTTTTCGATACCCGTCCGCATTAAACCCTTTTACACCCGTCCGTGTACCTTTTCAGTACCCGTCCGTAGTGAATCCTTTTAAACCCGTCTGTGTATCTTTTCGATACCCGTCCGTATTAAACCCTTTTACACTCGTCCGTGTACCTTTTCTGTACCCGTCCGTATTGAATCCTTTTACACCCGCCCGTGTACCTTTTCAGTACCCGTCCGTATTGAATCCTTTTAGACCCGTCCATGTATCTATTCGATACCCGTCCGTATTAAACCCTTTTACACCCGTCCGTGTACCTTTTCTGTACCCGTCCGTATTGAATCCTTTTACACCCGTTCGTGTACCTTTTCAGTACCCGTCGGTGTTGAATCCTTTTTACACCCGTCCGTGTACCTTTTCAGTACCCGTCCGTATTGAATCCTTTTTACACCCGTCCGTGTACCTTTTCAGTACCCATCCATATTGAATACTTTTACACCCGTCCGTGTACCTTTTCAGTACCCGTCCGTATTGAATCCACTTTACACCCGTCCGTGTACCTTTTCGATACCCGTCCGTGTTGAACTTTTTACACCCCTCTGTGAACCTTTTCATTACCCATCCGTATTGAATCCTTTTAAACCCGTCCGTGTACCTTTTCAGTACCCGTCCGTATTAAATCCTTTTACACTCGTCCATGTACCTTTTCAGTACCTGTCCGTATTGAACTTTTTACACCCGTCCGTGTACCTTTTCAGTACCCGTCCGTATTGAATCCTTTTACACCTGTCCGTGTACCTTTTCAGTACCCGTCCGTATTGAAATTTTTACACCCGTCTGTGTACCTTTTCAGTACCCGTCCGTATTGAATTCTTTTACACCCGTCCGTGTACCTTTTCAGTACCCGTCCGTATTGAATCCTTTTTACACCCGTCCGTGTACCTTTTCAGTACCCGTCCGTATTGAATCCTTTTTACACCCGTCCGTGTACCTTTTCGATACCCGTCCGTATTGAATCCTTTTTACACCCGTCCGTGTACCTTTTGAGTACCCGTCCGTATTAAATCCTTTTACACCCGTCCGTGTGCCTTTTCAGTACCCGTCCGTATTGAACTTTTCACACCCGTCCGTGTACCTTTTTAGTACCCGTCCGTATTAAATCCTTTTACACCCGTTCGTGTACCTTTTAAGTACCCATCCGTATTGAACTTTTTACACCCGTCCGTATTGAATCCTTTTACACCCGTCCGTGTACCTTTTCAGTACCCGTCCGTATTGAATCCTTTTTACACCCGTCCGTGTACCTTTTCAATACGCGTCCGTATTGTAGCCTTTTTACACCCGTCCGTGTACCTTTTCGATACTCGTCCGTATTAAATCCTTTTTACACCCGTCCGTGTACCTTTTCAGTACCCGTAAATATTGAATCTTTTTAACACCCGTCCGTGTACCTTTTCAGTACTCGTCCGTATTGAATCCTTTTACACCCGTCCGTGTGCCTTTTCAGTACCCGTCCGTATTGAATCCTTTTTACACCCGTTCGTGCACCTTTTCAGTACTCGTCCGTATTGAATCATTTTTACACCCGTTCGTGTACCTTTTCAGTACCCGTCCGTTTTGAATCCTTTTTACACCCGTCCGTGTACCTTTTCAGTATCCGTCCGTATTGAATCCTTTTTACACCCATCCGTGTACCTTTTCAGTACCCGTCCGTATTAAACCCTTTTACACCCATCCGTGTATCTTTTCGATACCCGTCCGCATTGAACCCTTTTACACCCGTCCGTGTACCTTTTCAGTACCCGTCCGTATTGAATCCTTTTACACCCGTCTGTGTATCTTTTCGATACCCGTCCGTATTGAACCCTTTTACACTCGTCCGTGTACCTTTTCTGTACCCGTCCGTATTGAATCCTTTTACACCCGCCCGTGTACCTTTTCAGTACCCGTCCGTATTGAATCCTTTTAGACCCGTCCTTGTATCTATTCGATACCCGTCCGTATTAAACCCTTTTACACCCGTCCGTGTACCTTTTCTGTACCCGTCCGTATTGAATCCTTTTACACCCGTTCGTGTACCTTTTCAGTACCCGTCCATATTGAATCCTTTTTACACCCGTCCGTGTACCTTTTCAGTACCCGTCCGTATTGAATCCTTTTTACACCCGTCCGTGTACCTTTTCAGTACCCGTCCATATTGAATACTTTTAGACCCGTCCGTGTACCTTTTCAGTACCCGTCCGTATTGAATCCACTTTACACCCGTCCGTGTCCCTTTTCGATACCCGTCCGTGTTGAACTTTTTACACCCGTCTGTGAACCTTTTCATTACCCATCCGTATTGAATCCTTTTACACCCGTCCGTGTACCTTTTCAGTACCCGTCCGTATTGAACTTTTTACACCCGTCCGTGTACCTTTTCAGTACCCGTCCGTATTAAATCCTTTTACACCCGTCCGTGTACCTTTTCAGTACCCGTCCGTATTGAAATTTTTACACCCGTCTGTGTACCTTTTCAGTACCCGTCCGTATTGAATCCTTTTACACCCGTCCGTGTACCTTTTTAGTACCCGTCCGTATTGAATCCTTTTTACACCTGTTCGTGTACCTTTTTCAGTACCCGTCCGTATTGAATCCTTTTTACACCCGTCCGTGTACCTTTTCGATACCCGTCCGTATTGAATCCTTTTTACACCAGTCCGTGTACCTTTTGAGTACCTGTCCGTATTGAATCCTTTTACACCCGTCCATGTACCTTTTCAGTACTCGCCCGTATTGAACTTTTTACACCCGTCCGTGTACCTTTTCAGTACCCGTCCGTATTAAATCCTTTAACACCCGTCCGTGTACCTTTTCAGTACCCGTCCGTATTGAATCCTCTTTACACCCGTCAGTGTACCTTTTCGATACCCGTCCGTGTTGAACTTTTTACACCCGTCTGTGTACCTTTTCATTACCTGTCCGTATTGAATCCTTTTACACCCGTCTGTGTACCTTTTCAGTACCTGTCCGTATTGAAATTTTTACACCAGTCCGTGTACCTTTTCAGTACCCGTCCGTATTGAATCCTTTTACACCCGTCCGTGTACCTTTTCAGTACCCGTCCGTATTGAAATTTTTACACCCGTCTGTGTACCTTTTCAGTACCCGTCCGTATTGAATTCTTTTACACCCGTCCGTGTACCTTTTCAGTACCCGTCCGTATTGAATCCTTTTTACACCCGTCCGTGTACCTTTTCGATACCCGTCCGTATTGAATCCTTTTTACACCCGTCCGTGTACCTTTTGAGTACCCGTCCGTATTAAATCCTTTTACACCCGTCCGTGTACCTTTTCAGTACCCGTCCGTATTGAACTTTTCACACCCGTCCGTGTACCTTTTTACTACCCGTCCGTATTAAATCCTTTTACACCCGTCCGTGTACCTTTTAAGTACCCATCCGTATTGAACTTTTTACACCCGTCCGTATTGAATCCTTTTACACCCGTCCGTGTACCTTTTCAGTACCCGTCCGTATTGAATCCTTTTTACACCCGTTCGTGTACCTTTTCAATACGCGTCCGTATTGTAGCCTTTTTACACCCGTCCGTGTACCTTTTCGATACCCGTCCGTATTGAATCCTTTTTACACCCGTCCGTGTACCTTTTCAGTACCCGTCAATATTGAATCTTTTTAACACCCGTCCGTGTACCTTTTCAGTACCCGTCCGTATTGAATACTTTTACACCCGTCCGTGTGCCTTTTCAGTACCCGTCCGTATTGAATCCTTTTTACACCCGTTCGTGCACCTTTTAAGTACTCGTCCGTATTGAATCATTTTTACACCCGTTCGTGTACCTTTTCAGTACCCGTCCGTATTGAATCCTTTTTACACCCGTCCGTGTACCTTTTCAGTACCCGTCCGTATTGAATCCTTTTTACACCCATCCGTGTACCTTTTCAGTACCCGTCCGTATTGAATCCTTTTACACCCGTCCGTGTATCTTTTCGATACCCGTCCGCATTAAACCCTTTTACACCCGTCCGTGTACCTTTTCAGTACCCGTCCGTAGTGAATCCTTTTACACCCGTCTGTGTATCTTTTCGATACCCGTCCGTATTAAACCCTTTTACACTCGTCCGTGTACCTTTTCTGTACCCGTCCGTATTGAATCCTTTTACACCCGCCCGTGTACCTTTTCAGTACCCGTCCGTATTGAATCCTTTTAGACCCGTCCATGTATCTATTCGATACCCGTCCGTATTAAACCCTTTTACACCCGTCCGTGTACCTTTTCTGTACCCGTCCGTATTGAATCCTTTTACACCCGTTCGTGTACCTTTTCAGTACCCGTCGGTGTTGAATCCTTTTTACACCCGTCCGTGTACCTTTTCAGTACCCGTCCGTATTGAATCCTTTTTACACCCGTCCGTGTACCTTTTCAGTACCCGTCCATATTGAATACTTTTACACCCGTCCGTGTACCTTTTCAGTACCCGTCCGTATTGAATCCACTTTACACCCGTCCGTGTACCTTTTCGATACCCGTCCGTGTTGAACTTTTTACACCCGTCTGTGAACCTTTTCATTACCCATCCGTATTGAATCCTTTTACACCCGTCCGTGTACCTTTTAAGTACCCATCCGTATTGAACTTTTTACACACGTCCGTATTGAATCCTTTTACACCCGTCCGTGTACCTTTTCAGTACCCGTCCGTATTGAATCCTTTTTACACCCGTCTGTGTACCTTTTCAATACGCGTCCGTATTGTAGCCTTTTTACACTCGTCCGTGTACCTTTTCGCTACCCGTCCGTATTGAATCCTTTTTACACCCATCCGTGTACCTTTTCAGTACCCGTCAATATTGAATCTTTTTAACACCCGTCCGTGTACCTTTTCAGTACCCGTCCATATTGAATCCTTTTACACCCGTCCGTGTGCCTTTTCAGTACCCGTCCGTATTGAATCCTTTTTACACCCGTTCGTGCACCTTTTCAGTACTCGTCCGTATTGAATCATTTTTACACCCGTTCGTGTACCTTTTCAGTACCCGTCGGTATTGAATCCTTTTTACACCCATCCGTGTACCTTTTCAGTACCCGTCCGTATTGAATCCTTTTTACACCCGTCCGTGTACCTTTTCAGTACCCGTCCGTATTGAATCCTTTTACACCCGTCCGTGTATCTTTTCGATACCCGTCCGCATTAAACCCTTTTACACCCGTCCGTGTACCTTTTCAGTACCCGTCCGTATTGAATCCTTTTACACCCGTCTGTGTATCTTTTCGATACCCGTCTGTATTAAACCCTTTTACACTCGTCCGTGTACCTTTTCTGTACCCGTCCGTATTGAATCCTTTTACACCCGCCCGTGTACCTTTTCAGTACCCGTCAATATTGAATCTTTTTAACACCCGTCCGTGTACCTTTTCAGTACCCGTCCATATTGAATCCTTTTACACCCGTCCGTGTGCCTTTTCAGTACCCGTCCGTATTGAATCCTTTTTACACCCGTTCGTGCACCTTTTCAGTACTCGTCCGTATTGAATCATTTTTACACCCGTTCGTGTACCTTTTCAGTACCCGTCGGTATTGAATCCTTTTTACACCCGTCCGTGTACCTTTTCAGTACCCGTCCGTATTGAATCCTTTTTAACACCCGTCCGTGTACCTTTTCAGTACCCGTCCATATTGAATACTTTTACACCCGTCCGTGTACCTTTTCAGTACCCGTCCGTATTGAATCCACTTTACACCCGTCCGTGTACCTTTTCGATACCCGTCCGTGTTGAACTTTTTACACCCGTCTGTGAACCTTTTCATTACCCATCCGTATTGAATCCTTTTACACCCGTCCGTGTACCTTTTAAGTACCCATCCGTATTGAACTTTTTACACACGTCCGTATTGAATCCTTTTACACCCGTCCGTGTACCTTTTCAGTACCCGTCCGTATTGAATCCTTTTTACACCCGTCCGTGTACCTTTTCAATACGCGTCCGTATTGTAGCCTTTTTACACTCGTCCGTGTACCTTTTCGCTACCCGTCCGTATTGAATCCTTTTTACACCCGTCCGTGTACCTTTTCAGTACCCGTCAATATTGAATCTTTTTAACACCCGTCCGTGTACCTTTTCAGTACCCGTCCATATTGAATCCTTTTACACCCGTCCGTGTGCCTTTTCAGTACCCGTCCGTATTGAATCCTTTTTACACCCGTTCGTGCACCTTTTCAGTACTCGTCCGTATTGAATCATTTTTACACCCGTTCGTGTACCTTTTCAGTACCCGTCGGTATTGAATCCTTTTTACACCCATCCGTGTACCTTTTCAGTACCCGTCCGTATTGAATCCTTTTTACACCCGTCCGTGTACCTTTTCAGTACCCGTCCGTATTGAATCCTTTTACACCCGTCCGTGTATCTTTTCGATACCCGTCCGCATTAAACCCTTTTACACCCGTCCGTGTACCTTTTCAGTACCCGTCCGTATTGAATCCTTTTACACCCGTCTGTGTATCTTTTCGATACCCGTCTGTATTAAACCCTTTTACACTCGTCCGTGTACCTTTTCTGTACCCGTCCGTATTGAATCCTTTTACACCCGCCCGTGTACCTTTTCAGTACCCGTCCGTATTGAATCCTTTTAGACCCGTCCATGTATCTATTCGATACCCGTCCGTATTAAACCCTTTTACACCCGTCCGTGTACCTTTTCAGTACCCGTCCGTATTGAATCCTTTTACACCCGTTCGTGTACCTTTTCAGTACCCGTCCGTATTGAATCCTTTTTACACCCGTCCGTGTACCTTTTCAGTACCCGTCCGTATTGAATCCTTTTGACACCCGTCCGTGTACCTTTTCAGTACCCGTCCATATTGAATACTTTTACACCCGTCCGTGTACCTTTTCAGTACCTGTCCGTATTGAATCCACTTTACACCCGTCCGTGTACCTTTTCGATTCCCGTCCGTGTTGAACTTTTTACACCCGTCTGTGAACCTTTTCATTACCCATCCGTATTGAATCCTTTTACACCCGTCCGTGTATCTTTTCAGCACCCGTCCGTATTGAACTTTTTACACCCGTCCGGGTACCTTTTCAGTACCCGTCCGTATTAAATCCTTTTACACCCGTCCGTGTACCTTTTCAGTACCCGTCCGTATTGAAATTTTTACACCCGTCTGTGTACCTTTTCAGTACCCGTCCGTATTGAATCCTTTTACACCCGTCCGTGTACCTTTTTAGTACCCGTCCGTATTGAATCCTTTTTACACCCGTCCGTGTTCCTTTTTCAGTACCCGTCCGTATT
This sequence comes from Lathyrus tuberosus, assembly GCA_022829125.1. NCBI lineage: Eukaryota > Viridiplantae > Streptophyta > Magnoliopsida > Fabales > Fabaceae > Lathyrus > Lathyrus tuberosus. The sequence continues at coordinate 11,854,369 of JALAZF010000168.1, forward strand.
GAATCCTTTTTACACCCGTCCGTGTACCTTTTCGATACCCGTCCATATTGAATCCTTTTTACACCCGTCCGTGTACCTTTTGAGTACCCGTCCGTATTGAATCCTTTTACACCCGTCCGTGTACCTTTTCAGTACTCGTCCGTATTGAACTTTTTACACCCGTCCGTGTACCTTTTCAGTACCCGTCCGTATTAAATCCTTTAACACCCGTCCGTGTACCTTTTCAGTACCCGTCCGTATTGAATCCTCTTTACACCCGTCAGTGTACCTTTTCGATACCCGTCCGTGTTGAACTTTTTACACCCGTCTGTGTACCTTTTCATTACCCGTCCGTATTGAATCCTTTTACACCCGTCTGTGTACCTTTTCAGTACCTGTCCGTATTGAACTTTTTACACCCGTCCGTGTACCTTTTCAGTACCCGTCCGTATTGAAATTTTTACACCCGTCTGTGTACCTTTTCAGTACCCGTCCGTATTGAATTCTTTTACACCCGTCCGTGTACCTTTTGAGTACCCGTCAGTATTGAATCCTTTTTACACCTGTCCGTGTACCTTTTCAGTACCCGTCCGTATTGAATCCTTTTTACACCCGTCCGTGAACCTTTTCATTACCCATCCGTATTGAATCCTTTTACACCCGTCCGTGTACCTTTTAAGTACCCATCCGTATTGAACTTTTTACACACGTCCGTATTGAATCCTTTTACACCCGTCCGTGTACCTTTTCAGTACCCGTCCGTATTGAATCCTTTTTACACCCGTCCGTGTACCTTTTCAATACGCGTCCGTATTGTAGCCTTTTTACACTCGTCCGTGTACCTTTTCGCTACCCGTCCGTATTGAATCCTTTTTACACCCGTCCGTGTACCTTTTCAGTACCCGTCAATATTGAATCTTTTTAACACCCGTCCGTGTACCTTTTCAGTACCCGTCCATATTGAATCCTTTTACACCCGTCCGTGTGCCTTTTCAGTACCCGTCCGTATTGAATCCTTTTTACACCCGTTCGTGCACCTTTTCAGTACTCGTCCGTATTGAATCATTTTTACACCCGTTCGTGTACCTTTTCAGTACCCGTCGGTATTGAATCCTTTTTACACCCATCCGTGTACCTTTTCAGTACCCGTCCGTATTGAATCCTTTTTACACCCGTCCGTGTACCTTTTCAGTACCCGTCCGTATTGAATCCTTTTACACCCGTCCGTGTATCTTTTCGATACCCGTCCGCATTAAACCCTTTTACACCCGTCCGTGTACCTTTTCAGTACCCGTCCGTATTGAATCCTTTTACACCCGTCTGTGTATCTTTTCGATACCCGTCTGTATTAAACCCTTTTACACTCGTCCGTGTACCTTTTCTGTACCCGTCCGTATTGAATCCTTTTACACCCGCCCGTGTACCTTTTCAGTACCCGTCAATATTGAATCTTTTTAACACCCGTCCGTGTACCTTTTCAGTACCCGTCCATATTGAATCCTTTTACACCCGTCCGTGTGCCTTTTCAGTACCCGTCCGTATTGAATCCTTTTTACACCCGTTCGTGCACCTTTTCAGTACTCGTCCGTATTGAATCATTTTTACACCCGTTCGTGTACCTTTTCAGTACCCGTCGGTATTGAATCCTTTTTACACCCGTCCGTGTACCTTTTCAGTACCCGTCCGTATTGAATCCTTTTTAACACCCGTCCGTGTACCTTTTCAGTACCCGTCCATATTGAATACTTTTACACCCGTCCGTGTACCTTTTCAGTACCCGTCCGTATTGAATCCACTTTACACCCGTCCGTGTACCTTTTCGATACCCGTCCGTGTTGAACTTTTTACACCCGTCTGTGAACCTTTTCATTACCCATCCGTATTGAATCCTTTTACACCCGTCCGTGTACCTTTTAAGTACCCATCCGTATTGAACTTTTTACACACGTCCGTATTGAATCCTTTTACACCCGTCCGTGTACCTTTTCAGTACCCGTCCGTATTGAATCCTTTTTACACCCGTCCGTGTACCTTTTCAATACGCGTCCGTATTGTAGCCTTTTTACACTCGTCCGTGTACCTTTTCGCTACCCGTCCGTATTGAATCCTTTTTACACCCGTCCGTGTACCTTTTCAGTACCCGTCAATATTGAATCTTTTTAACACCCGTCCGTGTACCTTTTCAGTACCCGTCCATATTGAATCCTTTTACACCCGTCCGTGTGCCTTTACAGTACCCGTCCGTATTGAATCCTTTTTACACCCGTTCGTGCACCTTTTCAGTATTCGTCTGTATTGAATCATTTTTACACCCGTTCGTGTACCTTTTCAGTACCCGTCGGTATTGAATCCTTTTTACACCCATCCGTGTACCTTTTCAGTACCCGTCCGTATTGAATCCTTTTTACACCCGTCCGTGTACCTTTTCAGTACCCGTCCGTATTGAATCCTTTTACACCCGTCCGTGTATCTTTTCGATACCCGTCCGCATTAAACCCTTTTACACCCGTCCGTGTACCTTTTCAGTACCCGTCCGTATTGAATCCTTTTACACCCGTCTGTGTATCTTTTCGATACCCGTCTGTATTAAACCCTTTTACACTCGTCCGTGTACCTTTTCTGTACCCGTCCGTATTGAATCCTTTTACACCCGCCCGTGTACCTTTTCAGTACCCGTCCGTATTGAATCCTTTTAGACCCGTCCATGTATCTATTCGATACCCGTCCGTATTAAACCCTTTTACACCCGTCCGTGTACCTTTTCAGTACCCGTCCGTATTGAATCCTTTTACACCCGTTCGTGTACCTTTTCAGTACCCGTCCGTATTGAATCCTTTTTACACCCGTCCGTGTACCTTTTCAGTACCCGTCCGTATTGAATCCTTTTGACACCCGTCCGTGTACCTTTTCAGTACCCGTCCATATTGAATACTTTTACACCCGTCCGTGTACCTTTTCAGTACCTGTCCGTATTGAATCCACTTTACACCCGTCCGTGTACCTTTTCGATTCCCGTCCGTGTTGAACTTTTTACACCCGTCTGTGAACCTTTTCATTACCCATCCGTATTGAATCCTTTTACACCCGTCCGTGTATCTTTTCAGCACCCGTCCGTATTGAACTTTTTACACCCGTCCGGGTACCTTTTCAGTACCCGTCCGTATTAAATCCTTTTACACCCGTCCGTGTACCTTTTCAGTACCCGTCCGTATTGAAATTTTTACACCCGTCTGTGTACCTTTTCAGTACCCGTCCGTATTGAATCCTTTTACACCCGTCCGTGTACCTTTTTAGTACCCGTCCGTATTGAATCCTTTTTACACCCGTCCGTGTTCCTTTTTCAGTACCCGTCCGTATTGAATCCTTTTTACACCCGTCCGTGTACCTTTTCGATACCCGTCCATATTGAATCCTTTTTACACCCGTCCGTGTACCTTTTGAGTACCCGTCCGTATTGAATCCTTTTACACCCGTCCGTGTACCTTTTCAGTACTCGTCCGTATTGAACTTTTTACACCCGTCCGTGTACCTTTTCAGTACCCGTCCGTATTAAATCCTTTAACACCCGTCCGTGTACCTTTTCAGTACCCGTCCGTATTGAATCCTCTTTACACCCGTCAGTGTACCTTTTCGATACCCGTCCGTGTTGAACTTTTTACACCCGTCTGTGTACCTTTTCATTACCCGTCCGTATTGAATCCTTTTACACCCGTCTGTGTACCTTTTCAGTACCTGTCCGTATTGAACTTTTTACACCCGTCCGTGTACCTTTTCAGTACCCGTCCGTATTGAAATTTTTACACCCGTCTGTGTACCTTTTCAATACCCGTCCGTATTGAATTCTTTTACACCCGTCCGTGTACCTTTTGAGTACCCGTCAGTATTGAATCCTTTTTACACCCGTCCGTGTACCTTTTCAGTACCCGTCCGTATTGAATCCTTTTTACACCCGTCCGTGTACCTTTTCGATACCCGTCCGTATTGAATCCTTTTTACACCCGTCCGTGTACCTTTTGAGTACCCGTCCGTATTGAATCCTTTTACACCCGTCCGTGTACCTTTTCAGTACCCGTCCGTGTACCTTTTCAGTACCCGTCCGTATTGAACTTTTCACACCCTTCCGTGTACCTTTTTAGTACCCGTCTGTATTAAATCCTTTTACACCCGTCCGTGTAACTTTTAAGTACCCCTCCGTATTGAACTTTTTACACCCGTCCGTATTGAATCCTTTTACACCCGTCCGTGTACCTTTTCAGTACCCGTCCGTATTAAATCCTTTTTACACCCGTCCGTGTACCTTTTCAATAGCCGTCCATATTGAAGCCTTTTTACACCCGTCCATGTACCTTTTCGATACCCGTCCGTATTGAATCCTTTTTACACCCGTCCGTGTACCTTTTCAGTACCCGTCAATATTGAATCCTTTTTACACCCGTCCGTGTACCTTTTCAGTACCCGTCCGTATTGAATCCTTTTACACCCATCCGTGTGCCTTTTCAGTACCCGTCGGTATTGAATCCTTTTTACACCCGTTCGTGTACCTTTTCAGTACTCGTCCGTATTGAATCATTTTTACACCCGTTCGTGTACTTTTTCAGTACCCGTCCGTATTGAATCCATTTTACACCCGTGCGTGTACCTTTTCAGTGCCCGTCAGTATTGAATCCTTTTTACACCCATCCGTGTACCTTTTCAGTACCCGTCCGTATTGAATCCTTTTACACCCGTCCGTGTATCTTTTCGATACCCGCCCGCATTAAACCATTTTACACCCGTCCGTGTACCATTTTAGTACCCGTCCGTATTGAATCCTTTTACACCCGTCTGTGTATCTTTTCGATACCCGTCCGTATTAAACCCTTTTACACTCGTCCGTGTACCTTTTCTGTACCCGTCCGTATTGAATCCTTTTACACCCGCCCGTGTACCTTTTCAGTACCCGTCCGTATTGAATCCTTTTACACCCGTCCATGTATCTTTTCGATACCCGTCCGTATTAAACCCTTTTACACCCGTCCGTGTACCTTTTCTGTACCCATCCGTATTGAATCCTTTTACACCCGTTCGTGTACCTTTTCAGTACCCGTCCGTATTGAATCCTTTTACACCCGTCCGTGTACCTTTTCAGTACCCGTCCGTATTGAATCCTCTTTACACCCGTCAGTGTACCTTTTCGATACCCGTCCGTGTTGAACTTTTTACACCCGTCTGTGTACCTTTTCATTACCCGTCCGTATTGAATCCTTTTACACCCGTCTGTGTACCTTTTCAGTACCTGTCCGTATTGAACTTTTTACACCCGTCCGTGTACCTTTTCAGTACCCGTCCGTATTGAAATTTTTACACCCGTCTGTGTACCTTTTCAGTACCCGTCCGTATTGAATTCTTTTACACCCGTCCGTGTACCTTTTGAGTACCCGTCAGTATTGAATCCTTTTTACACCCGTCCGTGTACCTTTTCAGTACCCGTCCGTATTGAATCCTTTTTACACCCGTCCGTGTACCTTTTCGATACCCGTCCGTATTGAATCCTTTTTACACCCGTCCGTGTACCTTTTGAGTACCCGTCCGTATTGAATCCTTTTACACCCGTCCGTGTACCTTTTCAGTACCCGTCCGTGTACCTTTTCAGTACCCGTCCGTATTGAACTTTTCACACCCTTCCGTGTACCTTTTTAGTACCCGTCTGTATTAAATCCTTTTACACCCGTCCGTGTAACTTTTAAGTACCCCTCCGTATTGAACTTTTTACACCCGTCCGTATTGAATCCTTTTACACCCGTCCGTGTACCTTTTCAGTACCCGTCCGTATTAAATCCTTTTTACACCCGTCCGTGTACCTTTTCAATAGCCGTCCATATTGAAGCCTTTTTACACCCGTCCATGTACCTTTTCGATACCCGTCCGTATTGAATCCTTTTTACACCCGTCCGTGTACCTTTTCAGTACCCGTCAATATTGAATCCTTTTTACACCCGTCCGTGTACCTTTTCAGTACCCGTCCGTATTGAATCCTTTTACACCCGTCCGTGTGCCTTTTCAGTACCCGTCGGTATTGAATCCTTTTTACACCCGTTCGTGTACCTTTTCAGTACTCGTCCGTATTGAATCATTTTTACACCCGTTCGTGTACTTTTTCAGTACCCGTCCGTATTGAATCCATTTTACACCCGTGCGTGTACCTTTTCAGTGCCCGTCAGTATTGAATCCTTTTTACACCCATCCGTGTACCTTTTCAGTACCCGTCCGTATTGAATCCTTTTACACCCGTCCGTGTATCTTTTCGATACCCGCCCGCATTAAACCATTTTACACCCGTCCGTGTACCTTTTTAGTACCCGTCCGTATTGAATCCTTTTACACCCGTCTGTGTATCTTTTCGATACCCGTCCGTATTAAACCCTTTTACACTCGTCCGTGTACCTTTTCTGTACCCGTCCGTATTGAATCCTTTTACACCCGCCCGTGTACCTTTTCAGTACCCGTCCGTATTGAATCCTTTTACACCCGTCCATGTATCTTTTCGATACCCGTCCGTATTAAACCCTTTTACACCCGTCCGTGTACCTTTTCTGTACCCATCCGTATTGAATCCTTTTACACCCGTTCGTGTACCTTTTCAGTACCCGTCCGTATTGAATCCTTTTACACCCGTCCGTGTACCTTTTCAGTACCCGTCCGTATTAAATCCTCTTTACACTCGTCAGTGTACCTTTTCGATACCCGTCCTCCGTGTTGAACTTTTTACACCCGTCTGTGTACCTTTTCATTACCCGTCCGTATTGAATCCTTTTACACCCGTCCGTGTACCTTTTCAGTACCCGTCCGTATCGAACTTTTTACACCCGTCCGTGTACCTTTTGAGTACCCGTCCGTATTGAATCCTTTTACACCCGTCCGTGTACCTTTTCAGTACCCGTCCGTGTACCTTTTCAGTACCCGTCCGTATTGAACTTTTCACACCCGTCCGTGTACCTTTTAAGTACCCGTCTGTATTAAATCCTTTTACACCCGTCCGTGTACCTTTTAAGTACCCATCCGTATTGAACTTTTTACACCCGTCTGTATTGAATCCTTTTACACCCGTCCGTGTACCTTTTCAGTACCCGTCCGTATTGAATCCTTTTTACACCCGTCCGTGTACCTTTTCAATACCCGTCCGTATTGAAGCCTTTTTACACCCGTCCGTGTACCTTTTCGATACCCGTCCGTATTGAATCCTTTTTACACCCGTCCGTGTACCTTTTCAGTACCCGTCAATATTGAATCCTTTTTACACCCGTCCGTGTACCTTTCAGTACCCGTCCGTATTGAATCCTTTTACACCCGTCCGTGTGCCTTTTCAGTACCCGTCCGTATTGAATCCATTTTACACCCGTTCGTGTACCTTTTCAGTACTCGTCCGTATTGAATCATTTTTACACCCGTTCGTGTACCTTTTCAGTACCCGTCCGTATTGAATCCTTTTTGCACCCGTCCGTGTACCTTTTCAGTACCCGTCCGTATTGAATCCTTTTTACACCCATCCGTGTACCTTTTCAGTACCCGTCCGTATTAAATCCTCTTTACACTCGTCAGTGTACCTTTTCGATACCCGTCCTCCGTGTTGAACTTTTTACACCCGTCTGTGTACCTTTTCATTACCCGTCCGTATTGAATCCTTTTACACCCGTCCGTGTACCTTTTCAGTACCCGTCCGTATCGAACTTTTTGCACCCGTCCGTGTACCTTTTGAGTACCCGTCCGTATTGAATCCTTTTACACCCGTCCGTGTACCTTTTCAGTACCCGTCCGTGTACCTTTTCAGTACCCGTCCGTATTGAACTTTTCACACCCGTCCGTGTACCTTTTCAGTACCCGTCCGTATTAAATCCTTTTACACCCGTCCGTGTACCTTTTAAGTACCCATCCGTATTGAACTTTTTACACCCGTCCGTATTGAATCCTTTTACACCCGTCCGTGTACCTTTTCAGTACCCGTCCGTATTGAATCCTTTTTACACCCGTCCGTGTACCTTTTCAATACCCGTCCGTATTGAAGCCTTTTTACACCCGTCCGTGTACCTTTTCGATAGCCGTCCGTATTGAATCCTTTTTACACCCGTCCGTGTACCTTTTCAGTACCCGTCAATATTGAATCCTTTTTACACCCGTCCGTGTACCTTTTCAGTAGCCGTCCGTATTGAATCCTTTTACACCCGTCCGTGTGCCTTTTTAGTACCCGTACGTATTGAATCCTTTTTACACCCGTTCATGTACCTTTTCAGTACTCGTCCGTATTGAATCATTTTTACACCCGTTCGTGTACCTTTTCAGTACCCGTCCATATTGAATCCTTTTTACACCCGTCCGTGTACCTTTTCAGTACCCGTCCGTATTGAATCCTTTTTACACCCATCCGTGTACCTTTTCAGTACCCGTCCGTATTAAATCCTCTTTACACTCGTCAGTGTACCTTTTCGATACCCGTCCTCCGTGTTGAACTTTTTACACCCGTCTGTGTACCTTTTCATTACCCGTCCGTATTGAATCCTTTTACACCCGTCCGTGTACCTTTTCAGTACCCGTCCGTATCGAACTTTTTACACCCGTCCGTGTACCTTTTCAGTACCCGTCTGTATTGAATCCTTTTACACTCGTCCGTGTACCTTTTCAGTACCCGTCCGTATTGAAATTTTTACACCCGTCCGTGTACCTTTTCAGTACCCGTCCGTATTGAATCCTTTTACACCCGTCCGTGTACCTTTTCAGTACCCGTCCGTATTGAATCCTTTTTACACCCGTCCGTGTACCTTTTCAGTACCCGTCCGTATTGAATCCTTTTTACACCCGTCCGTGTACCTTTTCGATATCCGTCCGTATTAAATCCTTTTTACACCCGTCCGTGTACCTTTTCAGTACCCGTCCGTATTGAATCCTTTTTACACCCGTCCGTGTACCTTTTCAGTAACCGTCCGTATTGAATCCTTTTGCACCCGTCCGTGAGCCTTTTCAGTACCCGTCCGTATTGAATCCTTTTTACACCCGTCCGTGTACCTTTTCAGTACCCATTTGTATTGAATCCTTTTTACACCCGTCCATGTACCTTTTCAGTACCCGTCTGTATTGAATCCTTTTACACTCGTCCGTGTACCTTTTCAGTACCCGTCCGTATTGAAATTTTTACACCCGTCCGTGTACCTTTTCAGTACCCGTCCGAATTGAATCCTTTTACACCCGTCCGTGTACCTTTTCAGTACCCGTCCGTATTGAATCCTTTTTACACCCGTCCGTGTACCTTTTCAGTACCCGTCCGTATTGAATCCTTTTTACACCCGTCTGTGTACCTTTTCGATACCCGTCCGTATTAAATCCTTTTTACACCCGTCCGTGTACCTTTTCAGTACCCGTCCGTATTGAATCCTTTTTACACCCGTCCGTGTACCTTTTCAGTAACCGTCCGTATTGAATCCTTTTGCACCCGTCCGTGAGCCTTTTCAGTACCCGTCCGTATTGAATCCTTTTTACACCCGTCCGTGTAACTTTTCAGTACCCGTTTGTATTGAATCCTTTTTACACCCGTCCATCTACCTTTTCAGTACCCGTCCGTATTGAATCCTTTTACACCCGTCCGTATACCTTTTCAGTACCCGTCCGTATTGAATCCTTTTACACCCGTCCGTGTACCTTTTCAGTACCCATCCGTATTGAATCCTCTTTACACCCGTCCGTGTACCTTTTCGATACCCGTCCATGTTGAACTTTATACACCCGTCCGTGTACCTTTTGAGTACCCGTCTGTGTACCTTTTCAGTACCCGTCCGTATTGAACTTTTTACACCCGTCCGTGTACCTTTTCAGTACTTGTCCGTATTAAATCCTTTTACACCCGTCAGTGTACCTTTTAAGTACCCGTCCGTATTGAACTCTTTAGACTAGGTATTGTATCCTTTTTACACCCGTCCGTGTACCTTTTCGATACCCGTCCATATTGAATCCTTTTTACACCCGTCCGTGTACCTTTTCAGTACTGGTCCGTATTGAATCCTTTTTACACCCGTCCGTGTACCTTTTCAGTATCCGTCCGTATTGAATCCTTTTACACCCGTCCGTGTGCCTTTTCAGTACCCGTTCGTATTGAATCCTTTTTACACCCGTCCGTGTACCTTTTCAGTACCCGTCCATATTGAATCCTTTTTACACCCGTCCGTGTACCTTGTCAGTACCCGTCCGTATTGAATCCTTTTTACACCCGTCCGTGTACCTTTTCAGTACCCGTCCGTATTGAATCCTTTTTACACCCCTCCGTGTACCTTTTCAGTACTCGTCCGTATTGAATCCTTTTACACCCGTCCGTGTATCTTTTCGATACCCGTCCGCATTAAATCCTTTTACACCCGTCCGTGTACCTTTTCAGTACCCGTCCGTATTGAATCCTTTTACACCCGTCTGTGTATCTTTTCGATACCCGTCCGTATTAAACCCTTTTACACTCGTCGGTGTACCTTTTCTGTACCCGTCCGTATTGAATCCTTTTACACCCGCCCGTGTACCTTTTCAGTACCCGTCCGTATTAAATCCTTTTACACCCGTCCATGTATCTTTTCGATACCCGTCCGTATTAAACCCTTTTACACCCGTCCGTGTACCTTTTCTGTACCCGTCCGTATTGAATCCTTTTACACCCGTTCGTGTACCTTTTCAGTACCCGTCCGTATTGAATCCTTTTACACCCGTCCGTGTACCTTTTCAGTACCTGTCCGTATTGAACTTTTTACACCCGTCCGTGTACCTTTTCAGTACCCGTCTGTATTGAATCCTTTTACACTCGTCCGTGTACCTTTTCAGTACCCGTCAGTATTGAAATTTTTACACCCGTCCGTGTACCTTTTCAGTACCCGTCCGTATTGAATCCTTTTTACACCAGTCCGTGTACCTTTTCAGTACCCGTCCGTATTGAATCCTTTTTACACCCGTCCGTGTACCTTTTCGATACCCGTCCGTATTAAATCCTTTTTACACCCGTCCGTGTACCTTTTCAGTACCCGTCCGTATTGAATCCTTTTGCACCCGTCCGTGAGCCTTTTCAGTACCCATCCGTATTGAATCCTTTTTACACCTGTCCGTGTACCTTTTCAGTACCCATTTGTATTGAATCCTTTTTACACCCGTCCGTGTACCTTTTCAGTACCCGTCTGTATTGAATCCTTTTACACTCGTCCGTGTACCTTTTCAGTACCCATCCGTATTGAAATTTTTACACCCGTCCGTGTACCTTTTCAGTACCCGTCCGTATTGAATCCTTTTACACCCGTCCGTGTACCTTTTCAGTACCCGTCCGTATTAAATCCTTTTTACACCCGTCCGTGTACCTTTTCAGTACCCGTCCGTATTGAATCCTTTTTACACCCGTCCGTGTACCTTTTCAGTACCCGTTTGCATTGAATCCTTTTTACACCCGTCCGTGTACCTTTTCAGTACCCGTCCGTATTGAATCCTTTTACACCCGTCCGTGTACCTTTTCAGTACCCGTCCGTATTGAATCCTTTTACACCCGTCCGTGTACCTTTTCAGTACGCATCCGTATTGAATCCTCTTTACACCCGTCCGTGTACCTTTTCGATACCCGTCCATGTTGAACTTTATACACCCGTCCGTGTACCTTTTGAGTACCCGTCTGTGTACCTTTTTAGTACCCGTCCGTATTGAACTTTTTACACCCGTCCGTGTAACTTTTCAGTACTTGTCCGTATTAAATCCTTTTACACCCGTCAGTGTACCTTTTAAGTACCCGTCCGTATTGAACTTTTTAGACTAGTCCGTATACCTTTTCAGTACCCGTCCGTATTGAATCCTTTTACACCCGTCCGTGTACCTTTTCCGTACCCGTCCGTATTGAATCCTTTTTACACCCGTCCGTGTACCTTTTCAGTACCCGTCCGTATTGAATCCTTTTACACCCGTCCGTGTACCTTTTCAGTACCCATCCGTATTGAATCCTCTTTACACCCGTCCGTGTACCTTTTCGATACCCGTCCATGTTGAACTTTATACACCCGTCCGTGTACCTTTTGAGTACCCGTCTGTGTACCTTTTTAGTACCCGTCCGTATTGAACTTTTTACACCCGTCCGTGTAACTTTTCAGTACTTGTCCGTATTAAATCCTTTTACACCCGTCAGTGTACCTTTTAAGTACCCGTCCGTATTGAACTTTTTAGACTAGTCCGTATACCTTTTCAGTACCCGTCCGTATTGAATCCTTTTACACCCGTCCGTGTACCTTTTCCGTACCCGTCCGTATTGAATCCTTTTTACACCCGTCCGTGTACCTTTTCAGTACCCGTCCGTATTGAATCCTTTTTACACCCGTCCGTGTCCCTTTTCGATACCCGTCCATATTGAATCCTTTTTACACCCGTCCGTGTACCTTTTCAGTACCGGTCCGTATTGAATCCTTTTTACACCCGTCCGTGTACCTTTTCAGTATCCGTCCGTATTGAATCCTTTTACACCCGTCCGTGTGCCTTTTCAGTACCCGTCCGTATTGTATCCTTTTTACACCCGTCCGTGTACCTTTTCAGTACCCGTCCATATTGAATCCTTTTTACACCCGTCCGTGTACCTTTTCAGTACCCGTCCGTATTGAATCCTTTTTACACCCATCCGTGTACCTTTTCAGTACCCGTCCGTATTGAATCCTTTTTACACCCATCCGTGTACCTTTTCAGTACCCGTCCGTATTGAATCCTTTTACACCCGTCCGTGTGCCTTTTCAGTACCCGTATGTATTGAATCCTTTTACACCCGTCCGTGTACCTTTTCAGTACCCGTCCGTATTGAATTCTTTTACACCCGTCCGTGTACCTTTTCGATACCCGTCCGTATTGAATCTTTTTACACTTATCCGTGTACCTTTTCAGTACCCGTCCGTATTAAACCCTTTTTACACCCGTCCGTGTATCTTTTTGATACCCATCCGTATCTGATATCTTTGATTCCTTTACACCCGTCCGTGTTTATCCCCAGCATAGCTAACACTCGTTTGTGTTTACTTCAAGACATTTCAATACATTGTTTGTATTGGTTTCCAACACTCGTACGTGTTGTGACAATGCAACATTTATTGCTTGTTCCCCAGTGGAGTCGTCCCTCCTTTGAGGATTGCAAATTTCAGGTTTCTTTTGGTATTCAATCTCCGTGAATCCTTTGAACGCATGACAGCCGTTGCTATCATACCTTCAGGACCAAGTTGATTGAATAGGGGCTGCTGTAACACCCCAAAATTTGCTTCTTGCTTTTATCTAACTGGCTTATGTTTCTTTGCATTTCGTGCATTAGCATTTGTGCATAACATTGGTTCTTAGCATGGGATCAAGGTACTTGGTTCATCTCAAAGGAGTCTCAAGCCTCAAGGTGGTTTGAGGGGTTCATCACATCTTCATAAGATCAAGAAGGGCAAGGGATTTCAAATGAATCTTTCTCTCCTAATCAGATGGTCCAAATTAGGGTTTTTGACCCAAAGGACTTCTTGAAGGGCTTTGTGGATTCAAGCATGCTCTCATGGTTTCCATGTGCTCACAAACACTCATTGAGGAAGGCTTGGTTAGTGGTTCATTGTGGAAGATGTTCAGTGGATCATTTACTTGTGAAGTAAGCAAAAGTCAACAGTTCAAAAGGAAAGTAAACCATGGGTTTTCAAGGGTCCAAATCATGTTTCCCAAGTCCATGTACCTTTATTTGGTCAAGGAATAACATGGATGACATCATTCTTCAAGAATCAAGAGTTTGTGCAAAAGTTACTAAATTTTGAAAATGACCTATAATGAGAACTTTCCATTTTTGGCAGCTTTTCCACTACATTAAACTTGGCTTTTCATCATCAAGAAAGCTTCAAATGAATTTTCCTTAGACATGAAAGTTGTAGGTCTTTCTCTCCCCTTTTTAAAAAGTACTAGAACATGTCCATACCATTTGTGGAACTCTAGATATGAACAAAACAAGGCAAGGTGATTTTAGGGTTTTCTTATGGTGTCATTTTTACACCTTTTGCATTTTGGTTCATATTGACCTATATTTGGTTCTATTGCTTCATGTCACATTACAACACCAAAGTACATTCCATGAGGACCATTTTTGACCTTTATTTCACTCCATTTCATGACTTGTACCTCACTTATTTCACAAAGTACATTTTTGAAAGAATAATCAAAACTCACAAATCAAGAATTTTCAAAGCCCAAATTCAATTCAGGTGTGATTAGCAAATGAAATATGAGTGATCCATCATAGAAAGCACGGGAATGCACGTGTGGATTAGTGGTGGTATCACAAAATGCATTTTGGCATAAACCATCCAAACTCACTGACCAAGGGATTAATCAATTGCTAATTATGATCAGAGGTCTAATGGGATGTATATAAGCTAACTCATGCCCTCACTACTAGGTCATGCACTCCCATTTGTTCAGAATTTCATTTTCTCATCCAAACTTTCTCTCTTCGAAACTCATTCATTACAAGGGTTTCTGAAGAATTTTTTTCATATTTGTGACCTACACACTTGGTAGAGAAAGAATCATCCATTGTTTTGAGCTGAGAGTGAGGTTTTCCATAAGTGCATTTCAAGTTGGTTCAAGTTCAAAGTCTTAGATCTAGCCAGATTCAAGCCTCTATTTGCATTAATTTTACAAATAGAGCTCAAAAGAGGAAGATCTGCAGCTTTTGGAAGGAGTTCTTGGCGTATTTCAAGCTCTACAGATCTCAGGTAAGCTTACTTTCCATGCTCTTAGAACTTATTTTTTTGATGTGCATAATGATCTATGAGGTTCTCTGAGCGTGTTGATGTATTTTGTTATGAGTTTGGACGTGTAACATGTGTGTATTGTGAGTTTGAAAGTTTTGGATCTAAACTTCTTCTTTTCGATTTGGCTTGTGTGTTGGTTGTTTGTGAAAAATAATTGCATATCCATGATCCTTGTGAAATTCTGGTTTGAATGGTGCACTTGTTTGTAATTTCTGGAGAATTTTGATGTGCAGGTCACCGGAGGAGACGACCGGAGCTAGGGCTCTGGCGTCTGGTTCATTTTCAGGTCACCGCAGGTTTTATTAGAGGAGACGTAATCTGGACCGTTGGTGGTCCAGATCTGAGGGCTCACATGTTGCCACGCCTTTTAAAATTTGTTTTGATTTTATTGGTTGTGTGTGTGATATTCCATGCTTCTTATCTTGTACCTTTAATCCTAAGCGTTGATCTTGCATGTTTTTATTTTGGTTGACTTGATCTGATGCGTGTGATTAATCTGATGGTGTATGTTGTGCCAGCGCGTTAAAAATTCCGTGTGCCTCTCACGTGCTTGTTTTTTATTTCTGATTGATGTGATGTGTGCACGTGTATGTTTGTTATCATGTGCTTTAATCTGAACCGTTGGTCATGTATACTGGTTGATTATGTTGACTGAATGTGATGCGTGTGATTGATCTAATGGTGTGTGTGAGTCAAGAATGTTGACTGGATTCCACAATTTTGTTTGGTTTGACTGCGCTATGGACTGGGCCTTTCCTTGCTTTCCCCAACCCCCTTTCTGAGCCCATTTTAATTTCAAACGTGAGAATTACTTTGGTTGCACCCCCTGGTTCATTCTATTTCATTTTCATATAGTTTTTGCATTTTAATTTTTAAAATCATTTTTAAGCATCCAAAAATTACCAAATAATTCATGAAAATCCTTAGGGTTTTATAAAATTTTTCCAAATTTTATTTCCCATTTTTATTTTATTTTTAGCATCTGAATTAATGGTTGCTTTAATTTTTTTTTTAAATTGTGAACACTTTGCATTGTAGATTTTATTTCTCATAGCATATAAAGAATTTTGCATCCTTTCTTTTTGCATTGACTCATCAACACTTTGTGGTTACTAAAAATGTTTTTGTTTCATTTTTAAAACCTTTTCATATTGCATTTTAGCCCATCTCTTTTGCATATTGATCCATAATCCTTTGTGCTCTTTGTCTAATTGTTTGAGGGACCTATCTTGTGAATTTTTGCATGAGATTTTAATATGATGTTTGCCCCTGGTTGAGGTGTTTTGAGATTTAATTTGATGATTTTTGAATCATGTTTACTATTTGTTTGATCATTCATGTTTGAGGTCTTCTTTTGTGAACATCTTTGATCATGTTGAATTACTTGCTTGAGAAGGCACTTGTGCCATTGTATGAGGTTGTTTTCATTGATTTCTTGAGCCATGTTTAGATCATTATAGGTCTCTTGAATGGAAATTTAAGTCATTGGTGTGAGGTTGTTACTTATTTCGTGTACATGTTCCATGCTTGTTTCACATGCCTCTTTTTTACTTATCTTCTCACTTCTTCTCATCTATGCCTCTTCTTGGTTTGTATTTGGTTTATGTATACCATGCCATATCTCTTCTTTGCATCTCATATGAGGTATGTTTCTGACCTTGGAACTTTGCATTCATGTCATATGCTATTCATGTTTCATTTTGCATCCTTTAACATGTTTCACTTACATGCTTCTTTCTTCTTCTTCTAATTACTCTCAATGCTTGGATACTTGTTTGTATGCCTCATGTGACATTTGTACATCATGTTTAGGCACATGTTTAGGTCATCCACATTCTGACTTTGATTTTATTTGAAGCATTGTTGCATGATCACCTTGCATATCCACTCATTCTTCTTCTACTCCTTATTTGATGACTTTCTTGTATGTTTTGCCACTTGTTTGCATTCTCTTTTCTTGATCTTGTTTGGTAAAAATTATGGGTCACCTCTAAGGTGTACATTATGACTTGGATGAGTTTCATTTGGTTGGTAACCATTTCTCTTTGGGTTGTGACTTGTTTGGGTTTCATTTGTCTTATTTGTTGCTTATGTTTGTTTTTGCTAACCATGTAGGGGCTAATGGTAAGTGAATGGGATGTGGATAGTTATCTAAATTCTAACTTCTCCTTTCTCTTTTAAGCTTTCATACTTGTGTTTGCTTTAGCATTTAAGATCCTTCTTTCTTCTCTCTCATTCTTTCTCATCCCATGAATCCCAAGACTTGATTAAGTCTTGGATTCTTTTCCCTTAGAGCTACCTAGTCCAACTTAATTTTCGATTAAGCTTGGAGTAGGATTAGCATTAGGCTTTAGGTAGTCGTCTCTCCTAAGCCTCACTAACCATAGGTTACCCATGCATGATAACATTAGGACTCTTAGTTTCCCTTTAGAGTTTCCTTTTGGGTCTTCTCTCTTCTCATCTCAAAACTTCTTGAAAACACTTAATAAAATATAACGTATATTGCGCTCGAGCCTTAAGTGTAGGTAATGAAGAATGAGGGGTCTCCCCTCCTCTTCTAGAGTGTTTAGCATACGTCCCATTTGGGGGCGACCATGCGATTCACTCGTTCCCGCATGGTAGAATTTGGTTCAATGTAAGTTACGAACTAACTTAAAACACTTCTGTCTTAAAAAACACCAAACAAATTCAAATCTTTTTATCCTTCGGGATTGTTGGGTGTCAAACTTATTTTTTTTCAGAAAAAGAGCTCGTCGCTCACGTAAAAAACACTTACCCATCCGTGGTCGTACCCAAGTACTACATTATCTCTGATTCCTCTCTCTCGTCCGATTGAGGATATGTAGGCACAAGACAACGATTGTCTTGGCGAGCAACCTTCCCCCACAGTTCTCGTCCGAACTACGTTGACTCTGACTTTCCCATTGCACTGAGAGAGTACGTAGGCCTAGGACAACGATAACGTCTTATCGAGTCACTTTTTTTTTTTATTTTCTTCTTTGTTTCTCCATTCTTTCCGTTCTCGTTTCTTCTCCGGTCCAGTAGCAGTGGAGCTCCAGACGACGACACCCTTTGATGCAGACAACAAGCGTGGATCCCATCGAGTACGATGGACGTGTTGGGTGCTAACACCTTCCCTTCGCGTAACCGACTCCCGTACCCATTTCTCTTGGTCGTGAGACCATGTTCTTTTCCTTCCCTCAGGTTTATGCAGTGTTCCCTTTCCCTCTCTCGGGATAAATACACATTGCTGGCGACTCTGTGTTTTTCCGCACCACTCTCGCCTTTGTACCGTTGGATGCGAATCTTTCGGGAGCGACAGTAAGGTACCAAATTAACCTGACGAGTCTCCCATTCTCCTTTAATTTGATTGATCACCAAGGCTGAATCATTGTACACATCAAGATTTTTGATCCTCATATCAATGGCCTATTCCAACCCCATTGTAGCGTGCGATTTTTGTTGGTGACTCGACCACCTTACCGCAATGGTTGGAATTGGGTGCTACTTTCTAATTTCTTATTTATCCTATGAAGTCGGAAAGAAAAGGGAAGCTATCTAAAACTAGCCTTGCACGCAAATGTTTTCTTTAACAATGCTAAGAGATCGGGGATCGGGTTCAAGTTATACAAAGGGAAGTTGTTAATTACCCAGTGTATATATGGTTATCTATGGACTTTGTATTGCTTGTTTCTCTATTAATTTAAATGCTTTCTGGTGTTTGTCTGTCATGTATTGGGAAAGTTTCTCCTTTGGGATTGTTGAGAGAGTGTTTTTGTTGTTTTCATGTTTTCAGTTGTTTTTGGTAAGGTACTGGACCTAAGGTTTTTGATTTGTGTGCTCGCTAAGATTTCGCAATCTTATGCCTACGTATTCCCCTAAAGATATCTGGGAAATCAGAGCAATTGTAGTTCCTCCTATTTCTATGGGAGGAAAAATGTTTGGTGTCTTGTTTAAAGCCCAAGATTGAAGCTAAAGGTTATTTATGTCTTGTTCAAAGCCCAAGATTGAAACTAAAAGGTTTGACTTAGAGAGAATTTGTCATATCTAAAGGGAGAATATCTCACATATTCATCATAAAATGTTGGGTAACTGATTATAAAGGGGAATTACTTTAACTGGAATGTATGGAATCCAACAATGCCATAATATCCTTTATAAGGAGGTGTCCTGTAGGAAGAAACTTTAACTCAATGTAGAGTAATGCCATTTTTCCTTAGGAGTCTTTCCATGCTAAGAGAGGGATATTGGCTTGGATGTAGATAATCCAAAGGCTTGCCACTTACAACAATTAGATGAAAGAGGAAGTTTACCAGGATAAAAGAGAGACCACCGCTTGGATTTTGAATCAACAAGTGTGCCACTTACAGCAGTTGTCTGGAATTAGGGTTTTTTGATTGCTTGTTTTGATATGTGATGTACAGAGAAATGTCTTCCTACAGAGAGAACTCTTGATATCCTCTGAGGGAAATGTTGATTTTTGTGTGCCTTGATCAAAGTCCAAGGCTGAAGCTAAAAGGTTGACTCTACTAAAAAAGCGATTGACTCAGCTGGAGAGTATGATTTATCTTGTACAAAGCCCAAGATTAAGGCTAAAAAGAAATGGACTCTACTGGGGAGGTTTTATCTGTCTTGTACAAAGCCCAAGATCGTGGCTGATTCTACTGGGAAAGTCATTATATAAAGCCTAAGAGGAGGCTGGCTTCTGCTGAGGATTATTGAAATCCAGAGGCAGGTCTAATATGTATTGGGGAATCCAAAGGTCTTACTCTTTCTGGAGATTTGAAGAAGAGTTGAAATATCAGAGACCATGAGGTTCTGATTCTGTTAGGGTTTTATTTATGGTAAAGGTTTAAACCTTGAGTATGAAAACCAATGGAGGTTTCAAACTCTGCTGGAGTTTGATGAAATGATCAAGTTTTTTTCCTGTGCTTTTAGGAAACTTGAGGGTTTCTTTGAGATCCAAGAGGAGATGAGACTTTCCAAGTCTACTGGTATAAAGAGATTTTATCTCTTGGCTGGAGAATGATCTTTGGATGATGCCCAAGTGGAGGCTGATGTTTTAAGGGATGAGAATCAACCCTAGAATGCTCTAATGTTTTGGAATTCTGACTCTCTAGAGGATTGAACTAGTTGAGATGACTAAGTTCTGTCCTATACTTGTAGGAGGTCTTCAGGTCCTTGTACTAAGCCCAAGAGGAGGCTGAGAACTTCTAAGAAGCCTGTGGGTCTTTGTACAAAGCCCAGGAGGAGGCTGAGGATGCTTTTAGGAAGCCTGTGGGTCCAATCCTAAGAAAATTTCAAGAGAGATTTCACAGGGAATTAATCCTTTCCTTGCAGAACAGTTCTAGGGTTTAAAGAAATTTAAGAGACGTTTAACCGGGAATTAATCCTCTCTGGGGAAATGAATTTCTTGTACATATACGTTTCTAAGTTAGGACAGTCTTGAGAAAAGTTTCACCGAGAATAATGCATTTCTCTGTTCCATATTGTATAAGTCCAAGAGGAGGCAAGACTGTGTCTGGAATTTCCTATGGGGAATTAGTTTTGACTGTGTTAAAAGAGTAACCACTGGCTTGATCTAAACCTAGACATAATTACAGGGGAAAACTCTAAGTAAGTATATACAAGCATATATATACAGATGAAATATATAAACAAGTATATATTGAAAAGATAGTGAAACTTACAGTTGTGCAAGCCCAAGCATAGTAACTACAGTTGTATGGTTACTTTTTCAAGAAATTGAAGGAAGTTTTGATGAAACTTTGAATTTAAATCTAAATCAAAATGAAAGTTGTTTTAAAAAGGAAGTTTGGGGCTTATACTCAAGGAGAGACCCAGATGAATTCTTTTAAAAAGGCGACGATCGCGTCGTAGTTTAGAAAATCACAGAGGGACTTATATGATGACTGAGGCCCAAATTATTTATGTACAAAGGAGGTTGGGTCTTACACTCTATTAGAGGCCCAAAAGTTTATTTTTATACAAGAGATGAGACTTATAGCTCAAGGAAAGGCCCAGATGAAAAACAGCAATCGCACCGTTTACTTTGAAAATCGTGTAGGGACTTATACAATGACTGATGCCCAAAAAGTTTGTGTGTGACAATGGATGGGTCTTACACTCTATTAGAGGCCCAAAAATGTTTAAAAATGAAGGAAAATGGGACTTACAAGCAAAGGGAGGCCCATATGAAAATTGTTTTTGAAAACGATGATCGTACCCTGATTTTTTTAATCGTATCAGGACTTATACAATGACTGAGGCCCAAAAAGGTTTATTTACAAAGGGATTAGACTTACAATCTACCAAGAGGCCCAAAAGAGTTTAAAAAATTAAAATTAAGAGAAACCCTAATTTTAATTAAATAAATAAATAATTTTTAAAGGAAATTAAATATAAAATGATACAAAATATCAAATATATTCAAAAACAAGTTGTCAACTTTAAAAAGTATTTTGAGAAATCATGTTTAATCACATGAAAGCTTGAAATCCAATTGGTTTTGAAAAATCAAGGTGAGAATTTAATTTAAAAATGTTTATAAACAAATAAAATGAAATTAAATTCAAAAAATCAAACTATATTAAATAAATAATATAAATGTGATTTTTTTGTAGAATAAAATAATTTAACATTTTTGTGACTTTTTAAAAAAAATAACCAATCAAAAATGATAAAAATAGAGAGAAATTAATTTTTGAAATCAATTAATAAAACATCAAAAATTCAAAAATTCAAATATTTAAAAAATTGCGCCAAGAACACATGTTCTTGGTCGCGCGTCATCTTCCATCCCAGATTTGCAAAACCTCTCATATCTCTTTGATTACTCAATGATTTTGCACGATTCAAACATCAATCTCACTCGTTTTTGAACAAGGAACAAGACCGTTCCATTTATTTCATTTCTTTTAAGTGTGGAGAGAGTTATCATGTATGAACACATAAACCCTAGAATTTGCAAAAACTATCATGAAATCTTAAACACGAATGAAACATGGCAATTGATTGAGGGTTATCACTCTATGAACTACCAGAAACAAGTTGGTAACTTGAAAATAAATTGATGATGCAAGTAGTATAGAGTTTGAAGGTTTCAGGCTTACTTGTGCTTGCTTGTGCAAGAGGATTTTGAATTGTGCTTTGGAGGAGTTACAGATGTGTTGTGAGGACTTGGACGACTTCACTATACCTTATGGAGTGTGTTGAGATGTCTGGCCTTGATTGGAGATGCTTGGATCACCTTGTGGTATCTCAACTGCAAATAGGCCTCAAGTGGATTTTGAGGTCTATGATTCTGGTGTTCCAGATGAAGTATGAGTGTTTGAACAACTTATATATGATATATTGGATGTGTTTAGATCATAAGTTGTGGTGGAATTTCTCTCTAACTCAAAATTCGATTGTGACTTGCAAAATAAGGCATTTCTGGTTTATTGAAAGAGATTTTGAGGAAAGCAAGTGTTATCAAGCTTTGGTGTACTCAAACTGACCACAAATGACCTCTATTTATAGTGTTTCAAGTTTGTTTTGGCAGAAATAATGAATGGTGGCTGGTATAGTCCATTGTCTAAAGGTTCCATAAAGGAATCTCAAGTCTTCTCTAGCCATTGACTTGGGTCAATCTTGCAGGCCTATGGTCTTCTGATGCTTGAGTTTATCTTGACTCATTTGCAATGTTGTGGACTGATACATGCCAGCTCTATGCATTCATTCAATTCCTCATGATAAATTTGAAAGATTTGGATTTGAACTTTGAATGTCACATGCCAAATGATGAGCATTTGGACTTGCAAGGCTCTATGGTGTTGCAGCTCTGCAGAGATCATGTTCATTGCACTTTAAAAACTTGTCTTGTATGGTGACACAGCTTGCCAAGTCATGGAAATGACAAAACCGTGGGGCAAGTGAAAGACTGTCTTGCAAAACCAGTCTTGGAGGTGTCATGTTTCCATGCTCATAACTCCCTACTCAAGTTGAATTAGGATGAGTTCTGGTACCCTTTGGAAAGCTTGCATATCCTATTTTAACTTTGATGTCCAATAATGGTCTTGAATCAACTTGGATCAAGGTGGAAAATGGCCTCAAAGTTGGTGAAAATCCAAGGCAGATTCTGTCCAAAATTTTCACTAAGTGTTGGAAAAGGTGGTCATTTTCATGTTTTTGTGATTTTGATCAAACCATAATTCAAAATCCATGAGGATTTGGAATCTAATGTAGTTGACAATTTTGAAGTGTGTAATGAGAGCTTTCATTTGAGCTTTGGATGGAAGCAAATGGCTTTGTGATTTAGGAGTTATGACCTTACAAAGTTGGTACCAAATAACTTTTGTTCCATAACTTAGAAAATTTTAAGTTTCCTATGGTTACCCCTTTTTCAAGTAACCTCACTTTTCTTGATTTTTCTTGATGGATGATAATCAAAACCATGCATTAACATTATTTTTGACTTAGGGGAGCCATATTTGCGGAGAAAATTCAAAAAGTCAAACTTGATTTTGGGCACAGTTGACTTTTTGTGAGATGAATTCCAAACTGTGTGATCTTCTATGCAATCAAGTTCTTGACCTAATTCAAACCTAATGGATGGATTCCATAGGTGTTTTAGGGTGTCTTGAATCATGTCCCAAGGTTTGAGAACATGTCTTGGTCCAAAGTCAAAGGTACAATTGACTTTTTCTTCAAAACCCTAATTGTGGTCCAGATGAATTTGAAACTTGTTAATCAAGCTTCTTGGATCAATCCATTATTGTAAATGGATAAATGTAGTGTATTTGAGGCCCTCAAATCATGTCTTCGGGTCTTGGTTCATGTCTTGCCTCAAAAGTCAACTTATGGGTGAATTAGATCAAGAAACCCTAATTTTTGATTTTTGATGAATGCATCCCCTGAGACTATTTTGACTCTATGATTGAATTCATAAGGTCCCTTTGAGAATTTTGGATCATGTTTTGAAGTATTGGCTCATGCCCAGATGAAAATTTTCCTCTGGAGGCCTTGGTCGACCAAAACCCTAATTTTGTGACACTGGGTGTCTCGAGGCTTGATCAGCTTGAGATGTTGCACTCTTATGCTTGATTATTGATATGGGAGACCTCTTGATCCTTAATGGATGTTTGAGAGGCCCGACAAGTTGAAGATCCTGTCAATTCTTGATTAATCTTTTGTCTGAGTGCTCTGAGAGGGCCCAAAACCCTAGTTCTTGATTGTAGTGAATACTCAACAATCTTTGAGGATATTAATGAGGTATGATGGTACATCCATATTGTGGTAATGATCTTCACAATGATGGGAAATCTTGTGGTCAAAATTTTGGGTATGACAGACGCCCCTATTCAATCTTCTTGGACCCGAAGGTGTGAATGGCAGAGATATTCAGACATTCAGGGTGCAAGAGGATTAAATATCAGAATACCCGAAATTTTGACTGTGGTTATGAATAACAGTTTGCTCATTCATCTTATTTTACTAAGCAATGTTACTTAGAAAAGGGTAAAACTTCCCCTAGATCTTGGTCTTTAGCCACGGAATTGGTCTTAGTTTCTTTTGAAATAAACTTCCCCTTGATACTGGTCTTCAGCCGCGGAACTGGTCTCAGTTTCTTTTGAAATAAGCTTCCCCTCGATTCTAGTCTTCACCCACTGAACTGGTCTCAGTTTCTTTTGAAATAAACTTCCCCTCGATCCTGGTCTTCAGCTGCGGAACTGGTCTCAGTTTCTTTTGAAATAAACTTCCCCTTGATCGTGGTCTTCTGCCACGGAACTGGTCTCAGTTTTTTTCTTGTCGAGTTTCTTTCTTGACAAGGAACGTTATTTGTAGCGGTCTTTATCAAACTTCTCACCGAGTTTTACTATGGAGATGCCATTTGATGGAAAAAATTTAAGGTCAGACTTGTTGGGAAACTCATTAGTCTGAGCTGTAGAGGTGTGCAAACTTCTCTGTTGGAAATGCCATTTGTTGACTCTACTGGGGAAAACGAGTCTCTTGAGAGACTGCTTTTCGCTTGGTGAGGTTACATCATACTTTTCTTCAAGATCTTTTCGGAGAAATGCCATGTGATGTAATCCACTTTTGAGGTGCTGATAACTTTATTAAAAACAATTTTTTCGGGGAGAAACTGCCGTATTGCCAAGAGTCTTCGGTTGAGAGCTTTCTCTGGGGATTTTCTTTAATCCGGGAAAGCAAAATATCATCTTCAATGGTGAAGAGTGATGTCCCAAAATGTGCACATCCGAATGGCTTCTTGCCTTTCAGAGGTTCAAGTTATCAAAGTGGTTGAGGACCGATTTCAACCCAGGAATGCACTGGAGAGAGATTGTTTAGACGATACATTTTCCTGATGAGGAAAGAACTTTAGACCAGAATTTTTTCCTATCTGACGTGGTAAGAAAAACTGACAACTCTATCGGAGAGAAGACGTCTATCACTTGGGGATGAGTATGACAAAAGTGATATTAATGCAATATGAATACAAATGTGAATCAATTATGCATGATGTATGTATGTTTATGCTGACAAAACAGACACGACATACGGACTGGTGAATGAACACGACTGGATACTCGGCCACTATGGGGGATAACAAGTATCATTGGTTCAAGATAATAATCCTTTCTTGCTTAGAAGGGGTAGACCCTACTGGGAAGAAACACCATCAATTGGTCTTCAGAGGTAAGAACTCTGCCGGGGATATCAGATGGGACATTACATCTGAAACAGTTGATCCTTCATTCAGGTGTACTAGTTTAAAAGGAGTACTTTGATTCTGCATTTTGAGGTTTAATCACTTTCGGAAAAGTCATCGATGTTCTTTTTTATGTTCGGTAGTAAAAAGGAATTGCTATCTTTATTTTTAAAAGCAGAAGAAAATTTGACAAGTAAATTCATTTTTGTTTTGTTTCAAGAATCATTGATCATATTAAAAAATGTCATTCTATAAAGCAAAATAAATAAGAATTGCAAACAAAAGCACTAGGGCTCAAATTTTATTGATAGAATGGTAATCAGCCAAACGCGTGATCCCATAGAGCATTACAAAGTTTAGAAAATGGTAATTTAACGGAAAAGAGCTACATTGAAACATAACGACTGTTATCCTTCCACCAACTTTGAATTTTGGACATTTTGAGCTTCTGTCGAAGATGACCTTGACTGAAGTTTTCTGATGGATGGCATTACCGTTGGGGATCTGAACTTTATCAAACGTAGTTACTTGCCATGAATCCCTAACTTTTTCCTGGATTACCTTTTAAGGTTTTCAATCCATCGGGATGATTTTTTCCTATATCTCTCATTTTTTCCTGGACCGCCATTTCGGGTTTTTAATCCACCGAGATGTTTTTTCTTTGATTTTATTTAGGAGAAGTATTTCTTGACTACGTCAACATTTGTGGGGTAGGTAAACTCCTCTCCATCCATGGTTGTGAGTCTCAAAGCGCCGCATGAGAAGGCTTTCTTAACAACGTAAGGGCCATCATAATTTGGAGTCCACTTGCTCCTGGAATCAGTGAGAAATGATTGTATCTTCTTGAGCACGAGGTCTTCTTTTCTGAAGACACGGGGTCAGACTTTTTTGTCAAACGCTTTCTTCATTCTTTGCTGATATAACTGACCATGGCATAAAGCTGTGATTCTCTTTTCTTCGATTAGGTTTAGTTCATCGTGTCGACTTTGACACCATTCAGCTTCTGTTAGCTTGGCTTCCATCAATACCCTGATTGATGGTACCTCTACTTCTATGGGGAGCACTGCTTCCATGCCATATACTAGAGAAAAAGGGGTTGCCCCTGTTAAAGTTTGAACAGATGTGGGATAACCGTGAAGAGCAAAGGGTAGCATCTCATGCCAATCTTTGTAGGTTACAACCATCTTTTGAACGATCTTCTTGATATTCTTATTAGCCGCTTCTACCGCTCCATTCATTTTAGGTCGGTAAGGAGATGAGTTATGGTGTTTAATTTTGAACTCAACACATAATTCTTTCATTATCTTGTTGTTCAAGTTATATCCATTATTAGTAATGATCTGACTCGGAACACCATAACGACAGATGAGATTGTTCTTGATAAATTAGACTACCACTTGTCTGGTCACATTGGTGTATGACACTGCTTCGACCCACTTGGTGAAGTAGTCAATGGCTACAAGGATGAACCGATGTCCGTTTAAAGCCTTGGGTTCAATCATGCCAATCATGTCGACTCCCCATATAGAGAAAGGCCATGGAGAAGAAAGAACTTTGAGATGCGTTGGTGGTACATGGATTTTGGCTGCGTATATCTGACACTTGTGACACCTTCTCGTGTACTTGTAGCAATCGGATTCCATTGTCATCCAATAATATCCTGCTCTCAGAATTTTTCTCGCCATTGTGTGTCCGTTGGCATGAGTTCCAAAGGAGCCTTCATGAATCTCTTTCATTAACATGTTTGCTTCTGGTTTGTCTACGCATCTGTGCAAAACCATGTCGAAGTTTCTCTTGTAGAGTGTATCGCCATTCAGGAAGAAGTTGCCAGCCAGTCTTTTAAGAGTCTTCCTGTCTTTTCTGGATGCCCCAGGCGGGTATTCTTGTTTTTGAAGGAAGCACTTGATATCATGATACCAGGGTTTGTCATCTATGACTGCTTCAATTGTGAAGATGTAAGTGGGCCTTTCAAGGCACATTATGTCAATCTTATGTACGTCATTCCATTGACCTACACTAATCATGGAGGATAGGGTGGCTAATGCATCAGCCATGTGATTTTCTTCATGAGGGATGTGATGAAACTCAATTATGTTGAAGAATGGTAACAACCTTCTCGCGTAATCTTTATAAGGAATCAATCCTGATTGGTATGTGTTCCACTCTCCTTTGATCTGATTGATAATCAGGGCTGAGTCTCCATACAAATCCAAGTTCTTTATCCTTAAGTCAATTGCTTCTTCAAGACCCATGATACAAGCTTCGTATTCGGCCTCGTTGTTTGTGCATTTAAATGTTAATCTGGCAATGAAAGGAATATGGGTACCCTGAGGTGTTATGATGATTTCCCCAATACCATTTCCATAAGTGTTGACAGCTCCGTAAAAAATTAGTCCCCATTGGGAACTTGGTTCTGGCCCTTCGCTAGGTAGTGGTTCATTGCAATCTTTCATTTTTAGGTACATGACATCTTCGTCTGGGAAGTCAAATTCGACTGATTCATGATCTTCAATCATTCGATGAGCCAAATGATCGTCTAAAATACTTTGATGGATTTCTGAGCATGATACTCGATGTCATATTCTGATAGCAACATCTGCCAATAGGCTATCCTTCCTGTGAGAGCAGGTTTTTCAAAGACGTACTTGATCGGATCCATTTCGGAGATTAACCAAGTAGTGTGACAAATCATGTACTGGCGAAGACATTTAGCTACCCAAGCCAGAGTGTAGCAAGTTTTCTCGAGCATAGTGTATCGAGTTTCACAGTCTGTAAACTTCTTGCTTAAGTAGTAGATGACAGCCTCATTTCTTTTTGTCTCGTCTTGTTGGCCAAGCACACAACCCATGGAGTCTTCCAAGACTGTTAAGTAATTGATCAGTGGTTTTCCTTCCACTAGAGGAGACAAAATTGGTGGATTCATTAGATATTCTTTGATGTTGTCGAAAGCTTTTTGCCAATCTTCCATCCATACACAACTTTGTCTTGAATGTAATGCCACTAGATTGAAGTTCATTGTACGGATGTCGTGGTTCTGAACAATGTTAGGATGTGCACGAACCATGTTTACTTCACGAATCTGGTTGTGGTACACCCTTGATTGTCCTTGGAGCATGTATCATGCTTATAATAGTTATGAGATGGCACATGGCCGTACCTGCTCTGTTTGCAATGCATCTTTACCAGGTTGGTTTCTAGTAAGCGTATGTTGTGAATTTGATAACTGTTGACAGGCTCTCCTTCTATCAAATTCAGTGTAATCTTTTCGTGATGCGATAACGAGTTCATCTGAACATTTGGATTAGTATATTTGAAAGATAAGACCTCGTTCCTGACAAGCTTCTGTACATCCGACTTGAAGCTGAGACAATTCTCAATGTTATGTCTTGTTCCTCCTTGATGGTAAGGGCAAGTTTGACCTGTTTGAACAAAAAGGTGGATTTTCTGGTACTGCAAGAGGTGTCCTGGTTTGAACATGCCCCTTGGCTAGTAGAAGTGGACATAACTCTGCATACAACATCGGTATAGGGTCAAACTTTGATGGACGTGTAGTACGATTGTTGTTGTTGTACTGTGGACGAGCCTGCTGAAAAGGCAGTTGCGGCCTTTGCTGATACTGTTGTTGGCTTGGTTGGCTCTGAGCAACCTGTGGTTGATATGTCGGAGCTGGCGTCAGGTTGATAGCGGGAGTTATTGATGCTATCAGTTGATACCTTTGCCTTTACTTTCCGAGAGAGATATTATTGATATCTTGCTATTTTTTCTTTTGGAAAGCACTACCGTATCTCTTGGTACTGCTGGATGGCTCTGTAACTTTGACCAAACGTCCTTCTCTAACTGCTTCTTCAAGGCGTACTCCCATGTTCACCATTTCAGTGAAGTCACTGGGCGCACTGGCAACCATTCAGTCGTAATAAAATGAGCTCAATGTTTTCAGGAAGATCTTTGTCATTTCCTTTTCCTCAAGAGGGGGACAGATCTGAGTGGCAATTTCATGCCATCTCTGAGCATATTCTTTGAAGGTTTCTTTATCCTTTTGTGACATTGCCCTGAGCTGATCCCTATCTGGTACCATGTCCAAATTGTACTTATACTGCTGAACAAAGGCTGCCCTGAGATCACTGAAAGTACTGATCTTGGTGCGGTTTAAACCCATGTACCATTTGAGTGTGGCTCTGGTTAAACTGTCTTGGAAGTAATGGATTAGTAGCTGTTGATTTTCTGTCTGAGTAGACATTTTTTGAGCGTACATCACCAAATGACTTTGAGGACAAGAGTTGCCTTTGTATTTTTCAAAGTCAGGCACCTTAAATTTGTGTGGTATCTTTACATTAGGGACCAAACAGAGGTCAACGACGTCCTTTCCGAATAAATCTTGACCGTGAATGGCATGCAGTTCGTTCTGCATTTCCAAGAATTATTCCTAGAACTCATTCATCATTTCATAGACGTCTTAGTTTCCACCAGAAATTGCATGCAGAATCTGTCCTTCTGGGACAGTGTGTACCACTGGCTATGGTATAGACATTATGACGGTGACTCTTGGCGCTTCAGCGCCCTGAAGTTTGTAACCTTCAGGAGTGGCTGTCATAACCCTTGCATCTTTATTTTCCTGAAGTTTGTAACCTTGAGGTATAAAGTTGAAAGGCATGCCCCGGGGCGACCCTTAGGCATGTTGTACCGAGGATGATTATCATGTGTCTCCAATATAGGTGTAGATGTAATCTCTGAGATCACAGTCCTTTGATGCTGTTTCTCCTGAGCTGCGGCCAGGGTTTGCAGGTTGCTGTGAAGTTTTTCCAAACTTTCTTTTAGAGCGTCGATTTCTTCTCTCAGCTCTCTGTTCTCTTCCTCGAGATCATCCATTTTCTTTTGTCGATTGGCCCGAGTATTGTATGAATGAGACAGTTTGACTATAGGATTGTGACACATACATGAGACTCAAGGATAAAAAATGCGTTATGAGAGAATGCTGAATGATATGCAAAGACATATTTTTTAGTTTTTGTTTTCAAAAGAAATTTCAATAAATAGATTGCAAATATCACACAGTGGGGGGTGGAGACCCCTTTTATTGATTTCGAAAGATTGCAGTATTTTGCAAAGAAAAGTACAGTACTTTACAAAGTGTGAGAAGGAAACATCTAAGATCATGGATCTTGATTCCTCTCTGAAGAGAGCTCAGATGCCGTTTCTTATATTTTTCTTTTCTTTGATCTGGCTTCTTCAGCCATTGTCGGGTCGACGATCCTTTGCCAAGTGAAAGGAGCGAGTAAATTTCTTCGGTCTTCCTGACTTTCTATGGCATGTTGCTCTAATATTTCAATCAGAGCATCCTTTTCCTTTAGCAGTTCCTGAATCTTGGTACATTCCAAATTAAGGATATGATATTTGTTCTTCCAAGAACTCTTCTCACGCTGGACTTTGTTGAGAGCGACCTGGAGTTTTTCCGCACCAGACATGAAATAAAGGACAGATTCCTTTAATGGAAAAACTTCTTGACGAGGGTAAGACATCCTCAACTTGAGGGCTCTAGTTTGCACTCAGTGGAGATAAGGTTCCATGGAGGTACAATTTGGTCTTCCCAAAGACTCTCTCCCTTTCCTGTGAATATGTTGCCAGACATGCACTATTTCTTTCTTTAGTGCCCTGTCATTTTCCCCTTCCTTGAAGAAAAGACCTTCCAGATGAACATTATGTAGGATATTCTTCATCAGATATCCGAGTTGACGGCGAGCTAAAATTGGATGATAGTTGATTCCTCCTTTAGTTCCAATGAGGCGTACATTGGGGAAATTTCCACATCTGTCGATGATCTTTATCCCTTCGTAAATTCTATTGTACCAATCTATGTCATAAATGGTAAGAGACATAATCCTATGTGACCAACGTAGAGTACTCTTGTGATCCCAGAAAGCAGCAGACTAGGGAAAATGGGAAATGAGCCATTTGTAGAGTAATGGTCACAACATGTGATCATCCCTCCGCTATACATATTCCTTAAATGTACAGTATGATAAGCATCTGCGAGTAAGGTTGGTATGGAGTTTCCTATTAAGAATATCTTAACAACATTAGTATCGATCAAGTTGTCGATGTTGGGAATAAGGAATAACCCATATATGAGAAGAACAAAGACATCTTCGAAAGCAGTTATGTTCCCCACACTAGCGAAGTATAGAGCCTTCTCCATCAGGAATTTAGCTGATAAACCCTGGATTCCTCCTTTAGTGGTCAAGTGAGTCCTAACTTATGACTCATCCAATGAGATTGCTATTACGATGGCTTGATCCTTTGGAATTTCTTCCAGTCTAGAAAATGGAGCTTGATCAGTGATAGGTAAATCAATTAGGTGGGAGTACTCTTCCAATGTTGGTGCAAGTTAGTAATCCGAGAAAGTGAAGTAGTGGTAAACCGGATCGTAGAACTGTACCAGTGTATACAGGATCCCTTTAACTACGTTGACTTTCAACAGAGATAACAGTCCTCCGTGCTTAGCTCTGAAAGCATCGGGATTGGTAATCATCCTTCCCAATTTCCTTAAGTTTTCTAGTTTCGGAGCCTTGAAGGTGTATTTGTGCGTTTTTCTTCTACCGAAATCCATAACGCGATCTCTGATATTTGCAATTATTATTTTAGTTCTTTTGGAAAAAGATTTTTTTTCTTATTTGAAAAGAGTTTTTTAATGAATTCATAAATGCAGCAAACAAAACATTTGAAAACATGGGTTTAGGGGTTCAACGTCACGAGCATGGATAGAGCCATGACTCCATGGGTTTAGACCTCTTAGGAACTCTAATCCTAGATTGGCTCCCCAGTAGAGTCGCCATTTTTCTGTAGCGTGCGATTTTTGTCGGTGACGCGACCACCTTACCGCAATGGTTAGAATTGGGTGCTACTTTCTGATTTCTTATTTATCCTATGCAGCTGGAAAGGAAAGGGAATCTATCTAAAACTAACCTTGCACGCAAATGTTTTCTTTAACAAATGCTAAGAGATCGGGGAACGGGGTTAGGTTATACAAAGGGAAGTTGTTAATTACCTAGTGTATATATGGTTATCCATAGAATTTGAATTGCTTCTTTCTCTGCTAATTTAAATGCTTTCTGGTGTTTATGTGTCATGTATTGGGAAAGTTTCTCCTTTGGGATTGTTGAGAGAGTGTTTTTTTTTTAATTTTCGGGTTTTCTGTTGTTTTTGGTAAGGTGCTGGACCTAAGGTTTTTGATTTGTGTGCTCGCTAAGATTTTGCAATCTTATGCCTACGTATTCCCGTAAAGATATCTGGGAAATCAGAGCAATCGTAGTTCCTCCTATTTCTATGGGAGGAAAGATGTTTAGTGTCTTGTTTAAAGCCCAAGATTGAAGCTAAAAGGTCTGACTCAGAGATAATTTGTCATCTCTAAAGGGAGAATATCTCACCTATTCATCACAAAATGTTGGGTAACTAATTATAAAGGGGAATTACTTTAACTGGAATGTATGGAATCCAATAATGCCATAATTTCCTTTAGAAGGGAGGTGTCTGGAAGGAAGAAACTTTAACTCAGTGTAGAGTAATGCCATTTTTCCTTAGGAGTCTTTCCATGCTAAGAGAGGGACATTGGCTTGGATGTAGATAATCCAGAGGCTTGCCACTTACATCAATTAG
The DNA here is from genome assembly GCA_022829125.1 of Lathyrus tuberosus. Classification (NCBI taxonomy): domain Eukaryota; kingdom Viridiplantae; phylum Streptophyta; class Magnoliopsida; order Fabales; family Fabaceae; genus Lathyrus; species Lathyrus tuberosus. Next base: position 11,887,471 of record JALAZF010000168.1, read on the forward strand.
ATGAAAGAGGAAGTTTACCAGGATAAAAGAGGGACCACAACTTGGATTTTGAATCAACAAGTGTGCCACTTACAACAACTATCTGGAATTAGGGTTTTTTTATTGTTTGTTTTGATATGTGATGTACAGAGAAATGTCTTCCTACAGAGGGAACTCTTGATATCCTCTGAGGGAAATGTTGATTTTTGCATGCCTTGATCAAAGTCCAAGGTTGAAGCTAAAAGGTTGACTCTACTAGGGAGTTTTATCTGTCTTGTATGAAGCCTAAGATTGAGGCTGAAAAAGAGATTGACTCAGTTGGAGAGTATGATTTGTCTTGTATAAAGCCCAAGATTGAGGCTGAAAAGAGATGGACTCTACTGGGGAGGTTTTATCTGTCTTGTACAAAGCCCAAGATTTAGGTTGAGTCTACTGAGGAAAGCCATTATATAAAGCCTAAGAGGAGGCTTGCTTCTGCTGAGGATTGTTGAAATCCAGAGGCAGGTCCAATATGTATTGGGGAATCCAAAGGTTTTACTCTTTTTGGAGATTTGAAGAAGAGTTGAAATATCAGAGATCATGAGGTTCTGATTCTATTAGGGTTTTATTGATGGTAAAGGTTTAAACCTTGAGTATGAAAACCTATACAGGTTTCAAACTTTGCTGGAGATTGATGAAATGATCAGGTTTTTTTCCTGTGCTTTTAGGAAACTTGAGGGTTTCTTTGAGATCCAAGAGGAGACGAGACTTTCCAAGTCTACTGGTATGAAGAGATTTTAGCTCTTGGATGGAGAATGATCTTTGTATGATGCCCAAGAGGAGGCTAATGTTTTAAGGGATGAGAATCAACCCTAGAATGGTCTGATGTTTTGGAATTCTGACTCTCCAGAGGATTGAACAAGTAGAGATGACTAAGTTCTGTCTTATACCTGTAGGAGGTCTTCAGGTCCTTGTACTAAGCCCAAGAGGAGGCTGAGAACTTCTAAGAAGCCTGTGGGTCCTTGTACAAAGCCCAATAGGAGGCTGGGGATGCTTTTAGGAAGCCTGTGGATCTAAACCTAAGAAAAGTTCAAGAAAGGTTTCACCGGGAATTAATCCTTTCCTTGCAGAAGAGTTCTAGGGTTTGAAAAAATTCAAGAGAGGTTTCACTGGGAATTAATCCTCTCTGGGGAAATGAATTTCTTGTACACATACATTTCTAAGTTAGGACAGTCTTGAGAAAAGTTTCACCGGGAATAATGCCTTTCTCTGTTCCATATTGTATAAGCCCAAGAGGAGGCAAGACAGTATCTGGAATTTCCTATGGGGAATTAGTTTTAACTGTGTTAAAAGAGTAACCACTGGCTTGATCTAAACCTAGAACTAATTGTTGGGGAAAACTCTAAGTAAGTATATATAAGCATATATACACAAATGAAATATATAAACAAGTATATATTGAAAAGATAGTGGAACATACAGTTGTGCAAGCCAAAACATAGTAACTACAGTTATATGGTTAGTTTTTCAAGAAATTGAAGGATGTTTTGATGAAACTTTGAATTTGAATCTAAATCAAAATGAAAGTTGTTTTAAAAAGGAAGTTTGGGGCTTATACTCAAGGAGAGGCCCAGATGAATTCTTTTGAAAAGGTGACGATCGCGTCGTAGTTTTGAAAATCACAGAGGGACTTATACAATGACTGAGGCCCAAATTATTTATGTATAAAGGAGGTTGGGTCTTGCACTCTATTAGAGGCCCAAAAGTTTATTTTTATACAAGAGATGAGACTTATAGCTCAAGGAAAGGCCCAGATGAAAAACAGCAATCGCTACGTTTACTTTGAAAATCGCGTAGGGACTTCTACAATGACTGATGCCCAAAAAGTTTGTGTGTGACAAGGGATGGGTCTTACAATCTATTAGAGGCCCAAAAGTGTTTAAAAATGAAGGAAAATGGGACTTACAAGTAAAGGGAGGCCCATATGAAAATTGTTTTTGAAAACGACGATCGCGCCAAGATTTTTTTAATCGTATCGGAACTTATACAATGACTGAGACCCAAAAAGATTTATTTACAAAGGGATGGGACTTACATTCTACCAAGAGGCCCAAAAGAGTTTAAAAAATTAAAATTAAGAGAAACCCTAATTTTAATTAAAGAAATAAATAATTTTTAAAGGAAATTAAATATAAAATGATACAAAATATCAAATATATTCAAAAACAAGTTGTCAACTTTAAAAAGTATTTTGAAAAATCATGTTTAATCACATGAAAGCTTGAAATCCAAATGGTTTTGAAAAATCAAGGTGAGAATTTCATTTAAAAATGTTTAAAAACAACTAAAATGAAATTAAATTCAAAAAATAAAACTATATTAAATAAATAATATAAATGTGATTTTTTTTGTAGAATAAAACAATTTAACATTTTTGTGACTTTTTAAAAAAAATAACCAATAAAAATGATAAAAAATGAGAGAAATTAATTTTTGAAATCAATTAATAAAACATCAAAAATTCAAAAATTCAAATATTTAAAAAATTGCGCCAAGAACACATATTCTCGGTCGCGCGTGTTCTTCCTCCCCAGATTTGCAAAACCTCTCATATCTCTCTGATTACTCAATGATTTTGCACGATTCAAACATCAATCTCACTCGTTTTTGAACAAGGAACAAGATCGTTCCATTTAATTTCATTTATTTTAAGTGTGGAGAGAGTTATCATGTATGAACACATAAACCCTAGAATTTGTAAAAACTATCATGAAATCTTAAACACGAATGAAACATGGCAATTGATTGAGGGTTATCACTCTATGAACTACCAGAAACAAGTTGGTAACTTGAAAATAAATTGATGATGCATGTAGTATAGAGTTTGAAGGTTTCAGGCTTACTTGTGTTTGCTTGTGCAAGAGGATTTCGAATTGTGCTTTGGAGGAGTTACAGATGTGTTGTGAGGACTTAGACAACTTCACTATACCTTATGGAGTGTGTTGAGATGCCTGGCCTTGATTAGAGATGCTTGGATCACCTTGTGGTATCTCAACTGCAAATAGGCCTCAAGTGGATTTTGAGGTCTATGATCCCGGTGTTCCAGATAAAGTATGAGTGTTTGAACAACTTATATATCATATATTGGATGCGTTTAGATCATAATCTGTGGTGGAATTGTTCTCTAACTCAAAATTCGATGGTGACTTGCAAAATAAGGCATTTCTGGTTTTTTGAAAGAGATTTTGAGGAAAGCAAGTGTTATCAAGCTTTGGTGTACTCAAACGGACCACAAATGACCTCTATTTATAGTGTTTCAAGTTTGTTTTCGCAGAAATAATGAATGGTGGATGGTATAGTCCATTGTCCACTGGTTGCATAAAGGAATCTCAAGTCTTCTCTAGCCATTGACTTGGGTCAATCTTGCAGGCCTATGGTCTTCTGATGCTTGAGTTTATCTTGACTCAGTTGCAATGTTGTGGGTTGATACATGCCAGCTCTATGCATCCATTCAATTCCTCATGATAAATTTGAAAGATTTGGATTTGAACTTTGAATGTCACATGCCAAATGATGAGCATTTGGACTTGCAAGGCTCTATGGTGTTTCAGCTCTCAAGAGATCATGTTCATTGCACTTTAGAAACTTGTCTTGTATGGTGACACGGCTTGCCAAGTCATGGAAATGACAAAATCGAGGGGCAAGTGCAAGACTGTCTTGCAAAACCAGTCTTGGAGGTGTCATGTTTCCATGCTCAGAACTCTCTACTAAAGTTGAATTAGGATGAGTTCTGGTACCCATTGGAAAGCTTGCATATCCTATTTTAACTTTGATGTCCAATAATGGTCTTGAATCAACTTGGATCAAGGTGAAAAATGGCCTCAAAGTTGGTGAAAATCCAAGGCAGATTCTGTCCAAAATTTTCACTAAGTGTTGGAAAAGGTGGTCATTTTCATGTTTTTGTGATTTTGATCAAACCATAACTCAAAATCCATGAGGATTTGGAATCTGATGTAGTTGACAATTTTGAAGTGTGTAATGAGAGCTTTCATTTGAGCTTTGGATGGAAGCAAATGGCTTTGTGGTTTAGGAGTTATGACCTTGCACAGTTGGTACCAAATCACTTTTGTTCCATAACTTAGAAAATTTTAAGTTTCCTATGGTTACCCCTTTTTCAAGTAACCTCACTTTTCTTGATTTTTCTTGATCGATGATGATCAAAACCATGCATTAACATTATTTTTGACTTAGGGGAGCCATATTTGTGAAAAAAATTCAAAAAGTCAAACTTGATTTTGGGCACAGTTGACTTTTTGTGAGATGGATTCCAAACTGTGTGATCTTCTATGCAATCAAGTTCTTGATCTAATTCAAACCTAATGGATGGATTACATAGGTGTTTTAGGGTGTCTTGAATCATGTCCCAAGGTTTGGGAATATGTCTTGGTCCAAAGTCAAAGGTACAATTGACTTTTTCTTCAAAACCCTAATTGTGGTCCAGATGAATTTGAAACTTGTTAATCAAGCTTCTTGGATTAATCCATTGTTGTAAATGGATAAATGTAGTGTATTTGAGGCCCTCAAATCATGTCTTCGGGTCTTGGTTCATGTCTTGCCTCAAAAGTCAACTTAGGGGTGAATTAGATCAAGAAACCCTAATTTCTGATTTTTGATGAATGCATCCCATGAGACTATTTTGACGCTATGATTAGACTCATAAGGTCACTTTGAGAATTTTGGATCATGTTTTGAAGTATTGGCTCATGCCCAGACGAAAATTTTCCTCTAGAGGCCTTGGTCGACCAAAACCCTAATTTTGTGACACTGGGGGTCTCGAGGCTTGATCAGCTTGAGATGTTGCACTCTTGTGCTTGATTATTGATATGGGAGACCTCTTGATCCTTAATGGATGTTTGGGAGGCTTGAAAAGTTGAAGATCATGTCAATTCTTGATTGATACTTTGTCTGAGTGCTCTGAGAGGGCGCAAAACCCTAGTTCTTGATTATAGTGAATACTCAATAATCCTTGAGGAGATTGATGAGGTATGATGGTACATCCATATTGTGGTAATGATCTTCATAATGATGGGAAATCTTGTGGTCAAAATTTGGGGTATGACACCCATAATACACGCTTCATACTCTGCTTCATTGTTGGTGTAAATAAACGTCAATCGGGCAGTGAAAAGGATATGAGAACCCTTAGGAGTGGTGATAATTTTCCCGATTCCATTGCCATAATCATTAACGGATCCATCAAAAATTGACCCCCACTGGGATCCAATTTCAGGTCTTTTATCTGACAACGGTTCATCATAATCTTTGGCCTTCAGATACATAATATCTTCATCATGAAATTCAAACTTCGTCGACTGATAATCTTCAATTGGTTGTTGAGCAAGATATTCTGACAGATTACTTCCCTTGATGGCTTTCTAGGAAATGTACTGGATATCGTACTCTGTCAAAACCATTTGCCAACAGGCAATCCTTCCAGTGAGAGCTTGCTTCTCAAACACATACTTGATCGGATCCATCTTCGATATCAACAGGGTTGTATGGTTTAACATATATTCCCTCGGGCGCTTGGCTGCCAAGGCGAGTGCACAACATGTATTCTCCAACATTGAGTACCTCGACTCACAATCAGTAAATTTCTTACTCAGGTAGTAGATGGCATGCTCTTTTCTACCTGTCTTGTCGTGTTGACCGAGCACACACCCCATTAAATTCTCAAGAACTGTCAGATACATTATCAATGGTCTCCCTGCTACTGGAGGCATGAGGATTAGAGGTTCCTGTAAATATTCTTTTATTCTTTCAAAAGCTTTTTGACATTTTTCATTCCACTTGACCACTTGATCTTTTCTTAACAACCTAAATATCTGTTCACACGTGGCTGTAAGATTAGAGATGAATCTAGCTATATAGTTCAACTCCCTAAGAAACCACAAACCTCTTTTTCTCTTCTCGGCTCAGGCAATTCTTGTTTTACTTTTATATTGGCAGGATCAACATCGATAGCTCACTCACTGACGATAAAGCCTAGCAGCTTACCAGATCTCACTCTGAAGGTGCACTTATTCAGATTCAACCTCAGCTTGAACTTTCTCAACCTTTCAAACAACTTCTGCAAATTAACCAGATGTTCCTCCTCCATTTGGGACTTCGCAATCATGTCATCAACATAGACTTCGATCTCTTTGTGAATCATATCATGAAAGAGAGTCACCATAGCCCGCTCATAAGTTGCCCCAACATTCTTGAATCCAAAGGGCATCACTTATAACAAAAAGTTCCCCACGGTGTTATGAAAGTTGTTTTCTCCATGTCTTCCGGGGCCATCTTGATCTGGTTATACCCCGAGAAGCCATCTATGAAGGAAAACACAGAAAATTGAGCCATATTGTCCACTAACACATCAATTTGAGGAAGCAGGAAATCGTATTTTGTGCTTGCTCTATTCAGATCTCTGTTATCAACACACATCCTAAACTTACCATCCTTCTAAGGTACATGCACGATATTAGCAACCCATGGAGGATAACTGGTTACAGCAAGAAAATTGGCGTCCAACTGCTTATGAACCTCTTCCATGATCTTGACTGCCATATTTGGTCGCGTTCTTCAAACCTTCTTCTTGACCGGAGGATAACCCTCTCTGAGAGGAAAACGATGCTCCACAATATCCATATCCAGCCTAGGCATATCCTGGTAAGACCAAGAAAATATGTCAACATACTCTTGCAGCACTTCAATCAATCTTCTCTTAACACTGTCTTCCAAGGCAGCCCCAATTCTGACATCTTTCTTCGCATCCTCGGTACCCAGATTAACAATCTCAATAGCTTACTGATGTGGCTGAATGACCCTTTCCTCCTATTTCAAAAGTCTGGCCAATTCTTATGGATGTTAACAGTCTTTATCATCCTGTTCCTCGACTTGGTAGATCGGATTATCAAAATCATACTGAGCCATAGAAGAATCATTATTAATGGGATCTGGAATGATTGATCTGCATGATTGATGTTTTATGCTTTATTTAGAATGAGAAAAAAAACAAAAACACAAAACACATTGCCATTAAAAATGTAAAAGGTAAAATGAAAGACAATGAGTGAAATATTTGAATGCAAAAATCATACTTTATTTATGATAATCATTGTAAACAAAAACACAAGGCTCTACAAATAAACCACTACGTCTTGGGAAGAACGTAAGATTTTTCATATGTAAAAACATAGAAAATTACTCTTCACGAAGAGTGACTCGAATGATTTCCTCGGAAGACCAGTTGTTGAGCTCTTGACCTGGAATACAGGGGCGGATCCAATTATCCATATAACAGTCGATGTCGACTTCGTCTTCCCCCATGGCATTAACTTGGTCAAAAATGACCCCATCACTTGAAAATCTGATAGGACCTCTGATCTTTGGAGGAGCTTGTGAAGGCTTGTACCCCAAACCAAACATGTCTTGCTTTACCGATACATCAAGAACTTGACCCCACCCTTTGGAGCTACCAGCTTCAACCATGGCACAAGCCTTTTTCAACAAAGTCATAGAAACTTCGGGCTTCTTATCCTCCACCGGAGGCTCTTTCTTGATCTGAACAGCTTCGAACACCTGACATAGAGTTTCATAAATCTCACCATCTACCTCCACGTACTTGAATGACAACAAATGACTGACCATAATATCCTCTTCTCCATAGGCGGTAACTACCTTCCCCTCAACCACATACTTAAGTTTTTGATGCAAAGTCGAGGTTACAGCCCCTGCAGCGTGAATCCATGGCGGCCAAGAAGACAACTGTAGGTTGGCTGGATATCCATGATAAAAAAAGTTATTTCAAAAACCTCGGGACCGACCTTAATAGGCAATACCACCTTTCCAAATATAGAGCGCTTCGACCCATCAAAAGCTCGGACAACCAGGACACTGAGTCTGAGTATCACCCCTTCTGTATCCAACCTCATAAGCGCTTTCTTCAGTAATACATTCAAGGAAGACATGGTGTCTACCAAAACATGTGATAACACAGAACCCCTACATTCCATGGAAATGTGCAGGGTATTGTTATGGTTTCTCCCAGCTGGAGTCAAATCAAAGTCGGTGAATCCCAAACCATTACTTGCATTAATATGTGCCACAACACCTTCTAACTCATTCACAGAAATCTCTTGAGCTACATATGCAACATTTAGAATTCTCAGCAAAGCATTCATGTGGGCCTCTGAACAAAGCAACAAAGACAGAATAGAAATTTTTGAGGAGTCTGGTTCAACTGATCTACTACCTTATAATCACTCTTTTTAATTATCCTCATGAATTCCTCAACATCCTTCGAAAATGAAGCTTCGGGAGACTATTTCTACGCAGAGTCTTCAATAACCTATTTTCCTTTACCTTTAGCGGAAGTATCAACATTACCATCCTGAGATACCGGTGGAGAGAAAACCCGTCCACTGCGAGTAATGCCTCTAACCCCCACAATATTATCAACATTGGACTCATCATTTGAAGGACCCACAATTTCCTGCTTCTGACCATTATAAAACACTTCAGCCCCGTAATTCCATGATATAACTTTCGTACTTTCGTATGGCACAGGCCCGGGAATGGTAATAACAACAGGCGCTTGCCGCACTGGTGCTGATACACGAATAATATTATATGGAATGGAAATGGTAGCAAAATCTTCATTATCATCATCATTATCAATAGAAGTTCTATCAAATTGAAGTCGACCTTCATCTTTAAACCTTTGAATACCCTCCTTCAACAAATCACAACCCTCTGACTGAACTGTGTATCTTTCACAATCAGATAAACAACCTGGGAATACACCCCCTCTGAGTAGCCATTCCTTCACAAAAAAAGCGGAGTTTTTAACATATTAACATCGGTCACCCAATTCAACCCCTCTACCTCTTCAATAGCATTCACCCTTGCACCGCCGTGTGGTGGCATAGGGTTTTGTATCACATTGGCCCACTATTGGTGAATTCAATGGCTTTTGAATCAAGCAAATCTTGAACCTTGTGCCTGAATTCTTTACACTTGTCGACGTGATGCCCTGGTTCTCCAGAATGGAATTCACAGCGGGCATTGGCATCATAGCTAGGTGGAGGATTACCGATAAGTGGAGGCACGACCCTTAACTGAACCAATTGCAGTTGAAGCAGATGTTGTAACAATTGAGTATACGACATAGGTGGAGTATTAAAATGCCTATATGCCATCTTCGGTCTTCTTTGAAACTGACGGGGAGCATAAGGATTTTGTTGTGGTGCAGCCGGGATGGCTACAACTGATACCTGTTATGAAGAACTTTGACTTATTCTGCCCTTACCTCTGTAGGAATATATAGCATTGGTATCCCCCTCCCTCTTCTTGGGGACCCCAGCGTAAGGTTTCTTTCCTTTTCCAAATGAGGAACCATTATCACTCTGAATCTTACCCATTTTTATCCCGCTCTCAACCCGTTCACCTGCCATGACAAAATCTTAGAACTCTGCGGAAGTACAACCAACCAATCTGTCATAGTACGAACCCTGGAGTGTGCCAATAAACATATCCACCAGTTCTCTCTCCATCATTGGAGGTTAAACTTGTGCAACCAGTTCACGCCACCTCTGGGCGTATTCTTTAAAGATTTCATTCGCCTTCTGAGTAAGATTCTGCAGTTGTGTTTGGTTAGGATCCATATCACTGTTATATTGATAGTGCTTAACAAAGGCCCCAACCAAGTCTCTCCAACTTCTAATATATGTTCTCTCCATCCCCATGTACCACTCCAGGGACGCCCTAGCTAGGTTGTCCTGGAAGAAGTGCATGGGCAGCTTCTCGTCTTCAGAATAAGCACACATCTTGCGATAATAGGATCTGATATGGGTCTTAAGACAGGCTGTCCCCTTATATTTATCAAAATCAGGGACCTTGAACTTTTACGCCTGGAACCAAGCCTAGGCTAGTCATATCAATGGCCAAAGCATTCTGATTTTTGTAGGCCCTCATCCTCTCTTCTATCATATTAAACTTCTTCTCTGCCTCCATTGGGAGACCAACATCCAGATCATGCATAGAGAAAGAATCCTCTTGTTTGTCAAATTCCCAATGATGAGTATGGCCTACACCACCTCCATAAACAACACATATACTACCTCCGCCAACACCACCTCCGCCAGGAGGATTAGCACCAACACCTCCTCCGCCAGGAGGAATAACAACGCCAACATCTCTTCCACCAGGAGGAATAACAACACCAGCACCACCTCCGCCAGGAGGATTGGCACCACCACCTCCTCCAGGAGGAATAACACCACTACTGTCATCTGCCCTGGGAGGATCAATAAGAGGCTGAACCAATGTCCACAACTACTCTTGGCCTTGAGCCATATTCTGCATCAGCTACATAAATTGATTCATACGGGTTCTCACTTCAAGTAAGTCAGCCTGAATTTGCACCATTGCTCTTTTCTGATTCCCCCTTGTACAATATCTGCGAATACCAGAGTTTGCAATCCTGCTAACACTACAACGGAAAACCCATTTAACAACAGTTGGGAAAGATATATAATCACGTGGGCGTAGACGTTGTTATGTAGAGTGTAGTTGTGTATACGATACTTACTATGACGGTCCAGAAACTGTTGTAATAAACTGGAAAGTGCGTGCCCTATCACAAAGACTTTTCCAAAGGACCGTTGTGATAAAATTAATGGTCCTAGGTTCGATTCTCAGCTGCGCCGTCTTGATATTTATATTCTCTAGATAACGCGCGAGATATTATAACGGTTATGATGTATAACCATTGTTATATATTCTGCAGGATTAACAAATATCATCCTGCTTTTATATATAATCCCATTTTTTAACCTGTATTATTGTTCATCATATCAAAATAGAAAGTACAACCCACATTTGTGATAAAGTTTTCATTCAAGTAATTTTAATAAGAAGTGTGTGCCATATCGAAGACAACAAAATGTTTCACAAGTGCAAGTTTCATATTTAATACATCTAAAACTCCTCAATATTTAAGAAAACAAAGACACTTTTAAGTTTTATTTATCAAATCTACATGCCCTAGCTGACATAAAGTTACTCCAACTATACGGTGCTACATCACCATCATCTGAATCGACCGTAGCTGTCCTCCTTCTCTTTCTTCTTGATCTCCTTATTCTCCTCCTGGTTCATATTCCTTGCAAGGAGAACGCCTGTTGGATATGTACAGCTTGTTCGGGCTAGACAACTTGTTGGACCTCTACAACCTCTACGACCTGGACAACTTCTTGGACCTCTACAACATCTTTAACCTGGACAGGTTGTTGAACATCTACAGTTTGTTAGACCTGAACTACATTGTTGGAACTCATTTTGATTATTCCTCTTCAATGATGTTGTTTGTGTGATGGTAAAAAGAGGAATAATGTATTTATAATGATTTCTCTGATTCTTCATCTTCTCTCTACATTGAAAATCTAATCGTTTTGGTTGAAAATCATTATTATTTCTTTAATTCAAAAACCATTGCTGGTTATTAAATAGTGATGGTCAAGTTACTCATTCATTTTTAATTATATTATTATTTAAGACGGGGCATTGGAAATCAAAACATTAAATAAACTAATATAGGCCCTAATGGTATTTATATAAGAAGTGGTAATTTGTGTTTAAGGAATAATGGGCCCTAAGATGCCACACTATGATGTTGTTGTAAACTATTATAGGCCTTTCCTATAAATTTCCGTTATGTATAAAATATTACTAAAATAACCTGTCACAAAACATTAAATAATGATGATATAAAAACATTCATTGATGATGTATGTACATGGTTATAATGACAAAATTTAGATTAGAAGTTTTAGTACACAAACATAAAACTGGACCAGATTATGAATAAATTAAGTTTGAAGTAGAAGAAAATAGAAATGACATGCTTATTTCTCGGACTGCTACCCAAAAAAGACGCACGGTCTGCTTTGATGTCATTGTTCCATTCAATCCCTAAATAACTTCCTTAGCATTCTTTCTGTTATAGAAACAACTGAAGGCATTAAAACATAGCGTATATGGAAAGCGAGGCATAAGTAACACACTACTGATGATATTGGCAATACAACAAGTGTTACCTAACACCAACTTAAACATCATGGCTACCCGATTTCTTGGACAACTTTGCGGAACCTTGTTCTATATACCTGTAACTTCCACAAGTGAAATCAAAATTCTATCTATGATAAACAACAAATGTCATATCATAGCCAATGGAATCAGATTACCATGGTATGTATTACAAATTGGTAACTTATACCAAAGTACAGCCCAACAGACAATCATAACCTAATGCATATGAAACATGTACTCTCTGTCATACCCTAAAATTTGGCCCTAATATCCCACATTATTTCCACATCATATGAATATACTTTCATGCATCACTAACCCATTAGAGAACACAAAGTTTGTTGCTTGTTTCATTTTTGACTGCAAATTAGGGTTTTGAGCCTCATAAAAGATTCAGGCAAAGGATCAGTCAAAATTTGGCATGATCTTCAGCCTATCAAGTCTCTCTTTCATCCATAAAGATTAAGAGGTCTTCTTCATCAAAAATCAAGCACAAGTATACATCATTTCAAGTGGATCAAGCCCCAAGGTCATCTGAGGCACCCAATTAGGGTTTTGGTTGATCAAGGCCTCCAGAGAGAAATTTTCATCTGAGCATGAGCCAATACCTCAAGATATGATTCAAGGAGATCAAATATACCTTGGGTGTCCATTCATGAGTTCAAAATTGCCTCATAGGATGCATCAATTAAAAATCAGGAATTAGGGTTTCTCTGCACAAAATTCATCTAATACCTAAAGTCAAAGTTTGACTTTTTGGGAAAAATTGATCATCAAGGACTATTATTCAAGAAAATATGATCCATAGTTGCATTTAATCAAGGATTAGTCAAGAAATCAAGGTTACTTGAAAAAGATGCAAAATTGGAAACTTGAAAATTTCACTAAGTTATGAAAATTCATGTTCAAATACCTAACTTTACAAGGCCATAACTTGTGATCCAAGCAACCATTTTTTGTACTCCAAGGATCAAATGATTGATCTTTTTCCATACAACAAGATTGCTGGGCTGAGTCATCTGCAAAAAATGCATGGATTTTGAGTTATGGATTAATGAAAATCAAGACAAGAGTTGAGAAATTCCAACACTTAGTGAAAATCTTCCTAGTGTTTTTCAACATGAAACACCAAACTTTAAGGGCATTTTTCACATTGATTCAAATTGAATCAAGACCAATTGTGAACATCAAAGTTGAAGTAGGATATCTCAGTTTTCCAAAAAGTACAAGAACATCCATTGATCATGCTTGAGCAAGAAGTTATGAATTTAACAACATGCCTTCATCAAACTGAATTTTCAAGACAACATTGGTGCATTACTTGTGTCACTAAATTTTCACCTTCAATTTATGTCACTTTACAAGCTTTGTCATCATTCAAGATCAACATAAATCTTGTAGAGTCACACAAAATCTGCAAGAATATGCTATTGAGTTAAGGATCTATCCTTTAGCATGTGAGAATCATCATTACAAAGCCATGAAGACAAGTTTGTCATTTGGCATTTATGTGAAGCATTGAATTGGCAAGAAATGAGCCACACCAGTTCAGATATGTTAAAAAACAATGAGTGTTCAAACCTGCAAAATGCTTATTGAGTCTAGATTCTAGTTATGCTAGAGAAGACTAATGGTACCTTAGCATTTAAGTTAAAGCTACATGTCTATAACAATTGGACAATAGCATGATCCCTCATCCAACACTATTAATCCAAAACCAAAACATTTTTCTATAAATAGAGGACTTCTCTGATCAATTCAAAGACACGAAAACAATTCCAAAGCTTGTTTTATCACATTTCCTCTCTTGTTTCAAAGTTTCATAATTCAAAAGTGAGGAATCAAATTTCTCATTTCAGAGCAATTCCACTTAAACCAATCATACACACACCTCACATACATCATATAGAAGTGATCCAAATCATTCAAACACTTCTGTAACATCAGAATCACCATCCCCATACCCCACTTGATCAAATTGTAGTTGGATTCGTGTTGGGAGTTTCAGAAGAATTCAATCCATTCCATGCACTTCAACACATTCCTTAAGATAGAATGGTTTTTGCAAATCTGACTAGAGGTTGAAGATGAAGTTCTTTGCATGAAAAATTTGAATTTACCACGTATTTATCATATATATTCAATTGGTTGTGTTTAAATGTCACCAGGACACGCTGGCTCAGTTGGCCAAAGCGTGTTTTGTGAGTTGGAGGCATGAAGACGTGGGTTCAAATCCCACCCTTGGCATTTTTTTACAACTTTTATTTTTTTTCATATTTTTCTTAATTATTTTCAAATAATTATTTAAAAATGAAAATTTAATTATTTTTAAATGATTTTTTGCACACATGTCACTCACACACTCTACTTTTTTAATCCACAAAAAAATTCAAAAAAACATTTTAATTTAATCACTTTTTATTAAGTTGAAAATAAGTGTTTTTAATGATTAAAAACCTTGAAAAATTGATTTTTTTCTTAATTGTTTTTAAACCTAATGCATTTTGATTCTAATATGGATAAAACCTAATGTTTCAAATTTTGTTTTAAGATCGCAACATGTTTATTTTGGCTTACACATCACTTATATCATGTTTAATTGTTTTAAATCATGGGCCTCTGCTAGAGTGTAAGTCCCAACCCCTTTTAATTTTCAAATCATCAAAATCTATGGGCCTCTATTAGAGTGTAAGACCCATCACTCTTCACATTTTCAAAATCAATGTTTTAAATCTTGGGCCTCTGCTTAGAGTATAAGACCCAACACCTTCGTACATAGAATAAATCTTGGGCCTCTGCTTAGAGTGTAAGACCCAACACCTTTGCGCATAGAATAAATCTTGGGCCTCCTCTTAGAGTGTAAGAACCAACACCTTTGTGAATAGAATAAAACACACAAATAAAACATTAAACACAACAAACCCTAAAGATGCAAAATCTTCCATGAATTCAAACATCACATCAATGTCTATACTTGTTAATCCTCAATCATGTTTGTTCATATTTTGTTAAGTTTCTCTTGACATTTATATCATCCTTAGTTTAGACATAGGTCAAACAATAGGATCCCTTCAATCACAACTTAGTTCAAACAACTAGTTCACTGACCTCCTCTTGGGCCTTATACAAGCATCATTGCCTCCTCTTAGGCATCATACAAAGAATCTCTCCATCAAGATAGTATCCTCTTGGGCTTCATACAAAGAGACTTGAGAAGTCTCATTCAATTCCCCAGCCTCCTTTGGGCTTCATACAAGGACCCCTAGGCTACTTAAAAGCATTAATCAAGCGTAGTCATCTATACAATAAATCTTTTAGCCTCACCATCATGGGATTTGTACAGGATGTGAGCAAGCCTTTAAGTTTTTGTATGATAGCAAATTGTGTGATATGCATGATATAAGATTTGTATGCATGATTAGTTTGTACATACATATGATTTCATACCTACTATGATTTAAAAGACAATGTAAATTAATTCATATCATCATTGTAATCATAAAAACGATTTTTCCTATGTATGCATCGATTCATACGTGTCTTGTATCGACACATACCTTTGATAAACTCATAAAAACCGTTTTGCTTCAGTATGTATCAATTCATACGACACTTGTATCGATACATGATCCTTTGTAACTGGGCTATGTATCGACGCATACGCATCATGTATCGATGCATGATTTACTTCACATTCTGAAATAATTTTGCTTCAGTATGTATCGATTCATACGATACTGGTATCGACACATGTTCCTTTGTAATTGAGCTATGTATCGACGCATGTGCATCATGTATCGATGCATGATTTATTTTACATTCTGGAAATTAACAGGTACAGTATGCATCGATGCATACAACCATGTGTTGACTCATGCATGTGTTATACTCACTATGTATCGACGCATACGACTCTTATATCGATACATCGAGCTGTTTGTTGCTTTTAACCGTTTCTGTTTTCATATATAAATGTTATGACAGTTCATTTTGGAGTAAGAATTCTGGTCAGAGTGAAAAAGTGCAATCAAAGCAAAAGACAAGTTTGGTGTGCATGATTTTTCAAGAGCAGTGTTAGAAACCTGAAAGAGACTTTGTCTTCATCATCTTCTCAATCTCGTTAATTCAAGAACATCAACACATAATCATTTTTGTTCTTTGGATTAAGGGATCTTCGAGATAACGTTCAGTGGTACGATCATTGATCTAGCTGAGTTGAAGATACAAAGGGGGTTTCGAGGAAAAACCATCTGGTTTGTCCTTCAAGAACGGGTGTGTTCTTGAGGGTTTGTTAGTCACGATTGCAGAACAGATTCAGCCGCAGCGTAGGGTTTGGAAATCTGGAGATTTCGCAAACAGGTCGTGGAACCGGTGAATTGTCTGTATTTCTTGCAGGAAAATTCTTGATCAAGCTCAGATCAAGTGAAGGTTCATACAATAGGAAGATCTTGGGGTTTAGATTTCTGGATTTGTATTGTAACCTTGTAAAGAACGAATTCAGCATTATTGATATAACAGGTCTCAATTTCATTTTGAAATTGAGAGGGAGACGTACCCACACGCGAGGACGGAAGTGGGGAACTTCCTTACCAAATCTCTGAGTATCGTATTCTATCTTTATCTCTTTACGCTTTCAACAATTTTGTGATTCGTTTGGTGTGTTGCGTATTAAAGTTTCAAGATACAATAGTGGTACGAAAATCTTTGTCAAAATCACCATGATTGTTAATCGTTGAATGCATACACGCCAAGTGTTTGACAAAATTGTTTGCTGTGTTTTTGTTCATTGGAAATAGCCTTTGTATGATAAGTGCATTTGAGTCGATTCCAATCTGGTGTTAATATATCTTTGTCATCCTAATAAATCCAGCATAAACTCGTGTGTCCGGTTTTTTAGTAGCTGGTTCAGAATAGACGGAAGTCGATTCAGGATCATAATTTTTCCGCTAACTTGAAAGACTCTGATAAACTTTTTTAAATCCTTGAGTTTCAAGGAGGTGATCTATTCACCCCCCCTCTCGATCACTAGCCACACCGTCTAACAAGTGGTATCAGAGCGCCGGTTCGCTGGTGCTTTGTGGCTGCTTGTAACGATATGGATTCTGAACCAAAGGGGGCGTATAATAGAGCGCCTGTTTTCAACGGTGAAAATTATGGCTACTGGAAAGACTGCATGCGAGTTCATATAAATTCTGTGGATAGGAATGTGTGGGCTGCCATTCAAAATGGTCCTTTTCAAATTACTATGAGAAATGATGCTGGCACCATAGTTCCTAAACCAGAAGATGGTTACGATGAGAAAGATGAGAAAAAGTTGTCGAGTGATTGGAGAGCTCGAAATATGCTAATTTCAGCACTTAGTGCTGATGAGTATTATCGGGTATCCCATTGCTCGACAGCTAAAGAAATGTGGGATGCTTTAGAAATTGCCCATGAGGGTACTACTGAAGTAAAACAGTCCCGTATTAACACACTTAATCAAGAGTTCGAGCTCTTTCGCATGAAACAAGGAGAATCTATCTCTGACATGCAAAAGAGATTTGTTCATCTCATAAATCGGTTGAATGCACTTGGAAAACCTGTTTCCAATGAAATAGCCACTAATAAAATTCTGAGGTGTCTTAGCAGGGAATGGCAACCTAAAGTAACAGCTATTAAGGAAGCCAACGACCTCACGACGCTTACGATTACAACTTTATTCGGTAAGCTGGAAGAACATCAGCAAGAGCTGGAAAGTCTCGAAATATTTGAGAAAAAGAGTAAAAAGGAAAAGAATAAAGACAAAGAGAGTGAGAAGAAGCCAATAGCTCTTGTGGCCTCTAGCTCAAAGTCCTCACAAAAAGAGCAAAGCGACAATGATTCAAGTAGTGACGAAGATTCGGGTGATGAAGAAATGGGACTTTTTGTTAAGAGATATAATAGATTCATTCGAAAGAATGGAATCCAGCATTCTGATAAAAATCTCATTAAGTTTCTAAGACAATCTGTAGAGTCAAAACAGGAAGAGAATAAGAAGCATAGAGTAAAAGGATCGTGTTTTAATTGTGGTAAATCTGGACGTTATAAAACAGAATGTCCTATGAAGAAAAAGGACAAAGGAAAAGCTCAACCAAAAAGGTCAAATAAACAAAGAAGAGCTTACATAGCATGGGAAAGCGATAGTGACTCATCAAGCTCACAAAGTTCAAATGATAGTGATGAGACAGCAAATCTGTGTCTTATGGCTCACACCAAAAATCAGTCCTACCACAAGAAGAAAATCAACGATAAGAAAGTAAGACAAGCCTACTATAGTAATGTCTCCTCTATGTCTTTTTCTGAACTGAAAATAGCTTTTGAAAAACTGCATAACGAAGCTGTAGATGCTTTCAAAAGATTATCTTCCGATAAACAAATTTTTTCATTCTTGGAAGGTAAAGTATACAAAGCTGAAAAAGATTTAGAAAGCTTGAAAGCTAGTATTGCAGAAAATTCAAAAGATATTAATGTTAACGGATGCAGTAAAGTTAGGTATTGTGAAGCTTGTCATATTTGGCAACATGAGGTTAAAACTCTTAAAGTCAAATTGGAAAAAGCTTTACAACCCAAGGTTACTTACGCCGTTGATTCTAGGTTGTTTAAGAAGTCATTAAATCCACCATATGCAAAATACTCCTTTATTCCAAAGGATTTAATGACCAAAAATAAACAAATACATCATCGTGGCTTATGTCACTATTGTTGTCATGCTGGTCATACCATTGAAAAATGCAAGTTTAGGAGGTTTCTTGTTCCTAAAGGCATTTATCAATGGAGGCCTAAAGGCAACCATGTTACCACTTACCCACATGGACCCAATGAAAATTGGGTACCTGTTTCTCTCTTTTGATATTGTAGGATGAGTGTCTTGCATCCGTAGATAGAAGATGGTTTCTAGACAGCGGGTGCTCAAGGCACATGACGGGTGACATATCGCTTTTTATAGACTTCAAAGCAAAGAAGAAGGGATATGTTACTTATGGAGACAATAACAAAGGAGCTATACTTGGCAAAGGTAGTGTAGGTAATCCCTCTACCACTACTATTTCTGATGTCCATCTAGTTGAGGGGCTTAAACACAATTTGTTAAGTATTAGTCAATTGTACGACAAGGGTTACAAGGTTTCTTTCACAAAAACTTGCTACACAATTGAACATACTGAACAGAATATTGTGTTTAAGGGTGTAAGAGTAAACAATATCTATATGCTTGATCTTTTTGATGTACCTTTAACAAGCTCTAAGTGTCTAGTTGCCTTGAATGATGATTCTTGGCTTTGGCACAGACGCTTAGCGCATGTTAATTTCGATTTGCTTAATAAGGTTGTATCAAAGGATCTAGTAGTCGGTCTTCCAAAAATAAAATTTTCAAAAGACCATCCTATTGACAACATCTTGGGAGACATTTCAAAGGGAGTCATGACTCGTTCTAGGATAAGTAATTTCTGCTCTCACTTCGCTTTTGTTTCACAAGTAGAACCTAAAAATGCCAAAGAGGCCTTGATTGATGAATTTTGGCTAATGGCCATGCAAGAAGAGCTTAATCAATTTAAAAGAAATGACGTTTGGGAACTTGTTCCTCGTCCGCGAGATCATCATATTATAGGTACTAAATGGGTTTTTAGAAATAAGCTTGATGAAAACGGAGTGATAACAAGGAATAAGGCACGTTTAGTGGCACAAGGGTATAACCAAGAGGAGGGCATAGACTATGAGAAAACTTATGCTCCAGTTGCTCGCCTCGAAGTTATATGTCTCTTGCTTGCATATGCGTGTTCTAGAGATTTTAAGCTTTACCAAATGGACGTAAAGAGTGCGTTTCTAAATGGTGTCCTAAATGAAGAGGTATACGTCTCACAACCTCCTGGTTTTGAGAATGCTGAATATCCAGATTATGTTTACAAATTAAAACGAGCTCTGTACGGTCTTAAGCAAGCCCCTCGGGTTTGGTATGAAAGACTTAGCAAATTTCTACTTGATCATGGATATTCAAGAGGTAAAGTGGATACCACCCTCTTCATTAAACACAAGGGAAAACACATTCTTTTAGTTCAAGTTTATGTAGACGATATAATTTTTGGTTCAACTAACATACACTTGGTCGAAGAGTTTTCAAAAGTTATGCAGGGTGAATTTGAAATGAGTCTTATGGGGGAGCTTAATTTCTTCCTCGGTCTCCAAATAAAGCAGCTTGATGAGGGTACAGCTGTGAGTCAAACAAAATACTGCAGAGAGCTGCTCAAGCGCTTTGGAATGAACGACTCAAAATCAATAGACACACCTATGCCTACCAACGGAAATCTAGATAAAGATGAACACGGTAAGAGTGTAGATGTCAAATAGTATAGAGCTTTGTTTTTAGACATCACTCAGACTCCATAAGGTTACATCAACAGAGGTAATATCATTCCTTTCTAAAATCTCTTTGGAACTTTGTGATTAGTGTATGGTAGAACAAATTCTTTAAGATCGTTTATATGTATTTCATTGCATATGTTGTTTGAACATTAACGTTTGATTCATGAATTTTACTTGAGCATCATTATCATGACATCATCCGTACTGCATGGACTCAAGAGCTGTTCACAGGTTTCTAACTCAACAGGTAGTCACAAATTAGTTAAAACATGTTTTAGCATCAGTATGTATCGATGCAACAAGAACATGTGTCGACACATTAGAGTTTCCGATCGATACATTCGTGATATGTGTCGATTCATGTCTTTTCATTTTCAAATTTTTTAAAACTTGTTTCAGTATGTGTCGATGCATCCGTGCTTTGTGTCGACACATAGGACACTTTCAAAAACAAAAATTTCATGATATGAATCGATCCATACCCTTTGTATTGATACATACTGTTTCTTTTACAATAAATGCATGTTCAAATCAGTTGTGGATCGACACATCAGCCAATTTTAAAGGGATAATTCACTCTAACCTCTCTTCTCCTCTCATACCCACACGGCTAACCCTAACCTCCTCAAACATCTTCATCTCCAAAACCCTAATTCTCATCTTAACCCCTCTACAATTCATCACCATGCCTCCCAGAATTATACCGGCTAGACAAAGAGGAAGAGGAAAAGGAAAGGAACCCATTGGGACGTCTGGTCAGTCTCCACAACCTCCAGAAATCCCTCCCAGTGCTCTCACTCTTCTTCATCCTGCCATCGCTGAGGAGTTTGAGACCTCTTTCAAGACAAGGTTAGTTATGAAACCTCGTGTCTTTGATAAAACTGATGCATCTGCCCTCCATCTCAACGATGTCGTTGATTTATTGAAGGCACAAACCCTTGGTACATTTTTGGCCATAAATGATGCCTATCATGAGGATTTTATTCGTATATTTTATGCTGGTCTGCAAACTGGTAGAGGCTATATGTTCAGATGCTCAATTGGCACCACAACTTACACTTTTGAAGCCACTAATTGGGAGAAAGTGTTTCAAATTCCGCTTGGGGTGCCTGGACTGAAAAAATGGCATGACCAAAGTTTTGATACGGAGTTTAAAATAAGGGACTATGTTGCATCTATTTCCAAATTGGATAGACCTCTGGGAGAGGATGAACCCATCACTTCTGGTATGATTACAAGCATACCTAGAATACTTCACTGGATTGTCTCGCACATCTTGCGTCCAAAGTCTGGTGGTCATTCTAGGTTGGATAGATCAGACATTCATCTTGTGTACCTTCTTCACAATAAGGTCCCACTTAATTGGCCAAACTACTTTGTGAAACGCATGTTTCTTATGCGTAACAGTGCGAAGAATATCACACTTGGATATGCTGCCCAAATTATGCGAATCATCAAATACTGGAATGTAACCATCCCTTTAGTACCCCTTACATCTTCCTCTTCCGCCCAAGAGTTCAACACTGCCACTTATCTCATATGGGATACCGGTGGGACAAGGAGAGTCAATGTTTTTATTTTCTGGACAGAGGATCCAAAACAAGGGTGTACAATTTTGATGTGCCATCTGAACAAGTGTTTGTGCCTGAAGACCAACTGGATGAAGAAATGCATGAGGCCAATGAAGAGAATCAGCCTGAAGCAGATGCTAATGCTGGCTGGGGTGATTGGGTGCCACAAAGTTGGTCTCCAACAAATTATGAACCAGGTCCACGTGTTCCTCCGTTCTCTGGTGCTGCCTCCTCTTCAACTGCTCCTGAGTACTTGACTCAAATGTTTCAGCAAATGGAGCTTGCTAATCAAGCCCGTCATGAACAGGCGCTTGCTTGGCATGTGCAGCAAAATGAGTGGCATAAGGAGCATCGTGAGTGGCATGATGAACACACAAGGATGTATCATAATCAGCATGCTTGGCACACGGAATTGGTTAAATGGCATCAAGTCTTTTACAATGAAATGTTTGGTTTTATGGACGATTTCCGTGCACATCCTGGTATCATGGACAGATTCAGAAGTGTTGAAGTTCAGAGCCGGTTCCGGCGATACAGTTTCATGGGCCATAATCCTGATGAGATGCCTCCTCCGCCGCCTCCACCAAGCTTCAGAGATCCTGATAGAGAGGATGAGGAGTCCTGTGGAGGCCATAACCCTTTTTAGGCTAGCATCATGTCATTTCATTACATTTCATTTCATCATCATGTTGTTTCAGTTTCCTTATTACATTGTTCAAACTTCATTTGTTTTGGTTCTGCTTATGTAAACTCCAAGTACTTTCTTAAAAATTTAATGCTTATTTCTTTTAGTTCTGTTTACTTGTGTTAGTCTTTCCCTGTCTTGTCATTCTTTGTGAATGATTCTGTTATGTTAAGCTTCATTCTTGGTGATTGTGAGCTTCTATATCAATATTGCTGTCTATTGTTACATCAATTTTGCTGTCTAGCTTTGGGACTATTTCACCAGACTGTCTATCTCTTCTTTTTGATGTTGACAAAGGGGGAGAAGAAAGACAACAAGACGTTGACAGCGATGCACAAACTCAGGGGGAGTGCTCTATCACATCTTGCAAATTTGCCATCATAAAAAAGGGGGAGTTTGTGAGCAAGCCATTAAGTTTTTGTATGATAGCAAATTGTGTGATATGCATGATATAAGATTTGTATGCATGATTAGTTTGTACATACATATGATTTCATACCTACTATGATTTAACAGATAATGCAAATTGATTCATATCATCATTGTAATCATAAAAACGATTTTTCCTATGTATGCATCGATTCATACGTGTCTTGTATCGACACATACCTTTGATAAACTCACAAAAACCATTTTGCTTCAGTATGTATCAATTCATACGACACTTGTATCGATACATGATCCTTTGTAACTGGGCTATGTATCGACGCATACGCATCATGTATCGATGCATGATTTACTTCACATTCTGAAATAATTTTGCTTCAGTATGTATCGATTCATACGATACTGGTATCGACACATGTTCCTTTGTAATTGAGCTATGTATCGACGCATGCGCATCATGTATCGATGCATGATTTATTTTACATTCTGGAAATTAACAGGTACAGTATGCATCGATGCATACAACCATGTGTTGACTCATGCATGTGTTATACTCACTATGTATCGACGCATACGACTCTTATATCGATACATCGAGCTGTTTGTTGCTTTTAACCGTTTCTGTTTTCATATATAAATGTTATGACAGTTCATTTTGGAGTAAGAATTCTGGTCAGAGTGAAAAAGTGCAATCAAAGCAAAAGACAAGTTTGGTGTGCATGATTTTTCAAGAGCAGTGTTAGAAACCTGAAAGAGACTTTGTCTTCATCATCTTCTCAATCTCGTTAATTCAAGAACATCAACACATAATCATTTTTGTTCTTCGGATTAAGGGATCTTCGAGATAACGTTCAGTGGTACGATCATTGATCTAGCTGAGTTGAAGATACAAAGGGGGTTTCGAGGAAAAACCATCTGGTTTGTCCTTCAAGAACGGGTGTGTTCTTGAGGGTTTGTTAGTCACGATTGCAGAACAGATTCAGCTGCAGCGTTGGGTTTGGAAATCTGGAGATTTCGCAAACAGGTCGTGGAACCGGTGAATTGTCTGTATTTCTTGCAGGAAAATTCTTGATCAAGCTCAGATCAAGTGAAGGTTCATACAATAGGAAGATCTTGGGGTTTAGATTTCTGGATTTGTATTGTAACCTTGTAAAGAATGAATTCAGCATTATTGATATAACAGGTCTCAATTTCATTTTGAAATTGAGAGGGAAACGTACCCACACGCGAGGACGGAAGTGGGGAACTTCCTTACCAAATCTCTGAGTATCGTATTCTATCTTTATCTCTTTACGCTTTCAACAATTTTGTGATTCGTTTGGTGTGTTGCGTATTAAAGTTTCAAGATACAATAGTGGTACGAAAATCTTTGTCAAAATCACCATTATTGTTAATCGTTGAATGCATACACGCCAAGTGTTTGACAAAATTGTTTGCTGTGTTTTTGTTCATTGGAAATAGCCTTTGTATGATAAGTGCATTTGAGTCGATTCCAATCTGGTGTTAATATATCTTTGTCATCCAAATAAATCTAGCATAAACTCGTGTGTTCGGTTTTCTAGTAGCTGGTTCAGAATAGACGGAAGTCGATTCGGGATCATAATTTTTCCGCTAACTTGAAAGACTCTGATAAACTTTTTTAAATCCTTGAGTTTCAAGGAGGTGATCTATTCACCCCCCCTCTCGATCACTAGCCACACCGTCTAACACAGGATACAAATAAATTCTTTTAAGCCTCATTCATCCTGGGCTTTGTACATGATACAAATGAAAACCCCCAAAAGAGTCAGTCAAATCCTCAGTATTGTGTCAGTCTCTTCAAATTTCCTCAACAGTCAGCCAGCCTCAATCTTAGGCTTTGTACAAGATAAATAATTTCCCCAGTTAGTCAGCTTCAATCTTGGCCTTTGTACAAGATAGATAAAGCTCCCTAGTTGAGTCAATTTACCATCATATCTTGGGCTTCAATCAAGATACCTAAATAAATCCATCTCCTCACAGATGAGACTTTGAGTCATCTCTGTTGGAAGATATCTCTTCTAATCACTACAATTCAAATCAAACAATCAAATTTTTTTCCAGATAATCGATGTAAGTGGCACTCTTGTTGATTCAAAATCCAACTGGGAGCCCCTCCTTTATCATGGTTCAAACACTTTTCTTTCATCTAACTGATGTAAGTGGCACACTTGCCGATTCCATATCCAAGTTCAGGTCCTTCTATTTGTATGTAAAGAACTCATAAACGAAAAGGTGGCATTGCTTAACACATTAAGTTTAAAGCTTTTTCCCTTATGACATCACTCTCAAATAATTGTAGTGAATAGGTGAGATATCTCCCTTAAAGATGAAAATTTGTCAAATCTTTCAAACACTCTTTTAGCTTCATCATTTTGGGCTTTAAACAAGATATAAAACAAACTTTTTCCTCCCATAGATTAAGAGGAACTACGAACGCTCTGATTTCCCATTTCTCTTTTTCGGAATACGTAGGCATAAGGTCGTAAGATCTTAGCGAGCACACTAATAAAAAACCTTAGGTTTAAGTACCTTCCAAAAACAATAGAAAACCATAAAAACAACAAAAACATTTCCTTAGTTTTCACAAAGGAGAAACTCTCCCAATTAAATAGCAAACAAACTTAAGCAAGCAAGTAATTCAACAATAGAAATATATAAAAATGAAGGTTCCTATAGATTACTATAGATACTTAGGGTGGTAATAGCTTCCCTTAGTATAACCAACCCCCGATTCCAGCCCTCTTCGCATTTGTAGGGAAAACATTTGCGCGCAGGGTTAGTTTAAGATATTTCCCCCTTCCTTTTAAGCTTCATAGGATAAATATTAGAAATCAGAAAGAAGCACCAAATGCGGCAGCGGTCGCGTCATGAAAATCGGAGCCACACTCTCATACTGACTTGAGCATATACAACATAAACAAAGAAAAAAAGAATGAAGATGTTGAAGAATACCATACTTCGAAGATGGGAATCTTATGCACGTAAGGAATGAAGATGCCAAAGAGTATTGTACTTCGAAGCTGAGGAATCAAATGAAGGAAGAGGGTGAATATATGAGCATATACAACATAAACCAAGATAAAAGGAATGAATATGTTGAAGAGTACCGTATTGAGAAAGATGAAGATTTCCAAATGAATGGATACAAAGAAATTAAAGATTACGCCACCGCTGTCGTCTCTGGCTCGCTTGTTCGCCTAGGGCATCTTATGAAAGAAATACAAAATACGTTTTGTTTTAATTTATCAGTAAACCCTTTAATCTCGGTTATGTAATGCAACCTTAGTGGAAATATAAGTGCTCTAACAACGGTTGATTTTCTTCACCATTGTAAAATCATTTACAATTTATTTTTTAAATAATGGACTTAAGTAGCATAAGCTTATAACAACGGTTGTTTAAACTCACCGTTGTAAAATTATTTAAATTTTATTTTTTAAATAAAGGACTTAAGAGACACACGCTTAATGTACTCTAAAAAATTGAAAAAATGATCTGGTCGAGAGTCGTCGGCACTCCTTGATCCTTGCTTCTGACATTTGGTGGAGTAGGCTGAGTTCGGCCTGAACTCTCTTCCCCTGGCGGTAGAATATTTCATTGGCAGCTTCTCCCATTTTTGAGAAAGCTTCAAGGGTGAGTGGTACTGCTGTTTGTCTGGATATATATATCTGTTCCAATGTTGCAAGGGGATCTTCTGCATTGTTGCCTGGATTAGCCTCTGAGCATAATGGTTATGCTGATGCTGGGGAATTTTCTCCCATTCCTAAATTGCTTCTTCGAAAAGAAGAAGGGGGTTATGTGCTTGAGCTTCCTGCTCGTGACATCCTACAAAAGCAATACAATGAGTAATTCTGGATAAAGTGTCTGCGAGGATATTTTGTTTTCCCTCAATGTGTTCAAAATTGATGATGACCCCAGAACCAGTTATGAAATCTGTGAAGGCTAACCACCTAACTCTAGACGGTTTGTTTTGGACAGATTTATTATAAAAACTGATAATGGCTTGGCAGTCTGTTCTAAGGGTAATTTCCCTTTTGTCAAGATAGTGAATCTTGAATTTTTCTAAGGATCCCATGCAGGCATGTATCTCAGCATCTATGGTCGATTTAACCTTTTGGAATTTTCCTGAGGAGTAAGCGCAGATTTTCTCAGTACTTTTAGGGTCATTCTTCCTGTTCTTCCACTTACAAATCCCTCCCCATCCTTCCATACATCCATCTATTTCTATGATTATGTATGAGTTTTCTGTTGGGATTTCAAGGTCGGGCAAGTTTTGTACTATGGTTTTGATTTGTCGGATGATTTTCCAGTCACTGGGTTTCGTCCTCTTGTCTCCATGTGGACTAGTTTTTGTGTGTAATGGGCCAGTAAGGGTTCCTAAGTTTGGGATGTAGCTGCGAGCGTAATTAAGGATCCCTAAGAAACCTCGTAACCCTTTCTTATCCATTAGTTTTTTCTCATCAAAATCCAGGATCTTCTTGATGATATGAGGCTGCAACCTGATCTTTCCTTGTTTGATTATGGCCTCTAAAAATTCAACTTCCTTGGTCTCTATTTTCATCTTTGTGGGTGATAGGATCAGGCCATTCTTTCTTATGATTTCCACAATTTTCTGCAAGTGCCCAGCGTGCTCCTCTTCATTCATGGAAAAGACCAAGATATCATCAATGTATACTGCTATGAAATCTTCAGTTCCCTTGAAGCAGTTGTCCATTTTCTGTTGGAAAGCTGCAGGTGCATTTTTGAGACCAAAGGGCATAACCAGCCATTCAAAGAGTTCTCCTGGGACAATGAACGCAGTCCATGGGATTGATTCTTCGTCCATAGCAATCTGGTGGAAACCAGATTTTAAATCAAACTTCGAGTATATTCTACTATTTCCAATCCTCTTGAGTATTGTGTTGATTCCTGGCAAGCTGTATTGGTCCTTGTACGTGTTGTCATTCAAGGTCTTGTAGTTGAAGAATAATCGCTCCTTACCCTTTGTTTCCTTCCCCAAGATAAGGTCAATTTCAGTTCCTGATTTTACGATCATTGCCATTGTTTGTGCCTGCTCTTACTTGGTCGTATGACTTTGATTTCTAGCAAGGCATTTATGTGTTTTCGGAAGGATTCTTCCATTACTGGCATGACATGCTTCAAGGGCTTGTCTTCTACTGTTAGATCCTTGTTGATGACCTCTATTTTGCACTTGATATTGTTTTTCGACCAGTGCGCCAGAGGGTTGTTGTCGATGTATCCTGTCTCCTGCAGGTCTCTGATTGTCTTTTGGAACTTCTTTAGGAATTCTGCGGCTGATTCTCCCACATTTATTAGGACTGCTTCCTGAATACTAAAGTACTCCTCTTCTTCCATTTCGAGTTCTCCTAAGGCTGATGCTACCACCCCAACCTCCTCAGTTGTGTTGATTGATGTGACATTTTTATAGAAGGTCAGAACACTCCTTTCAATCCTCAGTCCCCCGTACATGGATTTTATGAAATTACATCCAATCAACATTTGGATGCCATCCAAGGTGTTCATGTCAAAGGCATGTATCAAGGGTGTTCTAAAGCGATTTTCTCCTATCTTCATTAATCCAGGCTTTAGCTTCCACTTCGCCTCTTGTCTTGAACTGATCCCACTGAAGAAAGTGATTACGGGGTTAGGTTCTAAAGATTCCTCGGGTACTGAAGACTGGTTAAGACAACATGATGTTGCCCCTGTATCAAGGATTTCTTGTACTGAGAACTGCTTTATCCCGGGGATTTCAAATTCCACCATCATGTTATATACTTTGTTTAGAACCTTTTTGGGTCTAGCATTTTCCGCAATTTTTAAAGTTTTTTCCTCCTGCCAGAATGTCGCCACTTCTGCTTCCACTTCTGCTTCCACTTCTATTTCTGCTTCTTCTTCCTCCTTTGAGACGAGCCTTTTTAAATTACTGTTTTGTTCTTGGAGGAAATCCACATACTGACCTAGTTCTCGGATGAGAATTTCTTTGTCACCCACGTATTTCCTTTGGCTTTCTGGGATTTGGATGGCAATTTGGAAGTAGAAATTTGCACAAAGTGCACAGGCCAACATTTTGCATTGTTCGCACCATATTCGCTTGGCTTGGCTTGTCTTCTCCTTGCAGATGGTGCATAGTATTTGTGAATTCAGCTGTTCCATCGAATCGGAAGCCCAGGTGTGCCTGCAGGCTTCCTGGTCTGGCCTAATTTTTACTTTCTTTGTCCAGCCACAATCTTCTGCTCCTAGC
Organism: Lathyrus tuberosus; assembly: GCA_022829125.1. Taxonomy (NCBI): domain Eukaryota; kingdom Viridiplantae; phylum Streptophyta; class Magnoliopsida; order Fabales; family Fabaceae; genus Lathyrus; species Lathyrus tuberosus. The sequence continues at coordinate 11,916,848 of JALAZF010000168.1, forward strand.
ATGAAAGCGTATTCCTCAGTCGGTATTTGTTCGACTGCTGCTTTTGCATTCAGGGACGTTCTTCCCACTTCCCCTTCGGATAAACTACAAATTGCGTCACTGCCTGGTTCATCTAGGTCCACTGAGATTACATCCCAGTTGTCGGGTAGGTCTAACTCCTCCAGAATTGCTGCTCTGGAAATGTTTCCACTTTTGTTTCGACATTCCCTTGCAAAATGTCCTTCTATTCCGCAGATGTAACACTTGCATTTACTCTACTTATCTTGATGCAATTTTTTGAAAACTCGCACATGAGTCTCATGTGGTTTTCCTTTGTAGGTCTTAGCCTTTCCGAGGCCATATCTTTTTCTTGATGTTTTGTAGTAACCAGGTATAGGGATCTGACTGCAGAACGTAAAGTCCTTCAAATCTCTTTGGAGCGCGGCCTTTTTACACATTTCAGCCATATATTGATAGGTAAAATGTATTCTTGGCATTACTCCAACAGTATTTCCTGGGTACTTTTCTTCATAAGCCTTTCGAACTTCGTCCCCAATCATTGGTGGGAGTTTCCTGAAGAATTTGTCAGACAGGTCTCCAGAAATAAACATTCTTCCTGATTTAGCAGCAAGGGTTTTGAAATCATTCATGTATTTGATTATATCCTTCATGGTTTCACAGGTTAACCTTCCCAGATCCCTATAAGCCCTATTCTGCTCATCTGTGGATCCTTGGTAGGGATCCTCTAGCACTATTATCCGTCGTATCTGAGAAATTACGTTCTGAGGGTCATCCGCAATGTTCTCAAGTACCTCATATTCCGTGGGATATGCCATCCTCCATTGGATCCAGATCTTTTTCTCATTTTCTCCCAGAAGATTCTCTATGTAGGCTATCTTGCTTTTGTTGCTATCAAACTGCCTTTCATTTATCAGATTCAGGGTTATTGATTCCCATCGGGCAATGACATCTTCATACATACCCACATTCTCTGGTAAGACTAGAACTCCTCCATTGTTCTGTTGTGCAGAGGGCAGAACCCACTATTCATTATTACCACCTCCTCTGAACCTCCCAATGAAGGGTCTTAGATTATTGAACTTGATTTCTTGTATATCAAAGTCAGCCGGGGGGTAGTTTACTCCGCCCATTGTTGCTTCTGGAGGGGGTGTGTAAGAAACTACTGAAGATGAAGGGTAGGCCTGCTCAAGCTTCCTGAGGATAGGATATGGTAATTCATTCTCGGCTTCATCTTCCTCTCTTGTCACGTAGGCTCCTTCTTCTGTGGATTTCTCCATGGAGAAAGGATTTATAAAGCTCTCATGTGGATCTCTATGGAATTCTTGGAGGTATTGACAATATTCCTCAAAGTCATATGTGTCTGACTTGTTAATATGATCACCACCTTGTCTGAGATTTTCTAAGGCTTCGCAGGAATCCTCAGAGTCTCCCCATCCCGAGGGTTGGATATCTTCTAGAGGAATTTGAGAACCTTCTGGGGCCGTGTATTTTCTAAGAAGTCGTACTTGCCACTTGGTTCTCCCAGCGTATCCCAGATTTCCTCTTCGCCTTCGTACAAAACTACTGCAAATTGCTCTTCATCCTCATCTAAGGTTTCATCATCTTACGCATTAACTTGGAAATTCTGTGATGGTGGGAGACTGTAATAGTCTCGAAACCTTACAGATGCTGATCCATCAGACCTCCTTCTCATGTCTACTCCTGTAGGTGCAGAACAGATTTGTTTTTCAGGTGGTTTTACGATCCACCTCTTTCCTTACAGCTCAGCTACTGAGCATTTTTGCCCAGGGATAGCTTTTTCACACCCCTGCTGGATAAGTATTCCGTGACATTTCCAACATCATACTTGAAGGCTGCATAGCTGGTATTTGTTAATCTGGCAATAAGTGCTCTGGAGATTAACAGATTACTCTCAGCTCCTTGCCATCCTTCATACCCATGTGTTTGGATTGCGAGTTGTATATGGTTGTAGAAATCATGGATACTCATCATGATTTCTGGCGCAATGTAGACTAGTTGTGTTCCTTCTGATAGGTCTATCTCCATTGATCCTATGATTGATCTTTCATCACTCCACCTGGTATCACGAAGGAGGACAAGAGTATTAGATCCTGCATAGCAGTTATGCAAAGGATGAACCCTTATCATTATTAACCCTAGGTAAATATGCTGGAATCCTTCTCTTCTGAGTGCTTCGTAGCTAGTTTTGTTTATGAAATTAAGATCTAGCTGCTGATTTTCTCCTGTTACCAGAATACGTTCTTCCGATCGATGCTGATACACTCGATGCCTTGGTTCGTTCCACCTGGAATCATACAAGACTTCGGCTGGTACCATCATGGCTCTTCTTCTTTGAGATAACTCCAGTTCTTGGTTTGGATCAATCTGACTCTCCAGACTTCTATGGTAAGTTCTTCCAAAAAGTCTGGGGATTCGCCTTTGTACTTCATACCGAATTCTGCTTCCAGTTCGGTAGCTCCTTATCTGGTCTTCCTGAGATGGCATCCTTTCGTTGTCGCTTAGACCTACAGCAGGTGGCAAGCTTTGGTTCCTTATCTTGCAAGTTCTTTGATCTGATTCTGGATGATGCTTTTATGTTCTTTGCAGGAGACAACTAGGTTATTGCCGACCTGCTCTGCTTCTTCGAGGAATCTGATTATATCGTCTAACCACCTTAGTTAAACTTTTGCTTCAGTTAGGTCTGTGTATCGTGGCTTGAGTATTATTATATTTCGGATTAGCTTTCTGCTGGGTGATTTCAGAAAACCAGGAACACTTAGCATTAAAGGTTTTTCTGTTTTTCTTTCTCAAAGATCTTTTTGGGATCTGTGAAAACGAAAAAGGGTCCTTTCTTCTTCTAGGGTCTTCTTACAGATTCTCCTAGCGATAAACCAGCAAGGTCTCTTTGGATATCTTACAACGGCTAAAAGTGATAGGGCTAGTGGTTGGGTCCCACGTGCTAATCTCCGTTACACGTGCGTATCTCCGTATTCTCAGATCCAGCGCTATAGCTTACGGTGTATCTTCTCGAGCTCCTTGGTTGATTCGCTGACATGTGGCCTTTGATCATTCCAATAGTTGTCTCTGGTCGAGAGTCGTCGGCACTCCTTGATCCTTGCTTCTGACATTTAGTGGAGTGGGCTGAGTTCGGCCTGAATTCTCTTCCCCTGGCGGTAGAATATTTCATTGGCAGCTTCTCCCATTCTTGAGAAAGCTTCAAGGGTGAGTGGCACTGCTGTTTGTCTGGCTTGATATATTTGTTCCAATGTTGCAAGGGGATCTTCTGCATTGTTGCCTGGATTAGCCTCTGAGCATAATGGTTCTGCAGATGCTGGGGAATTTTCTCCCATTCCTGAATTGCTTCTTCGAAAAGAAGAAGGTGGTTGTGTGCTTGAGCTTCCTGCTCGTGACATCCTGCAAAAGCAATAAAATGAGTAATTGTGGATAAAGTGTCTGCGAGGATATTTTGTTTTCCCTCAATGTGTTCATAATTAATGATGACCCCGGAACCAGTTATGAAATCTGTGAAGGCTAACCACCTAACTCTAGACGGTTTGTTTTGGACAGATTTATTGTAAAAACTGATAATGGCTTGACAGTCTGTTCTAAGGGTAATTTCCCTTTTGTCAAGATAGTGAATCTTGAATTTTTCTAAGGATTCCATGCAGGCATGTATCTCAGCATCTATGGTCGATTTAACCTTTTGGAATTATCCTGAGGAGTAAGCGCAGATTTTCTCAGTACTTTTGGGGTCATTCTTCCTGTTCTTCCACTTACAAATCCCTCCCCATCCTTCCATACATCCATCTGTTTCTATGATTATGTATGAGTTTTCTGGTGGGATTTCAAGGTCGGGCAAGTTTTGTACTATGGTTTTGATTTGCTGGATGATTTTCCAGTCACTGGGTTTCATCCTCTTGTCTCCATGTGGACTGGTTTTTGTGTGTAATGGGCCAGTAAGGGTTCCTAAGTTTGGGATGTAGCTGCGAGCGTAATTAAGGATCCCTAAGAAACCTCGTAACCCTTTCTTATCCATTAGTTTTTTCTCGTCAAAATCCAGGATCTTCTTGATGATATGAGGCTGCAACCTGATCTTTCCTTGTTTGATTATGGCCCCTAAAAATTCAACTTCCTTGGTCGCTATTTTCATCTTTGTGGTGATAGGATCAGGCCATTCTTTCTTATGATTTCCACAAATTTCTGCAAGTGCCTAGCGTGCTCCTCTTCATTCATGGAAAAGACCAAGATATCGTCAATGTATACTACTATGAAATCTTCAGTTCCCTTGAAGCAGTTGTCCATTTTCCGTTGGAAAGCTGCAGGTGCATTTTTGAGACCAAAAGGCATAACCAGCCATTCGAAGAGTTCTCCTGGGAAAATGAACGCGGTCCATGGGATTGATTCTTCGTCCATAGCAATCTGGTGGAAACCAAATTTCCGATCAAACTTCGAGTATATTCTGCTGTTTCCAATCCTCTTGAGTATTGTGTTGATTCCTGGAAAGCTGTATTGGTCCTTGTACGTGTTGTCATTCAAGGTCTGGTAGTTGAAGAATAATCGCTCCTTACCCTTTGTTTCCTTCCCTGAGATAGGGTCAATTCCAGTTCCTGATTTTACGATCATTGCCATTGTTCTGTGCCTGCTCTTACTTGGTCGTATGACTTTGATTTCTAGCAAGGCATTTATGTGTTTTCAGAAGGATTCTTCCATTGCTGGCGTGACATGCTTCAAGGGCTTGTCTTCTACTGTTAGATCCTTGTTGATAACCTCTATTTTGCACTTGATATTATTTTTCGACCAGTGCGCCAGAGGGTTGTTGTCGATGTATCCTGTCTCCTGCAGGTCTCTGATTGTCATTTGGAACTTCTTTAGGAATTCTGGGGCTGATTCTCCCACATTTATTAGGACTGCTTCCTGAATACTAAAGTACTCCTCTTCTTCCATTTCGAGTTCTCCTAAGGCTGATGCTACCACCCCAACCTCCTCAGTTGTGTTGATTGATGTGACATTTTTATAGAAGGTCAGAACACTCCTTTCAATCCTCAGTCCCCCGTACATGGATCTTATGAAATTACATCCAATCAACATTTGGATGCCATCCAAGGTGTTCATGTCAAAGGCATGTATCAAGGGTGTTCTAAAGCGATTTTCTCCTATCTTCATTAATCCAGGCTTTAGCTTCCACTTTGCCTCTTGTCTTGAACTGATCCCACTGAAGAAAGTGATTAAGGGGTTAGGTTCTAAAGATTCCTCGGGTACGGAAGACTGGTTAAGACAACATGATGTTGCCCCTGTATCAAGGATTGCTTGTACCGAGAACTCTTTATCCCGGGGATTTCAAATTCCACCATCATGTTGTATACTTTGTTTAGAACCTTTTTGGGTCTAGCATTTTCCGCAATTTTCAAAGTTTTTTCCTCCTGCCAGAATGTCGCCACTTCTGCTTCCACTTCTGCTTCCACTTCTATTTCTGCTTCTTCTTCCTCCTTTGAGACGAGCCTTTTTAAATTACTGTTTTGTTCTTGGAGGAAATCCACATACTGACATAGTTCTCGGATGAGAACTTCTTTGTCACCCACGTA